>CALYLW010000027.1:3120330-3290018 GCA_944989445.1 Ampullaceana balthica
ACTCTGTCTTGCTCTCTTGTACCCTGTCTTTGTCTCTTGTACTCTGTCTTTCTCTCTTGTACTCTGTCTTTGTCTCTTGTACTCTGTCTTTGTCTCTTGTACTCTGTCTTTCTCTCTTGTACTCTGTCTTTCTCTCTTGTACTCTGTCTTTGTCTCTTGTACTCTGTCTTTGTCTCTTGTACTCTGTCTTGCTCTCTTGTACTCTGTCTTTCTCTCTTGTACTCTGTCTTTGTCTCTTGTACTCTGTCCTTCTCTCTTGTACTCTGTCCTTCTCTCTTGTACTCTGTCTTTGTCTCTTGTACTCTGTCTTTGTCTCTTGTACTCTGTCCTTCTTTCTTGTACTCTGTCCTTCTCTCTTGTACTCTGTCTTTGTCTCTTGTACTCTGTCTTTGTCTCTTGTACTCTGTCTTTCTCTCTTGTACTCTGTTTTTGTCTCTTGTACTCTGTCCTTCTCTCTTGTACTCTGTCTTTGTCTCTTGTACTCTGTCCTTCTCTCTTGTACTCTGTCCTTCTCTCTTGTACTCTGTCTTTGTCTCTTGTACTCTGTCTTTCTCTCTTGTACTCTGTCTTGCTCTCTTGTACTCTGTCTTTCTCTCTTGTACTCTGTCTTGCTCTCTTGTACTCTGTCTTTCTCTCTTGTACTCTGTCTTTGTCTCTTGTACTCTGTCCTTCTCTCTTGTACTCTTTCTTTCTCTCTTGTACTCTGTCTTTCTCTCTTGTACTCTGTCCTTCTCTCTTGTACTCTGTCTTGCTCTCTTGTACTCTGTCCTTCTCTCTTGTACTCTGTCTTTGTCTCTTGTACTCTGTCTTTGTCTCTTGTACTCTGTCTTGCTCTCTAGTACTCTGTCTTTCTCTCTTGTACTCTGTCTTGCTCTCTTGTACTCTGTCTTTCTCTCTTGTACTCTGTCTTTGTCTCTTGTACTCTGTCTTTGTCTCTTGTACTCTGTCTTTCTCTCTTGTACTCTGTCTTTCTCTCTTGTACTCTGTCTTTGTCTCTTGTACTCTGTCTTTGTCTCTTGTACTCTGTCTTTCTCTCTTGTACTCTGTCTTTCTCTCTTGTACTCTGTCTTGCTCTCTTGTACTCTGTCTTTCTCTCTTGTACTCTGTCTTTCTCTCTTGTACTCTGTCTCTCTCTCTTGTACTCTGTCTTTCTCTCTTGTACTCTGTCTTGCTCTCTTGTACTCTGTCTTGCTCTCTTGTACTCTGTCTTTCTCTCTTGTACTCTGTCTTGTCTCTTGTACTCTGTCTTTCTCTCTTGTACTCTGTCTTTGTCTCTTGTACTCTGTCTTTCTCTCTTGTACTCTGTCTTTTTTTCTCTTGTACTCTGTCTTTCTCTCTTGTACTCTGTCTTTGTCTCTTGTACTCTGTCTTTCTCTCTTGTACTCTGTCTTTGTCTCTTGTACTCTGTCTTGCTCTCTTGTACTCTGTCTTTCTCTCTTGTACTCTGTCTTTCTCTCTTGTACTCTGTCTTTCTCTCTTGTACTCTGTCTTTCTCTCTTGTACTCTGTCTTTGTCTCTTGTACTCTGTCTTGCTCTCTTGTACTCTGTCTTTCTCTCTTGTACTCTGTCTTTGTCTCTTGTACTCTGTCTTTCTCTCTTGTACTCTGTCTTTGTCTCTTGTACTCTGTCTTTGTCTCTTGTACTCTGTCTTTGTCTCTTGTACTCTGTCTTTGTCTCTTGTACTATGTCTTTCTCTCTTGTACTCTGTCTTTGTCTCTTGTACTCTGTCTTTGTCTCTTGTACTCTGTCTTTGTCTCTTGTACTCTGTCTTTGTCTCTTGTACTCTGTCTTTGTCTCTTGTACTCTGTCTTTCTCTCTTGTAATCTGTCTTTGTCTCTTGTACTCTGTCTTTGTCTCTTGTACTCTGTCTTGCTCTCTTGTAATCTGTCTTTGTCTCTTGTACTCTGTCTTTGTCTCTTGTACTCTGTCTTGCTCTCTTGTACTCTGTCTTTCTCTCTTGTACTCTGTCTTTCTCTCTTGTACTCTGTCTTGCTCTCTTGTACTCTGTCTTTGTCTCTTGTACTCTGTCTTGCTCTCTTGTACTCTGTCTTTCTCTCTTGTGCTCTGTCTTGCTCTCTCGTACTCTGTCTTTGTCTCTTGTACTCTGTCTTTGTCTCTTGTACTCTGTCTTTCTCTCTTGTACTCTGTCTTGCTCTCTTGTACTCTGTCTTTGTCTCTTGTACTCTGTCTTTGTCTCTTGTACTCTGTCTTTCTCTCTTGTACTCTGTCTTGCTCTCTTGTACTCTGTCTTGCTCTCTTGTACTCTGTCTTGCTCTCTTGTACTCTGTCTTGCTCTCTTGTACTCTGTCTTGCTCTCTTGTACTCTGTCTTTCTCTCTTGTACTCTGTCTTTGTCTCTTGTACTCTGTCTTTCTCTCTTGTACTCTGTCTTGCTCTCTTGTACTCTGTCTTGCTCTCTTGTACTCTGTCTTGCTCTCTTGTACTCTGTCTTTCTCTCTTGTACTCTGTCTTTGTCTCTTGTACTCTGTCTTTGTCTCTTGTACTCTGTCTTTGTCTCTTGTACTCTGTCTTTCTCTCTTGTACTCTGTCTTGCTCTCTTGTACTCTGTCTTTGTCTCTTGTACTCTGTCCTTCTCTCTTGTACTCTGTCTTTGTCTCTTGTACTCTGTCTTTGTCTCTTGTACTCTGTCTTTGTCTCTTGTACTCTGTCTTTGTCTCTTGTACTCTGTCTTTGTCTCTTGTACTCTGTCTTTGTCTCTTGTACTCTGTCTTTGTCTCTTGTACTCTGTCTTTCTCTCTTGTACTCTGTCTTTCTCTCTTGTACTCTGTCTTTGTCTCTTGTACTCTGTCTTTCTCTCTTGTACTCTGTCTTTCTCTCTTGTACTCTGTCTTTGTCTCTTGTACTCTGTTTTTCTCTCTTGTACTCTGTCTTGCTCTCTTGTACTCTGTCTTTCTCTCTTGTACTCTGTCTTTCTCTCTTGTACTCTGTCTTGCTCTCTTGTACTCTGTCTTGCTCTCTTGTACTCTGTCTTGCTCTCTTGTACTCTGTCTTGCTCTCTTTTACTCTGTCTTTGTCTCTTGTACTCTGTCTTGCTCTCTTGTACTCTGTCTTGCTCTCTTGTACTCTGTCTTTCTCTCTTGTACTCTGTCTTTCTCTCTTGTACTCTGTATTTCTCTCTTGTACTCTGTCTTTCTCTCTTGTACTCTGTCTTTGTCTCTTGTACTCTGTCTTTGTCTCTTGTACTCTGTCTTTCTCTCTTGTACCCTGTCTTTGTCTCTTGTACTCTGTCTTGCTCTCTTGTACTCTGTCTTTCTCTCTTGTACTCTGTCTTTCTCTCTTGTACTCTGTCTTTGTCTCTTGTACTCTGTCTTTGTCTCTTGTACTCTGTCTTTCTCTCTTGAACTCTGTCTTGCTCTCTTGTACTCTGTCCTTCTCTCTTGTACTCTGTCTTGCTCTCTTGTACTCTGTCTTTCTCTCTTGTACTCTGTCTTTCTCTCTTGTACTCTGTCTTGCTCTCTTGTGCTCTGTCTTGCTCTCTTGTACTCTGTCTTTGTCTCTTGTACTCTGTCTTTGTCTCTTGTACTCTGTCTTTCTCTCTTGTACTCTGTCTTGCTCTCTTGTACTCTGTCTTTCTCTCTTGTACTCTGTCTTTCTCTCTTGTACTCTGTCTTTGTCTCTTGTAATCTGTCTTTGTCTCTTGTACTCTGTCTTTGTCTCTTGTACTCTGTCTTTGTCTCTTGTACTCTGTCTTTCTCTCTTGAACTCTGTCTTGCTCTCTTGTACTCTGTCCTTCTCTCTTGTACTCTGTCTTGCTCTCTTGTACTCTGTCTTTCTCTCTTGTACTCTGTCTTTCTCTCTTGTACTCTGTCTTGCTCTCTTGTGCTCTGTCTTGCTCTCTTGTACTCTGTCTTTGTCTCTTGTACTCTGTCTTTGTCTCTTGTACTCTGTCTTTCTCTCTTGTACTCTGTCTTGCTCTCTTGTACTCTGTCTTTCTCTCTTGTACTCTGTCTTTCTCTCTTGTACTCTGTCTTTGTCTCTTGTAATCTGTCTTTGTCTCTTGTACTCTGTCTTTCTCTCTTGTACTCTGTCTTTGTCTCTTGTACTCTGTCTTTGTCTCTTGTACTCTGTCTTTCTCTCTTGTACTCTGTCTTGCTCTCTTGTACTCTGTCTTTCTCTCTTGTACTCTGTCTTGCTCTCTTGTACTCTGTCTTTCTCTCTTGTACTCTGTCTTTGTCTCTTGTACTCTGTCCTTCTCTCTTGTACTCTGTCTTTCTCTCTTGTACTCTGTCTTTCTCTCTTGTACTCTGTCCTTCTCTCTTGTACTCTGTCTTGCTCTCTTGTACTCTGTCCTTCTCTCTTGTACTCTGTCTTTGTCTCTTGTACTCTGTCTTTGTCTCTTGTACTCTGTCTTGCTATCTTGTACTCTGTCTTTCTCTCTTGTACTCTGTCTTTCTCTCTTGTACTCTGTCTTTCTCTCTTGTACTCTGTCTTTGTCTCTTGTACTCTGTCTTTGTCTCTTGTACTCTGTCTTTCTCTCTTGTACTCTGTCTTTCTCTCTTGTACTCTGTCTTTGTCTCTTGTACTCTGTCTTTGTCTCTTGTACTCTGTCTTTCTCTCTTGTACTCTGTCTTTCTCTCTTGTACTCTGTCTTGCTCTCTTGTACTCTGTCTTTCTCTCTTGTACTCTGTCTTTCTCTCTTGTACTCTGTCTTTCTCTCTTGTACTCTGTCTTTCTCTCTTGTACTCTGTCTTGCTCTCTTGTACTCTGTCTTGCTCTCTTGTACTCTGTCTTTCTCTCTTGTACTCTGTCTTGTCTCTTGTACTCTGTCTTTCTCTCTTGTACTCTGTCTTTGTCTCTTGTACTCTGTCTTTCTCTCTTGTACTCTGTCTTTCTCTCTTGTACTCTGTCTTTCTCTCTTGTACTCTGTCTTTGTCTCTTGTACTCTGTCTTTGTCTCTTGTACTCTGTCTTTCTCTCTTGTACTCTGTCTTTCTCTCTTGTACTCTGTCTTTGTCTCTTGTACTCTGTCTTTGTCTCTTGTACTCTGTCTTTCTCTCTTGTACTCTGTCTTTCTCTCTTGTACTCTGTCTTGCTCTCTTGTACTCTGTCTTTCTCTCTTGTACTCTGTCTTTCTCTCTTGTACTCTGTCTTTCTCTCTTGTACTCTGTCTTTCTCTCTTGTACTCTGTCTTGCTCTCTTGTACTCTGTCTTGCTCTCTTGTACTCTGTCTTTCTCTCTTGTACTCTGTCTTGTCTCTTGTACTCTGTCTTTCTCTCTTGTACTCTGTCTTTGTCTCTTGTACTCTGTCTTTCTCTCTTGTACTCTGTCTTTGTCTCTTGTACTCTGTCTTGCTCTCTTGTACTCTGTCTTTCTCTCTTGTACTCTGTCTTTCTCTCTTGTACTCTGTCCTTCTCTCTTGTACTCTGTCTTGCTCTCTTGTACTCTGTCTTGCTCTCTTGTACTCTGTCTTTCTCTCTTGTACTCTGTCTTTGTCTCTTGTACTCTGTCTTGCTCTCTTGTACTCTGTCTTTGTCTCTTGTACTCTGTCTTTGTCTCTTGTACTCTGTCTTGCTCTCTTGTACTCTGTCTTTCTCTCTTGTACTCTGTCTTTCTCTCTTGTACTCTGTCTTTGTCTCTTGTAATCTGTCTTTGTCTCTTGTACTCTGTCTTTGTCTCTTGTACTCTGTCTTTGTCTCTTGTACTCTGTCTTTGTCTCTTGTACTCTGTCTTGCTCTCTTGTACTCTGTCTTGCTCTCTTGTACTCTGTCTTTGTCTCTTGTACTCTGTCTTGCTCTCTTGTACTCTGTCTTTCTCTCTTGTACTCTGTCTTTCTCTCTTGTACTCTGTCTTTGTCTCTTGTACTCTGTCTTTGTCTCTTGTACTCTGTCTTTGTCTCTTGTACTCTGTCTTTGTCTCTTGTACTCTGTCTTGCTCTCTTGTACTCTGTCTTGCTCTCTTGTACTCTGTCTTTGTCTCTTGTACTCTGTCTTGCTCTCTTGTACTCTGTCTTTCTCTCTTGTACTCTGTCTTTGTCTCTTGTACTCTGTCTTTCTCTCTTGTACTCTGTCTTTGTCTCTTGTACTCTGTCTTTGTCTCTTGTACTCTGTCTTTGTCTCTTGTACTCTGTCTTTGTCTCTTGTACTCTGTCTTTGTCTCTTGTACTCTGTCTTGCTCTCTTGTACTCTGTCTTTGTCTCTTGTACTCTGTCTTTGTCTCTTGTACTCTGTCTTTCTCTCTTGTACTCTGTCTTTGTCTCTTGTACTCTGTCTTGCTCTCTTGTACTCTGTCTTGCTCTCTTGTACTCTGTCTTTGTCTCTTGTACTCTGTCTTGCTCTCTTGTACTCTGTCTTTGTCTCTTGTACTCTGTCTTTGTCTCTTGTACTCTGTCTTTGTCTCTTGTACTCTGTCTTGCTCTCTTGTACTCTGTCTTTCTCTCTTGTACTCTGTCTTTCTCTCTTGTACTCTGTCTTTGTCTCTTGTACTCTGTCTTTGTCTCTTGTACTCTGTCTTTCTCTCTTGAACTCTGTCTTGCTCTCTTGTACTCTGTCCTTCTCTCTTGTACTCTGTCTTGCTCTCTTGTACTCTGTCTTTCTCTCTTGTACTCTGTCTTTCTCTCTTGTACTCTGTCTTGCTCTCTTGTACTCTGTCCTTCTCTCTTGTACTCTGTCTTGCTCTCTTGTACTCTGTCCTTCTCTCTTGTACTCTGTCTTGCTCTCTTGTACTCTGTCTTTCTCTCTTGTACTATGTCTTTCTCTCTTGTACTCTGTCTTTGTCTCTTGTACTCTGTCTTTGTCTCTTGTACTCTGTCTTTCTCTCTTGTACTCTGTCTTGCTCTCTTGTACTCTGTCTTTCTCTCTTGTACTCTGTCCTTCTCTCTTGTACTCTGTCTTTCTCTCTTGTACTCTGTCTTGCTCTCTTGTACTCTGTCCTTCTCTCTTGTACTCTGTCTTGCTCTCTTGTACTCTGTCCTTCTCTCTTGTACTCTGTCTTGCTCTCTTGTACTCTGTCTTTCTCTCTTTTTCGTCCACTCACTCTCCTTTTCTCTCTCTTTATCACTCACTGTCTCTTTATGTTATGCTGCTCATAATAAGTCTTCATATAAATAATCTTCTGTATAGAAGGAGCGTCTGTAAACAGATAAGATGTTTCACTCACCCACACATTCATTCACTCTTACATTATAATTTAAAGTTTTAAATACACTGCTGTAAATTTAGTTAGTTAATTGTTCTAAGGGTGTGTGTTTTACATAACATATCAACCGCAAATATTTCAAAATTCTTTTATAATTCATGCTACCTCAGGATTTATAACCCTGTTCTTATTATTATGTTTCTCAATAATTGTAAACCATCGTAGCCTTCGTTCATCTTTTTAAAAACTGTAATTTCATTTGAAAATAAAGTTTTCAATATTCGCAAATAATAAGGTACATTCCTTTTTATTTTAAAAAGAGTTCTCAATTGATTATTGAATCCTAAATATATCTCATATTATCTGAACTATTACAGACTCTCCTAAATATAATAATATCTCATCTTATCTGATCTATTACAGACTCTCCTAAATATATCTCATCTTATCTGAACTATTACAGACTCTCTTTCTAAGCAGAATTATTCGTCAATATCAGATTTTTAACGAATTCCTTTTGTCACAGAGGGTCGTGCATTATTGACCAAACGTTTGCAGAATAACCGATGATTAAATGCAATGACGAGGTTGGTTGTTGATCTCAGGCAGGTAGTGACTGTGGGTGGGGCTTGTTAGGGCGGCCTGACCTGGGACATGAGTGGACAAATGTCAGGGTTTGATATTTGACAGGTTGATGAAACCAATGATATTTTACAGGTTGATGCACCAATGATATTTGAAAGGTTGATGCAACAATGATATTTGACAGGTTGATGAAACAAATGATATTTGAAAGGTTGATGCACCAATGATATTTGACAGGTTGTTGAAACAAATGATATTTGACAGGTTGATGAAACAAATGATATTTGACAGGTTGTTGAAACAAATGATATTTGACAGGTTGATGAAACAAATGATATTTGACAGGTTGATGCACCAATGATATTTGACAGGTTGATGCACCAACAATATGTGACAGGTTGATGCACCAATGATATTTGACAGGTTGATGCACCAATGATATTTTACAGGTTGATGTACCAATGATATTTGACAGGTTGATGCACCAATGATATTTGACAGGTTGATGAAACCAATGATATTAGACAGGTTGAGGCAACAATGATATTTGACAGGTTGATGCACCAATGATATTTGGCAGGTTGATGAAACCAATAAAAGTTGACAGGTTGATGAAACCAATGATATTTGACAGGTTGAAGCACCAATGATATTTGACAGGTTGATTCACCAATGATATTTGGCAGGTTGATGCACCAATGCTATTTGACAGGTTGATTCACCAATGATATTTGGCAGGTTGATGCACCAATGCTATTTGACAGGTTGATTCACCAATGATATTTGACAGGTTGATGCACTAATGCTATTTGACAGGTTGATGCACCAATGATATTTGACAGGTTGATGCACCAATGATATTTGACAGGTTGATTCACCAATATTTGACAGGTTGATGAAACCAATGATATTTGACAGGTTGATGAAATCAATGATGTTTACAGGTTGATTCACCAATGATATTTGACAGGTTGATTCACCAATGATATTTGGCAGGTTGATGCATTAATGATATTTGACAGCTTCATGCACCAATGATATTTGACAGGTTGATGCCTCAATGATATTTGGCAGCTTGATGCAACAATGATATTTGACAGCTTGATGCAACAACGATATTTGACAGCTTGATGCAACATTTGATATTTGACAGGCTGATGAAACCAATAATATTTGATAGGTTGATGAAACCAATGATATTTCACAGGTTGATGAAACCAATGATATTTGACAGGTTGATTCTACAATGATATTTGACAGGTTGATGCACCATTGATATTTGACAGGTTGATGCACCAATGATATTTGACAGGTTGATGAAACCAATGATATTTGACAGGTTGATGAAACCAATGATGTTTGACAGGTTGATGCACCAATGATATTTGACAGGTTGATGCACCAATGATATTTGACAGGTTGATGCACCAATGATATTTGACAGGTTGATGCACCAATGATATTTGACAGGTTGATGAAACCAATGATATTTGACAGGTTGATGAAACCAATGATATTTGACAGGCTGATGCACCAATGATATTTGACAGGTTGATGAGCCAATGATATGTTACAGGTTGATGCAACAATAATATTGTATGCCTCGTTAATTTTTATTGGTATTTCAAAACAGAGTTCACTTTTATTTAATCTCATTAATGTTGAAATTTGCAATCATATTTTAAAGTTTAAATATTATTACAATCAAAATGACCTTTACAAGGTTCTGAGAATATATTGGAAAAAAAAATCTCAACTAAAATTCGTTGCCTTATTTGTCGCCATAACCTTTGCGGTAGATAAATAACGTCATTACAAAGATGCAAAGAGGTTTCTGCTTAAACTTTTTCAGTTTTAAATAATTACAAAAAATTACAAACTGTGTCACATTTAACATTTACCAAGATAGTATAAGCTCAGTTAAACATATAATATCATAAAAATTATTTGTAATTTTAAGACTTACCAGTATAATACAATCAGTGCTAAGTTAAACATTTAACATCATAACAGAAAATGTATTTCGGTTTAAAATTATTATATTTTCTTTAATCATAAAATGAAATAAAGTGCCATCCATCACGTTTTAAACTGTTTGGACAAATGGCTTTCCAAGAAAAGAAGCTCTCATTGTCCCACAGCTTTCTTGATTAGATCGATGTCATGTTATATTGTTTTACAAATGGACTCTGTATAATTTACTAGAAACTTCTGTAAAGTTAATTCATATAAAATTGAATGCATTTAATTTTTATAGGAAAATTATGCACATATAGTGTATTGGAATTATTGTTAATTAGGCAAAGATAGAGTACTGGAATTATTGTTCATTATGCACAGATAGAGTACTGGAATTATTGTTCTCTATGCACGGATAGAGTACTGGAATTAGTAAATTGTGCACGGATAGAGTACTGGATTATTGTTAATTATGCACAGATAGAGGACTGGAATTATTGTAAATTGTGCACCGATAGAGTACTGGAATTATTGTAAATTATGCACAGATAGAGTACTGAATTATTGTAAATTATGCACAGATAGAGTACTGGAATTATTGTAAACTATGCACAGATAGAGTACTGGAATTATTGTAAACTATGCACAGATAGAGTACTAAAATTATTGTAAATTATGCACAGATAGTATACTGGAAATATTCTAAACTATGCACAGATAGAGCATTGGAATTATTGTAAACTATGCACAGATAGTGTACTGGAATTATTGTAAATTATGCACCGATGGAGCACTGAAATTATTGTTCAAATGTATAGATAGAGTACTGGAATTATTGTTCAAATGTAAAGATGAAGTACTGGAATTATTGTTCAAATGTATAGATGGAGTACTGAATTATTGTAAACAATTAATAAAAAATGGAGCAATTAATGTTTTTAGAAAGTTGTTGTGACCGGCGAGGCCGTATCCTGACTTTTTTAAGGGGGGTTCGAAAACTTGTCGCGAAGACATTTCATGTTAAGATAAGACAAACCTCTCATAACGAGCACATCTCAAACGAAATTTTCGCATAACGAGCAACATTTTTATGGAAAAAGTTCCTCCCTTAAAGAGCGAAGATTCGCATAACGAGTGACAAAGAAAGGGAAACTCCTTTTTTCCTGGAAATTCATTATTGAGCCGGCACTTCCGTCCTGATGTATTATTCCGTGTTTAGCTCTCGGTCTGTTTGCGTATTATTTTCGTGTGTGATCAACCGATTTTTACAAATTTTGTACAAAAGCATTATTTGTAATTTTAATGTGCAAAGTTAAATAAACTAATAAATTATCTTCGAAAAAAAACACAAGAAGACAATCATAAGAGTGGAAAACACACATTTCTCCTTAAATAGAAAAAACATTGAAAAGCGAGAACAAGTTTGCGAATCTAGCGCGCAACTACAATCGGCCAAATTCAACGATCTGCACTATTCTCAAGAACAATTAAGGAGATGTATGCTTCAAATGGAGTGTCAAGAATGTCTGCAAAACGGTTACATCACATTTTCGTCAAATTTTGAAGCGTCTGCTAAACCAAATGTCTTTAACAGTTTTCTAGTTAAAAACCAATAATTATTTATCATAAATTCATATTTTTGTTTATGTTTTTTGTTTCAAATCTAAATGTATTCTAGTTGTTTCACTTTTTAACAATTCATAAGTAATTTTATTTGAATTAATGTTAATAAAATTTTTGGAAAATGAGTATTTTTTCAGCATGGAACATTGATTTGTATGGGAAAATTGTTTTGTGTAACGAGTGTTTCGCTTAACGCGTAACACTCTGGGAAAGAATTCATCTCGTTATGAGATTTTTGACTGTACCTACAATATATGTTGCTTTGAATTCAAATTTCAATGAGAATGTTTAATCAATAATTCTATGAATTAATCAATAATTCTATGAATTATTGAGGGCGTTGATTAAACTTATCGTCGTTTTTGCTTCGTTTTCCCCTAAAAAAATATTTTCAGTGCATACAGCGACCAAAATTTTTTCTCATGCAATATATAACATAATTTACATCGTAAATAAAAGCTTCCAAAATAGTATTTTATTTAAAAATGCAAGTATTCGATCATTCATTTCTTTTCTTATTAATAATGAAATCTGCAG
The DNA here is from genome assembly GCA_944989445.1 of Ampullaceana balthica. Taxonomy (NCBI): domain Eukaryota; kingdom Metazoa; phylum Mollusca; class Gastropoda; family Lymnaeidae; genus Ampullaceana; species Ampullaceana balthica. Next base: position 3,132,128 of record CALYLW010000027.1, read on the forward strand.
GCGCAAGCGTTAAAGAATTTGAAATTACATACATTATGGTACAGAACTCACAAGGCTGAAGACCACGATGCTATAAGGTTTATTTTAGAACATCTTCGATGTAAACCCTTCTTGGGTTTTTGTTAACAAATATCTGTAAAACACTGTTTTCGTTGATATTGAAAGCGTAGTGATGCATCAATGCAAGCTCGGTAAGTCTTTCCTGCAAAATTGAACATAACATATAAGTGTGCAAGCGTTGGAGTGCACTGAACCTTCGCTCACAAGCGAAGGTAGTCACAGGAATCACTCACGCGATTTTCAGCAAGCAATAAATATTTGGATACATCGATTCATTGCAATGTTTAATAGCTTCTGTGCAAATTTGTTGGTAGCTTTGACTCTTCCCATTGGCTGAACCTCAATTTCCACCCGTAAACTCTTCGGGCAGCACTTCTGGTGAAGGCAGATCTTCCTCATATAAATCCACATTGCCTTTAGATCTTCATACATACAATTTCTAACAGCACGTGACACAAGAGCTAACAGTTGTGAGGATGTCCTGGTTAAGCCAAAGAACCGCATATCTAGTTCAGTAATGATGTGCTCCAGAAATCGATTAATTAAGTTCCGCAGATAATGTTGCATTGCCGTTTCTACGCACACATTGCTTCGGTAGATTTGCTGCTTAACAATTCCGGGCATTGAAGCTTCAGCTCCTACATACTGGGCCATGCTAATGATATGATCATAAGTGTTTTGAAAATAAGAATCTACATTTGTTCTAATCTCTCTAAAATCTTGCTTGACGCTTTCGATAAGTGACATATCCTGAATTATGTCAATCGCTTTTTTCTGAAGTTTGACTGTTATTCCATCCAGCCTAGATAACAGTTTGTACGTTACAACAAACGTCACAATAAATGTGAAGTTACACAAGGAATAAAGAAGTGACGTTGCTCGAGACTTACTCAAACTTACTGTCCGTGTCCCAATCACCATTTGTAGTCAAATTGTATCAAATCCTTGGGCGCTGTGTCTTCATTGTGGCAGTGAAATTATCTCAAGAGTATGAAAAATGTAAACAAACGATTAATAGAAGTGTTTGTATGCTTCGTGCCGCTCAGCCCATCTTGCTTTGCTCAAATCTGTAAGTGCCTTCCGTTTAGCACAGTCAAAGACTTGTTTTTATGACGTTTTTCAACAAGGCTTCGCGCTTTGGCCTGTTGCTAAAAGAAAAAAAAACATGCAGTTTTTATAAATTTTTCAATCATGTTACGCACATCGTGAAGTCTGCACGAATGCGTGATCACTGGGTTTAAAGCGTGATTGCTGCAGTGGGTGTATACCACAAAAGGGGCCTCTCGTAGAATACGCGCTTAAACTTCTGAGATAGCGCACGACATAGATGCATAGCCATCATAACACTGGCCCCTCATATTCAGTAGTGGGATCCCCAAATCTCTCAATAATGTCAAGATCTATTTTTTACAAAAAAAGGGCAAACATTCGAAAAAGGGGGTTCGTTCGAAAATACGACCCACCTTCCCTGCGTACGGCCATGCGGGACTAAACAAAATAAATTTGTAAACCTTTGAAAGACGAGAATCTAATTATTCGTTCAAACCAACGACTGAGAATCAGTACAAATAAATGTCATACATATACAAATTATACACACTATTGGAAACACTTAAAACATTCCAATAATTATAAAGTTGTTTACTAATTTTTTATAAAATGAATACACATGGAAATGCTATTAAAAATTATTTAAATTTTAATATCTTCTGAAAAGGAAACCTTTTTTTTTAGTTGTTGATACTTTCTACGAAAATGATGATGGAATTGACTCATATTTAGACATCTTTCATTTATTTCCATAAATTTATTTATTCTCCGCCCCTGTATACTAAAACTTAAAAACGTTTTGAGAGAACAAAACAAGAGGAAGTTTAAGATCCTTGCGCCACCCACACCAACTGAAGCTCCATCAAATATACCCACAGGACATCACTTTAACATCACGTTACTTATCGTCTAGACTCACGAGATTTAACAATAGAAAACGTATTAAACATTCAACACATTCATGTTCACAAAAACAAAAGCTCATGCATTTTGTAGCGGCGGAAAATCCGAGAATGACACATTCGCTTAGAGCAATATCTATTAGCACGTTTGGTGTTATATTTTGTCTTTCAATTCAAGTAACAAAACTTAATAGTTTGTAAATCTCATATGCTTCTCTACATTTCCAAATATTTTTTTCAATATTCTTGAAAGATCGGGAATATATTTTTTTCTAAAAGCGTTTCAAGAATTAGAGCCCCACAGAATATTCAACTGTGACGCAATCATCTATATCTAATTATTCTCATAAGCTTCTATGCAATATATAAACTACACACATTTATTTCATGCAACATCATCTAGAAATCTAGACAATACTCACCCACACAATATCATATAAGTAATTTTTCACAACACACTAAATCATCTACACATGTCTACCACTAACCACATTCTGAAGCAGTACTACTACCCACAGCCACAAGTTGTACTAATACCCACACACAAGTTATACTAATACCCACACACAACTTGTACTAATACCCACACACACAAATGTTGTACTAATACCCACACACAAGTTGTACTAATACCAGCAGACCCACACGTTGTACAACTACCCACACACAAGTTGTACTACTACCCACACACACAAGTTGTACTAATACCAACACACACAAGTTGTACTAATACCCACACACACACAAGTTGTACTAATACCCACACACACAAGTTGTACTAATACCCACACACACAAGTTGTACTACTACCCACACACAAAAGTTGTACTACTACCCACACACAAAAGTTGTACTACTACCACACACAAAAGTTGTACTACTACCCACACACAAAAGTTGTACTACTACCCACACACACAAGTTGTACTAATACCCACACACACAAGTTGTACTAATACCCACACACACACAAGTTGTACTAATACCCACAAACACACAAGTTGTACTAATACCCACATACACAGGTTGTACTAATACCCACACACACAAGTTGTACTAATACCTACACACAAGTTGTACTAATACCCACACACACAAGTTGTACTAATACCAACACACAAGTTGTACTAATACCCACACACACAAGTTGTACTAATACCCACACATACACAAGTTTTACTCATACCCACGCACAAGTTGTACGAATACAAACCCACAAGTCGTACTACCACCCACACACACAAGTTGTACTACTATCCACACACACAAGTTGTACTAATACCCACACACACAAGTTGTACTAATACCCACACACACAAGTTGTACTAATACCCACACATACACAAGTTTTACTAATACCCACGCACAAGTTGTACGAATACAAACCCACAAGTCGTACTACTACCCAAACACACAAGTTGTACTACTATCCACACACACAAGTTGTACTAATACCCACACACACAAGTTGTACTAATACCAACACACACATAAGTTGTACTAATACCAACACACACAAGTTTTACTAATACCAACACACAAAAGTTGTACTACTACCCACACACACAAGTTGTACTAATACCCACACACACACGTTTTACTAATACCCACACACACAAGTTGTACTAATACCCCCACACACAAGTTGTACTAATACCCCCACACACAAGTTGTACTAATACCCCCACACACAAGTTGTACTAATACCCCCACACACAAGTTGTACTAATACCCCCACACACAAGTTGTACTAATACCCCCACACACAAGTTGTACTAATACCCCCACACACAAGTTGTACTAATACCCCCACACACAAGTTGTACTAATACCCCCACACACACACGTTGTACTAATACCCACACATACAAGTTGTACTAATACCCACACACACACGTTGTACTAATACCCACACACAAGTTGTACTAATACCCACACACAAGTTGTACTAATACCCCCACACACAAGTTGTACTAATACCCCCACACACACACGTTGTACTAATACCAACACACACAAGTTGTACTAATACCCACACACACAAGTTGTACTAATACCCACACACACAAGTTTTACTAAAACCCCCACACACAAGTAGTACTAATACCCACACACACAAGTTGTACTAATACCCACACACAAAAGTTGTACTAATACCCACACGCACAAGTTGTACTAATACCAACACATACAAGTTGTACTAATACCCACACGCACACAAGTTGTACTAATACCCACACACACAAGTTGTACTAATACCCCCACATACAAGTTGTACTAATACCCACACGCACAAGTTGTACTAATACCAACACATACAAGTTGTACTAATACCCACACGCACACAAGTTGTACTAATACCAACACACACAAGATGTACTAATACTCACACACACAAATTGTACTAATACCCACACACACAAGTTGTACTAATACCCACACACACAAGTTGTACTAATACCCACACACACACGTTGTACTAATACCCACACACAAGTTGTACTTATACCAACACATACAAGTTGTACTAATACCCACACACACAAGTTGTACTAATACCCACACACAAGTTGTACTAATACCCACACACACAAGTTGTACTAATACCCACACACACACGTTGTACTAATACCCACACACAAGTTGTACTTATACCAACACATACAAGTTGTACTAATACCCACACACACAAGTTGTACTAATACCCACACACAAGTTGTACTAATACCCACACACACAAGTTGTACTAATACCCACTCACACAAGTTGTACTAATACCCACACTCACACGTTGTACTAATACCCACACACACAAGTTTTACTAATACCCGGATACAAGTTGTACTAGTACCCACACACACACAAATAGTACTAATACCCACACACAAGTTGTACTAATACCCACACACACACAAGTTGTACTAATATCCACACACAAGTTGTACTAATATCCACACACACACAAGTTGTACTAATACCAACACACACACACACACACACACACAAGTTGTACTAATACCCACACACACAAGTTTTACTAATACCCCCCACACACAAGTTTTACTAATACCCCCACACACAAGTTGTACTAATACCCACACACACAAGTTGTTCTAATACCCCCACACACAAGGTTAACTAATACCCCCCACACACAAGTTGTACTAATACCCCCACACACAAGTTGTACTAATACCCACACACACACGTTTTACTAAAACCCCCACACACAAGTAGTACTAATACCCACACACACAAGTTGTACTAATACCAACACATACAAGTTGTACTAATACCCACACGCACAAGTTGTACTAATACAAACACACAAGTTGTACTAATACCCACACGCACACAAGTTGTACTAATACCAAACACACAAGATGTACTATTACCCACACAAACAAAAGTTGTACTAATACCAACACACACACGTTGTTCTTATACCCACACACACACAGAAGTTGTACTAATACACACACCCAAGTTGTACTTATACCCACACACACAAGTTGTACTAATACCCACACACACAAGTTGTACTTATACCCACACACACAAGATGTACTAATACCAATACACACACAAGATGTACTAATACACACACACAAGTTGTACTAATACCCACACACACAAGTTGTACTAATACCCACACACACAAGTTGTACTTACACCCACACACACAAGTTGTACTAATACCCCCACACACAAGTTGTAATAAAACCAACACACACAAGTTTTACTAAAACCCCCACACACAAGTTGTACTACTACCCACACACACAAGTTGTACTAATACCCACACACACACGTTGTACTAATACCCACACACACACACAAGTTTTACTAATACCCGGATACAAGTTGTACTAATACCCACACACACACAAATAGAATTAATACCCACACACAAGTTGTACTAATACCCACACACACAAGTGGTACTAATACCCACACACACACAAGTTGTACTAATACCAACACACACACACACAAGTTGTACTAATATTTACACACAAGTTTTACTAATACCCACACACACACAAGTTGTACTAATACCAACACACACACAAGTTGTACTAATACCCACACACACAAGTTTTACTAATACCCACACACACAAGTTTTACTAATACCCCCCACACAAGTTGTACTAATACCCCCACACAAGTTGTACTAATACCCCCACACACAAGTTGTACTAATACCCACACACACAAGTTTTACTAATACCCACACACACAAGTAGTACTAATACCCACACACACAAGTTGTACTAATACCCACACACACAAGTTGTACTAATACCCACACGCACAAGTTGTATTAATACCAACACATACAAGTTGTACTAATACTCACACGCACACAAGTTGTACTAATACCCACACACACAAGTTGTACTAATACCCACACGCACAAGTTGTACTAATACCAACACATACAAGTTGTACTAATACACACACGCACACAAGTTGTACTATTACCAACACACACAAGATGTACTATTACCCACACACACAAGTTGTACTAATACCCACACACACAAGTTGTACTAATACCCACACACACAAGTTGTACTAATACCCACACACACAAGTTGTACTAATACCCACACACACAAGTTGTACTAATACCCACACACACAAGTTGTACTAATACCCACACACACACAAGTTGTACTAATACCCACACACACAAGTTGTACTAATATCCACACACACGCAAGTTGTACTAATACCCACACACACAAGTTGTACTAATATCAAGACACACACAAGTTGTACTAATACCCCCACACACACAAGTTGTACTAATACCCCCTCACACACAATTTGTACTAATACCCCCACACACACAAGTTGTACTTATACCCACCCACACACAAGTTGTACTAATACCCACACACACAATCTGTAATACCCACACACACAATCTGTAATACCCACATTCTAAAGTCGTTCATCTAATTTACTGACTAATAATTTCACTCTTTATCCAACACCCAAAAAAGTAAAATGTTGAAAACTAAATTTGAAAGATTTACGAAACAAACGTATACTTTGTATGCCAACATTCACATTTTTAATATATTCTAGCATCCACTCTTAAAAAATCTTCCAGCATCTGATCTTCAAATATATGCCAGCACATTTCGAATAGATGAAAGAAACTAATTTTCAAATACTACCAAACACATTCTGTTAAATTGATACTAACATCAACAGGTTTTCAATTTGCCACGTATTAAGGCATAGAAAACATGTATCGTTCATACAGTATAGACTGTAACAGTAATCTTCTTCCTATCGCTAAAATTAATTTCCATGTTATGGCAACAAAATTTAGTATCAGTTTCAATACATAATTAATAACTTCTAAAATATAGAAATACAAACAAAATGAATCTAATTTTTCATGATATTCCACTACATTTTATTTCTCTAAAGAATTACAACACAATTTTATTTTGTATCTGTGACAAAATTGTTCTTAATGGAAATAAAAGGAGAAATTGTCAGGACAACCTCATATTTGTTGGTGATTCATTTCTAATGGATAGAAAGATATCATCACAACACGCAAGGCCTACAAGACGATATTTGTATCATCACAACACGCAAGGCCTACAAGACGATATTTGTATCATCACAACACGCAAGGCCTACAAGACGATATTTGTATCATCACAACACGCAAGGCCTACAAGACGATATTTGTATCATCACAACACGCAAGGCCTACAAGACGATATTTGTATCATCACAACACGCAAGGCCTACAAGACGATATTTGTATCATCACAACACGCAAAGCCTACAAGACGATATTTGTATCATCACAACACGCAAAGCCTACTAGACTACATTTGTATCATCACAACACGCAAAGCCTACAAGACGATATTTGTATCATCACAACACGCAAAGCCTACAAGACGATATTTGTATCATCACAACACGCAAGGCCTACAAGATGATATTTGATTCGGGCAGTTTGCTAGTCGCACAAAAACATGAAATCATGTCATGACAGAGCAAATATATTGGATGACCAATTTGCATTGACTTATTCTATCTTGTCTCAACACATTTTTACGGAATCTATTTCAACTCAGTCTATTGTACAGGTCGTTTCTTCGCCGCTCTAGGTCCACTACAATAAAATCATCTACCAAACACTTTGACCCATGTTGTAACAGCTCGTTTCAAGCTAGTGGTTGAAAATTTTCCTCTGGACACCTGTAACAACGAAGTCGTCATAGTAAACATTTGTTTTCATTTCTTCGAATTGTCTTTTATATAGCTTCTTTTTTAGCATTCAGTGAATTATTATTTTTTTAAAAATAATCTTATTTTCTGACTTAGCACTGGTCAATGAAAGATTTATTATTTTTTAATTTGTAGCATTGTGATTGTGATAGTGATTTTGGTTGAAAAATATCTGGCAAAATACTCGGTGAATAAAAGTGTTAACTAGGGACACAGGTTAAAAATTAACTTATTATTTAGCTTCATAATGATCTTAGGAATATTTATTACATTAGAAAATTAATAAATATCCTAATAAATGTAGACTATCTCATAATAAATGCAGATTATTTCCTAATAAATGCAGACTATATCATAATAAATGCAGATTATTTCCTAATAAATGCAGACTATATCATAATAAATGCAGATTATTTCCTAATAAATGCAGACTATATCATAATAAATGCAGACTACCTAATAATAAATGTAGACTATTACATTAATAAATCGCCCCCCCCCTAGAATAACAGGGTTCTATGTGACCTTTTTGTCGAATGGAGATATTGGCGTTTGAAAATGTGATGTTTGGGTACGACAAACTATACATGTTTTTGTCAAAGTTGTTATTGCATTCTGTTTGTACTATCAATACAAGGTTTTACCATTTAATGTAATTTTTTTAATGTTAATTTAGATTTTATATGAATTTTTTAAAATTTTCAATAGAACCTTTTAATTCAGAAAATGCAATTTCAATTAATTATAACAAGGTTCTATTATTTTTTACGCTATAATGTTATTAGTTTATATAAAGAAAAAGTATGTATTCTTAATTAAGAGCTCTAATACTGATAAAGACAACAAAAATAACAACAAAGGATTATATTTAATCAAAGACAGACAATATTTGTGTATATTTTTCAATGTATTTTTATTTATTTATTTGTACTAACATTAAAACTGTAACTTTTATTGTAAAAATAAATGTTTTTTACACACAGCAAAAACTGTTCTTTGACTTTCTACATTTTAACATGTTACTGTAAGAGAAAAATGCTATCATTTGTATGTTACTTAAGTGTGTTACTGTAATACTGCCTATCTATTTCTGGCATGTATATTTTAACATTTCTGTTAAGTCTGATTTCTTTGCCTCAGACAGTTTATTAGAAGAAATTGCAATCTTTGGCACAGGCATCAATACTTGAGTGGGTTGAATAGTTGTGACACAACTTCTTGTCAAAATAGGTTTTCTTAAATTTATGTTTTCAAATGTTATGTCTTTATGGCTAAATTTGCAACAAACCATTGGCTCATTTTTAAATTTTATAACAGATACTTTGGAATATTTTACACATTGAAAGTTAAATATCTCAGCACATGCTTTAAAATCTTTAAAGTCATTTGCCCTCATCTGAATAATTATAAAAGGTTTTTTTCTGTTTACAGTTTTAAGGACTCTAATTAGACTTATTGGGGAAAACACTTCATGTGCTTTTAAGGCTTTCTCAATTTGTGAATGCATATTATCAACAACTTGAACACAAGAGTGACCAGGTACACTAAATTTCATGGTGACTGACTCAATGTGTGGATGTGTGTTCAAAAAATGAAGAAACTGCATATGATATTATGCTATTTTTGTTTTGAGGTACACATGAATCACTCCATGTTACAATGTTTTTAATGTCCATATCTGATTCAGTTATCCTTTCAAGGATTTTAACAAAAGCTGAAGCTATATCATTGCCAGCTCTCCCAGATAAATTCTCTGACCATATTACACAATAGCCTTGTTTACTTTTAGAAGAATATCCAGTTAAATTATAAACATTTAATTTTCTTCTGTAAAAAAAAGAACTGATGTCAGCCCTTGGGAGAGAAATGACATTTTGCAAATCAAAGCTTATAACAACATCAACATGTTCATCTTTCAGGTCATTCTGAGCTGCTATGCGCATTGCATTTTTATTCTCAATGTGAGAAGCATAGTTTTCTGACTCTTTTTCTGTTAAGGTATTTTGCTCTTGTGCCACTTTGACACTTTCACAGAGATCACATCGATCCTTCTTTCTAGTGTGAAAGTTAATATTAAACTCTGTGTTAAAAATGTATCTATAATAAGAACCTTTTACAGGTGTTTGACCTTGTTCAAGTGACTGCTCTACAAATAGATCATACATTTTATTTATATTAAGGTCACCCTGTAAAAACTCTTTTTGTGTAGATTTCCTACAGTAGTGTGATTCCACACGAGGAAAGCTATTGATATGATCAATCACAGTTTTTCTATCTATCTCTGAGATTTTTTTCTTGATGTGTTTGCCTCTTCCATCTCTGCATGGTGTGCCAGTAACAAGATTTTTTTTATTATGGGTTTTGTATACCATTTTTTGACTTATTGCCAGAGTGCCAAGATAATAGTTCTTGCAAACTCTCACATTAGAGCCTCCAACTGCAAAGCTATAAAAATATGTGTTTAAGCGCCTAGATTCATTTTCTGCACATTTTTTAAAACATTGACTAGTATTTAAAATATATGAATGCTTTTGATCGTAATTAAGCGTATAAAAGTTTTTGAAAATGTTTTTCCTTTCAGTTGTTGAAATTTTGGTTTCACATTTAAACTTGCAAATCTTTTTACAGTCTTTTAGATGCTGAATTTTCTTTTCAGGCACAACCTTGTTCCTTATATTTATGTAAGCCTGACCAGCTGCAGACTATTTTTTCCTTTGATTGCATTTCCAATTCTCAGGATTGCGTTGTCTCTTCCTTGTCAGCTTCTTACTGCCATTAGTGTCACTGTTAGATGCTCCTATTTCTAAATTAGTTTGACCTATCAAAGGTGTGCTGGCCTCTCTTGAACATGTCTCAGGAGTTTGACTGCAGTTTTTGATGTTCTGCTCAGTCTGAGTTTCACTCTCATTGAATGTATGCAATGCTGCCATTAGAAGGTGTAAGTGAGACTGACTATGAGGGGATGGAGTAACGCTGGGAAAATAAATGAAGTGGAGTTAAAACTAAAGGCTTACCAACTTAAAACTTTAAAAGCTTAACTTAATAATTGTAATGAAATGAACTTATGGACCATATAAATGTATATGTGTTAAAATTATCTTTTATTTAGCAACTGAAAAAATATTAACTTTTCTTATGCATCTGCATTATTCTTTAATTGATACAGACCAAAGGCTCGAAGAGTGTAACTAGCAACTGTAACTGTAAGTGTAACTACACATCTGACCTCGTTTCGATTATGATGGCTCAATATTAACTATTTTGCATTTAGAAACTATGTTTGAATAAAAATACTTACATGTCTTCTTCAGAAGAACTATCACATTGCAGTAGATAGTTGTAGTCACTGCTATTAGTGTCATTTTCAGTCGAAGAGGCAGAGGTACTTGAAAAACTAAGCCTAGTGACGACGTCCGCCATTTTGATACAACCCACCCGTACCAGGGTATACAACAAGGCATATGATTGGCTGGTTATGTTAAACTAAATTTCAAAGGTTTTTTTAAAGTGGCTTATGGTAGATAGGACCTTGTTAAAACCATCATATATATATTTACGCTCAATTATCGCTGACGCCTAACGCTAAGGGACATCACTCTGCTTTTTTTTTAAAATGTGTGTTGTAAGTAGTGCTGATTGACTCAAATAGTATTTTTTGGTGCAGTAATTTGGTGTGCTGCTTTCTAAAATTAGTGTATGATAAATACCAAATATTCCTGAAATGTACACAAAGTATTTATATAATATTTTTACAGTGCTAATCACCACACGATTTTTCTATTACTGCACGCCCCGTCTGTGATCCCTACAGCCCCTATTATAAAATACTTTGTGTACATTTCAGAAAGTTTAATATTACGTATTTATCATACAAGGACAAGTTAGTTGCGTTTTTGAAAAAGGTGGGCGCCGTAGGTGCCCTAAAAAAGTGGGCGCCACGGCGCCGCAGCACAACCTAGTAATGAATATTAGAACTTTGTAATTTAATTTTCATTGGAAAGGCCTATCTCGTGTTAGAACCTTGTAATTCTGTACTTTCTGCAAAATTGGCTCACGATACAGCTTTCAGATTTTGTGCTATGATAGATTGAAACATGGGCAATATCCCAAGGGTGATAACTCATTTTTAAAAAAAATAGACTTAGAACCTTGTTATTCTAGGGGGGCGAAATGTTGATTATTACATTAATAAAAGTAGATTATTACATTAATAAATGTAGACTATCTCATAATAAATGTAGACTATCTCATAATACATGCAGACTATCTCATAATAAATGCTGACTACCTCATAATAAATGTAGATTTTACATTAATAAATGTAGATTACCTCATAATAAATTTTATTGTTTTCAGATACATTTAATTGATTTCTCAAACAGAAAAAGAGTGAACATTTACTTTTATTTAAAACATAATATTATCACTTATCTTAAAACATAATATTATCATCTATCTTAAAACATAATATTATCACCTATCTTAAACCATCATATTATCACCTATCTTAAAACATAATATTATCACCTATCTTCAAACATAATATTATCACCTATCTTAAAACAATATTCCCTGGAAATGCTTGAGTCCGGTTGCTCTATGGTCAACCCTCTTTATCCCGTGATCCTTGGCAGTAGACTATGTTCGAAATAAATGGCCGAGGTTTGGAGGTCAACACTCTCCACACGCCAGTCACCGGAACCCTCGTCAAATGTGTAGATATTTGAGAAGTCATTGTACGGTACACTTTCAATATGGAAGGACACAGAGGAATCCTTGGGGTAAGATAAATAACCAGCACCGTAGTATTTAGTGTTGCCGTTTTCATAGTTAGAGTAACCATTGTTAGAGTAACCATTGTTCGGTTTTCCATAGTTGGAGCCTCCATAGTTGTTTTGGTAGCCTGCACCACTGACAATGAAGATTATTAGAAATAGAATGTAAAGCAAAAGTAACGCACATTCCAAGCAATGAGTTCCTTCAAAATGCAAGTTTTTGTAAGAACTAACAGTCTTTTTTAGTTCTAAAATATTAATTTCCTATTTAAAAAACAAAACAAAAAAACATAAAATGTGACTGTCCTCGCTTGCATTTGTATCCAAAGTCGCAATGCTTACTATGATTTGAATATTTTTGAATATTCTTATTGCAATTATATACCTGTTAATTTCTTAGAAGGGATTTTATCACAGTTATGTATAGCTAATAATGGATTTTATGGATCGTCTCTAATGAAAACGTATGTTGTTTAAAATTTGTGGAACTCACTAATTGTATTTCTTAACCAACTTGAATCCTACTGGGTTGTAGCTGTACAACTGTGGTCCACCAATGAATTCCTGGTTGTAGGTAACTTTGGTAGGATTTGGTTGGTTTGGTGACACGGTGACAGAGAAGGACGTTGCTGAGAAGTGAATACAATAGTTACATTCATAAAGAAGGCAGTTGCTGAGAAATGAATATAATACTTACCTTCATAAAGAAGGAAGTTGCTGAGAAGTGAATACAATAGTTACATTCATAAAGAAGGAAGTTGCTGAGAAGTGAATATAATAGTTACATTCATAAAGACAGATGTGGCTGAGAAGTGAATATAATAGTTACATTCACAAAGAAGGAAGTGGCTGAGAAGTGAATACAATAGTTACCTTCATAAAGAAGGAAGTTGCTGAGAAGTGAATACAATAGTTACCTTCATAAAGAAGGAAGTTGCTGAGAAGTGAATACAATAGTTACCTTCATAAAGAAGGAAGTGGCTGAGAAGTGAATACAATAGTTACCTTCATAAAGAAGGAAGTGGCTGAGAAGTGAATACAATAGTTAAATTCATAAAAAAGGAAGTGGCTGAGAAGTGAATAAAATAGTTACCTTCATAAAGAAGGAAGTCGCTGAGAAGTGAATACAATAGTTACATTCATAAATAAGGAATTGGCTGAGAAGTGAATACAATAGTTACCTTCATAAAGAAGGTAGTTGGTGAGAAGTGAATACAATAGTTACATTCATAAAGAAGGAAGTTGCTGAGAAGTGAATACAATAGTTACATTCATAAAGAAGGAAGAGGCTGAGAAGTGAATACAATAGTTACATTCATAAAGAAGGAAGTGGCTGAGAAGTGAATACAATAGTTACATTCATAAAAACTTGAAATTAGTCACAAGATATTCCTCAAGAGATATTATTTTAAGTAAATTATATGTTCTAACAGTTGTAAATAACATTAAATGGGAAATATGGTGGAGGCAAAAGTTTTCTGACTTTTAAAGCTCTCTGGGGTTGGGGCCGTCCATAAATGACATCACGCACCTAGGGCGCGGGAGTCACGCGTTTGTGAAGATGTGTGACGAGAAGGAGGGGGTGTTTAACAAATGTGAGGTCACATCAAAAACGCGCAACTTTAAATAAAAGTTCCATTAAACATTTTTAAATATTTGATTTCTCACAATTTATTTAATGACGTTTTCAATAGCTTCACACGTGTTACGATATTAGAGTGCAGAAACACTAAATACATATTTAAATGACAAAAAATAATTTGCAACATGCTAATTTTCAAATTTTCAATAAGAAAATACGGCTTTTTTGGGTGGGGTGGGGGGGGTCAAAGCTTTGTAACGTCATATTGAAAGAGAGGGGGGGGCTAAGTTTTTTGTGAAGAAGTGTGACGAGGGGGTAGGGGGCTTAAAAGTCGGCCAAAATCGCGTGTTTCCACTTATGAATGGCCCTGTTAGACGAAACCAAGTTGGTATAAAATAGATTTGACCATAGCGTATTACTTAAAGTGATTTTAAAAAAGTAAGGCGTTCGATAGGTATTATTGTTAATTCTCGACTTTTTGGATTAAAAATGTTTGAGCGTGTTTGGAAAGAATAGAAAGCTATGTTAAATAATGATTTAAATATGAAAGTCATAGAAAGCTATGTTAAATAATGATTTAAATATGAAAGTCATAGATAGCTATGTTAAATAATGATTGAATATGAAAGTCATAGATAGCTATGTTAAATAATGATTGAATATGAAAGTCATAGATAGCTATGTTAAATAATGATTGAATATGAAAGTCATAGAAAGCTATGTTAAATAATGATTCAATATGAAAGTCATAGAAAGCGATGTTAAATAATGATTCAATATGAAAGTCATAGATAGCTATGTTAAATAATGATTGAATATGAAAGTCATAGAAAGCTATGTTAAATAATGATTCAATATGAAAGTCATAGAAAGCTATGTTAAATAATGATTCAATATGAAAGTCATAGAATGCTATGTTAAATAATTATTGAATATGAAAGTCATTGAAAGCTATATTAAATAATTATTGAATATGATTAAAAATCCAAACATTTTAAAACAAACAAAATAGAAATATTCGAAAAATAATCAAACTTATGGGGAGAAATTAAATCGTAACAAAGTATTTTGTATGTTGAACGGCAGCACGGAGTGTCACTGGTGATGGGTGAATTAGTTAGGTTATAAAGTCTCACTGGTGATGGGTGAATTAGTTAGGTTATTAAAGTCTCACTGGTGATGGGTGAATTAGTTAGGTCATAAAGTCTCACTGGTGATGGGTGAATTAGTTAGGTCAAAAAATCTCACTGGTGATGGTTGAATTAGTTAGGTCAAAAAATCTCACTGGTGATGGCTGAATTAGTTAGGTTATAAAGTGTCACTGGTGTTGGGTGAATTAGTTAGGTTATAAAGTCTCACTGGTGATGGGTGAATTAGTTAGGTTAAAAAGTCTCACTGGTGATGGGTGAATTAGTTAGGTCATAAAGTCTCACTGGTGATGGGTGAATTAGTTAGGTCAAAAAATCTCACTGGTGATGGTTGAATTAGTTAGGTCAAAAAATCTCACTGGTGATGGCTGAATTAGTTAGGTTATAAAGTGTCACTGGTGTTGGGTGAATTAGTTAGGTTATAAAGTCTCACTGGTGATGGGTGAATTAGTTAGGTTATAAAGTGTCACTGGTGTTGGGTGAATTAGTTAGGTTATAAAGTCTCACTGGTGATGGGTGAATTAGTTAGGTTAAAAAGTCTCACTGGTGATGGGTGAATTAGTTAGGTCATAAAGTCTCACTGGTGATGGGTGAATTAGTTAGGTCAAAAAATCTCACTGGTGATGGTTGAATTAGTTAGGTCAAAAAATCTCACTGGTGATGGCTGAATTAGTTAGGTTATAAAGTGTCACTGGTGTTGGGTGAATTAGTTAGGTTATAAAGTCTCACTGGTGATGGGTGAATTAGTTAGGTTAAAAAGTCTCACTGGTGATGGGTGAATTAGTTAGGTTTTAAAGTGTCACTGGTGTTGGGTGAATTAGTTAGGTTATAAAGTGTCACTGGTGTTGGGTGAATTAGTTAGGTTATAAAGTCTCACTGGTGATGGGTGAATTAGTTAGGTTATAAAGTGTCACTGGTGATGGGTGAATTAGTTAGGTTATAAAGTGTCACAGGTGTTGGGTGAATTAGTTAGGTCATAAAGTCTCACTGGTGATGGGTGAAATAGTTAGGTTATAAAGTGTCACTGGTGTTGGGTGAATTAGTTAGGTTATAAAGTCTCACTGGTGATGGGTGAATTAGTTAGGTTATAAAGTCTCACTGGTGATGGGTGAATTAGTTACGTCATAAAGTCTCACTGGTGATGGGTGAATTAGTTAGGTCATAAAGTCTCACTGGTGTTAGGTGAATTAGTTAGGTTATAAAGTCTCACTGGTGATGGGTGAATTAGTTAGGTTATAAAATGTCACTGTGATGGGTGAATTAGGTTATAAAGTCTCACTGGTGATGGGTGAATTAGTTAGGTTATAAAGTCTCACTGGTGATGGGTGAATTAGTTAGGTTATAAAGTCTCACCTTTGACCCGGTTGAGTGTATTAAATGCATCCCTGGTCTGACTCTCAATCAGAAGTAGGTCACGGCGCTCAGAGTTGGAGGTGACGATCACGGCGTCAATTCTGTCAGCAACGTTGGAAGCCTGGAAGAAATAGAAGAAAAAATTTTTGAATAGAAATTTGATGAAAGGCCTCAATTTTCAATCTTTTATGAAGTCCATGGATAAGCTCATATGTTAACTAGCTTCAATGAATTCAAGAAAGTTAAAGTGTGGTTTTATCTTCACCAATAAATATAACCCACCTTGGATAAAGTGTGGTTTTATCTTCACCAATAAATATAACCCACCTTGGATAAAGTGTGGTTTTATCTTCAACAATAAATATAACCCACCTTGCCACCAATAAATATAACCCACCTTGCCACCAATAAATATAACCCACCTTTCCGCCAATAAATATAACACACCTTGCCAACAATAAATATAACCCACCTTGCCACCGAGTTCTTTAATCAGAATGTTTTGCCTGACATCATTGTCTTTCAGTGTGTTAATTTGAGCTTCGAAATCGTTCAGTCTAAGGTTCAGATTGAAGTCCTTCACGGCGTTAGCATCAGTGTCCAACTGTTTGACCACTTCCCTCAGTTTACGGATAGCAGCAATCTAGTCGTGTAAGCAAGGCAGATATTAACATTCCTGGTCATATTCAAATTGATGGGTTAGCATAGAACTACCCACACATATACACTTATGGTTGGTACCAGAACACATACACGTGTATGATTTAAAGAAGAACAAATAAAGTTACTATTGATATAAAACACATACATATTTACGATTTATTCAAATGTCTATACAGATTTACATAGGACACATGTCTACACATGTAACATTATCTGGTTATTAGACAAGGCTTATAAGATCTATCTCGCGTTGAGAATCTCAGCTCCTTAAGTCTCCAAGAGTTACGGGAGATTTTACTTTAAATTCCTACAGTTTACATTTTTCTTCACATCTCACAAAATCTCTCATAGCAGCACTACTAGACACAGTCTCTGATAGCAGCACTAGTACACACAGTCTCTGATAGCAGCACTACTAGACACAGTCTCTGATAGCTGCACTAGTTCACACAGTCTCTGATAGCAGCTCTAGTACACAATGTCACTGATAGCAGCACTAGTACACACAGTCTCTGATAGCTGCTCTAGTACACACAGTCTCTGATAGCAGCTCTAGTACACACAGTCTCTGATAGCAGCACTAGTACACACAGCCTCTGATAGCAGATCTAGTACGCACTGTCACTGATAGCAGCACTAGTAGACACAGTCTCTGATAGCAGCACTAGTAGACACAGTCTCTGATAGCAGCACTAGTACACACAACCTCTGATAGCAGCAGTAGTACACACAGTCTCTGATAGCAGCACTAGTACACAATGTCTCTGATAGCAGCACTAGTACACAGTCTCTGATAGCAGCTCTAGTACACACTGTCACTGATAGCAGCACTAGTACACACAGCCTCTGATAGCTGCACTAGTACACACAGTCTCTGAAAGCAGCTCTAGTACACACAGTCTCTGATAGCAGCACTAGTAGACACAGTCTCTGATAGCAGCACTAGTAGACACAGTCTCTGATAGCAGCACTAGTACACACAGTCTCTGATAGCAGCACTAGTACACACAGTCTCTGATAGCAGCACTAGTACACACAGTCTCTGATAGCAGCACTAGTACACACAGTCTCTGATAGCAGCACTAGTACACACAGTCTCTGATAGCAACACTAGTACACACAGTCTCTGATAGCAGCACTAGTAGACACAGTCTCTGATAGCACTAATAATACACACAGTCTCTGATAGCAGCACTAGTACACACAGTCTCTGATAGCAGCACTAGTACACACAGTCTCTGATAGCAGCACTAGTACACACAGTCTCTGATAGCAGCAGTAGTACACACAGTCTCTGATAGCAGCACTAGAACACACAGTCTCTGATAGCAGCACTAGTACACACAGTCTCTGATAGCAGCACTAGTACACACAGTCTGTGATAGCAGCACTAGTACACACAGTCTATGATATCAGCACTAGTACACACAGTCTCCGATAGCAGCACTAGTACACACAGTTTCTGATAGCAGCACTAGTACACACAGTCTCTGATAGCAGCACTAGTACACAGTCTCTGATAGCAGCACTAATACACACAGTCTCTGATAGCAGCACTAGTACACACAGTCTGTGATAGCAGCACTAGTACACACAGTCACTGATAGCAGCACTAGTACACACAGTCTCTGATAGCAGCACTAGTACACACAGTCCCTGATTGCAGCATTGGTACACACAGTCTCTGATAATAGCACTAGTACACACAGTCTCTGATTGCAGCACTAGTACACACAGTCTCTGATAGCAGCACTAGTACACACAGTCTCTGATAGCAGCACTAGTACGTTGAATAACATCTGAAACATTCGCTACTCAAGGTTCTCAAGCTGTTATAATGTTATAAATGTTGTAATATAAAATATTGCTTAAGGACTAAATATTGCTGCTTCATATTTCCTTTTTTTTTACAATACTAACAAAAGTCCTTAAGACTTTCTCTTCGAGTTGGATGGAAGGTATTTTCAGTAACACAATTACATAACTGCCATGATTTGTACTTTATTATTTTAATGAAACCTTTTCAGCCAGGCTGTCCAATCGTTTCGCTTGTATGTTCTGTTCGTTGCTAATCTGTTTAGCGATGTATTTGCTGTAGTTGTTCTTGACTTCAACGTTGGTCGCGGCGCTTGCTGCCAAGTTACGAAGTCTATAGATCTGGGCATCTCTTCTACCTTCAAGGTCTACACGGACAAATGGCAAATGTACAGTTAACTTTAAAAAGAAAAAGTTCTTGATAATTTCTCTAGCACTTATTAAATTATATCAGTTGAATTGAGATGTTGAGTAAAATGACTTACTGCTGATCTGACTTTTTAAATTGTCAAGCTCGGTTTCAGCTGTATTACTAAAAAAAAATTTTAAAATGGCAAAAATCAGAATTAAGAAGTGTTTAAAGTCATTAAGAATTCAAATTTACATTTAATGTTGTACGTTACATTTCTCGGTAGAGTACGCCTTAAAAACTAAAGCAATATAAAAGAAGGTTTTTGATCATTTAGAAAAGTCTAATGGCAATAAAAATATAAACATTTTAGGAAAAACTTTACATCTTGAAACTGCTCTACTGAATGGTAACCTAGTCATCTGAATCGCTAACTTACCGTTCATAATTGGGTTGAGCACCATTATATCCATTATATGCAGGAGCGTAGCCATAACCCGATAGAGAAGGGCCATAGCCCGATAGAGCAGGGCCATACTTTTGAGGACTGGCTCCACTATCATAGGTGGCAGCGCCAAAGACCCCAGCCATTAAGCCAGATAAAACCCAAATTGCAACAGAAGACGTCATGATTTTCTGCACGGTTTTATAAAAGGAAATAATGTTAGCGTTTGTCTAATGTTTATAACTTTGTTTAATACATGTACATTAACTCATAATTTACCTGTGATCTCAAGTGACAGATTACAACTTGGAACTCAGAGATGCCCAGTGACCCATAGATGCTAAAACTGTACCTCTTATAGCCCATCACATGCCCATTACATGCAGTTTATCTGTTCAATCTCAGATGACATGAAGACGTTTAGAAATAAGCTAATTACCTGAGGATTAATTTGAAATATTCTTAAACAGAAGATATTATCTTATGCTTACAGACACGCCTTCTTGACAGAGGATTATTGCAGGCATGTCATATATTCGATTAAGTTTATTTTAAGGCTGACACGTTTCAAAATCAGGTTAATCTAAAGATCTAACCTCATGCTCATTCTTTGCTAGGTTAAGTTATGCTAGACTTTTATTTTGAGATATGTAAGTCGTCATTTTTGACAGCTGCCTTACATTACTATTCTAAAATGGAGATTTCGTCTTTGTAGTTGTTTTATTTTTTGGTATGGATAAATGTTTTAGATAACGTGTTTTGTTTCTCCTTTTCACTTCAAGATTTTGTCATATCATTGGAGATATCCTAGGCGTAGACGTAGATTAGGGGCTGTCCATAAATTACGTCAACAATTATTTGGCGATTTTTATCCCCCCCCCCGTCAACAACTTGTCAAACTTCCAGAGAACCCCCCCACCCCCGATAAAATTACGTCAAAATTTGATTACCCGCCATCTAAAAAAAAAGTAATTAAAAAAAATAAGAAGAAAAAGAACAATGTTAAGGAAAAAAAAAGTTTAATACATTTTTAACCTATGACAATATTTCCAATTCATAACTACAAAGGTTTACTCTAAACAGAAAAGAGATTATAGGGTTTACAAAAATGTTTACACATTACATCTTTAAATTATGAAATATTTCAAATTAATATAACATTTTAAATTTTAAAGACTATTTAAATATTTACAAAGACTTGTTCTAACTTCAAGCAGAAACGAGATTAAAAATTTAAACTATAAATACACGGTTAATTTATATATTAAACATATTTTTTTACAAACAAATCCAAATCCTATATCCTAGCCTCTATATCTTCCCATGGAGATGTAAAATGTTCCTCAATTGTTATTATTGGAATAGGTTCTGGCTGAATAATTTCTTGTGGAACCAAAACACCAGACAAGTCACCATTTTCTTCATCTAGCCATTCTGCACTGAACATCTCTCTATAAGCAATAATTGCCATGAGCTCAATCTCTGTCTTTTGGCTGCCACTCGCATTGGACGAATTCTTTGCGTTGGGGGGCATGTGGTATTTGACTGGGCCCAGGCATACAATGTTGGTGATGTTGAACGTGCTTCTTTAACATGGCTTGCGAAGCAACATAAGGGTGACGACAGATTTTACAGTTCCGTTCAAACATTAGCAACTGAATAGATGTACAATATATATCATATGGAAGAATTTTGAATGCTTTTGCTGATCTGGGTAGTATGTTTTCAACGTTTACAGAATGATTGAAGAAAAGAGATGGAAATCTATGTGAGTTTATATCATATACTTCTGGTGTTTTAAGACCCTCATTAGTTTGGCAGATTGGAATTGGAGGGGTGATAAATCGATGAGCAATAATATCAAAGTGCGAGCTTTTAATCGGTTGGCAGCAAGTTAAATCACATTTGACAATTTGTAGAAAGTACTGACTTGTCCATACATGTTTTTGGCACCAACCTTGATCTTTGATGATTACATTTTTAACTTCAAGGTCAGACTTTTCAGGCACAATATATTCTGCCAATGTTGGAAAATTGTCTATGCTTACTTGCTTCCATCTTTCTGACAATGTTTCGCCAGCATATTTGAAGTTTAATTTGTCCAACTCTTCATCGATTGTTCGACCTTGTGAGTCGAGGTGGCTTCCAAAATGTTCATGTGGAAAAATTAGACCCGACAGTTCTCGACTAAGAGGAGCCATTCGCCTTTCTACTCGATTAAACGTACCAGGCGCATTTGTTGCTACAAAAATTGCATCAATGTTCTGCTTCAGAAAATGATGGATGGCCACATCAATAATTTTTTGATACCTTGGATTTTCATCAGGTCCACCATCCACAGACATAATAAGAATCGGTTTGATCATCTTGTTGATTGGATCCTTTGTAACAATGTCAAACTCTTCCAATTCATGTAGCCTTTTATAGTCCAGTCCATGGCTATAAGCTGATGATGAGCAATGCTTGCCTGATCTGATAGCTATATAAGTTAAGCCTGCATATGTTACAGCTTCGTGTTTACCTAAACTGTCTTTTTGGATTTCAATACCAGCATAAACAGATGGTATGAGTTTGTGTCTAGATGCTACTACCCAGTCGTAATCAGGCAATGTATTGCGGTATTCGACATGCATTAAAAGTGGAGTTTGCTTTTTAGCTGCTGTCAATCCAATGGGGACTCTGGCTTTGTCGTCTTGACTGATGAAGAATACTTCTTTAGGTTCCAACAAAGAAGCCACGTCTTCTAGGTGATTCAAAGTAGCTGTACAAAACCTACCATCAATGTGTTTTGAGTGTAAATCATTTTGTGCTCGAATTAACTTCACTGGTACAGTTGTTACATGGCGTTTGCCTTCCGATGATAAACGTCGAATTGTTCTTTTTAAATCATTGAGATTTCTAGAACTACGATAAATATCACTCTGTCTTTTGTTGTGAGCAGCAGACCCATACAATGCAATGTCAACAATGAGTTTTAAAAGGAGCGGCTGATCTTCTTCAATGTGTGGTCGACCAGCTTTCTGTCGGATCTTTAATTTGCTGCTGACGTCAGGATTTTCAGCACAAATTTGCGCTAAAGTTTCATGTATCTTTTTTCCTTATATCTTCTGTTTTTCTTGTTCATATTTCTTTCTTTTTAGTTTTTTTCTGGCTCATCAACCTTATTTTATTTCTCTTTTAGTTCCTTTTCCTGATCTGAACTTAAAACACCACTTTCTTTTCGTTTATACAAGCCAATCAAATCGGTCTTAAAGATGCTTATCTGACTCAGTAATTCACCTTGTACTTTTGCTTTGTATTTTACAGATTTTTAAACACCATTAGTACTGGATGGACAAGCTTATAAATCGATTTCTATGTGGTATTGTTGAATTGCTTGTGTTTGATTTATCACAACTCCTTTTTCAATTTTTACATGTGTGACTGATTTTTAGGAAGGCCATCTTCAGTCTTCATAGACTGGTCTGCCCAGAGCTCATTAATGTTGCATTATTTTTCTGTCTTAAGGCGGCTTAAGTATTCAATAACGAATCTACTTTTGTTGGCAAATCATCCTCTTTTTTCAATGTATTCCAAATTTCAGTTACTTCTCTTTGAGGGTCTTGTTTTCGCTTGTTGGGAAATGCCTTCAAATATCCTTCATACAACAATTTGTGAAAGTTTGGTTTCTCCATTGTAAAAAAAAATAAAATAATAAAGTTTTAAATTCAAATGTTAATAAATTTGTTATTTAAAACAAAAACAAAAAGCACAAAACCAGGGACAAAAAACAATGAGACCTAGGGCTATTTAACAATCAATATACATAATTTGCAATGTATGTCACGTCTGTCTGTCAGCGACGCTACTAATTTTAGAAAGCAGTGCACCAAATTACTGCACCAAAAATAACTCTTTACCAACGTTCCACATAAAATTATGCAATATGAAAATAAATGAATAAGATAAAAATAAATGAAAGTTCTGTATTACATTATTTTTTTTTATTCTGATGTGAAATTTTTTCAAAATAAATAGATTTCAACTGAAATGTCTTTATTTTGAAAACTTCCGTCACTTTTGACAGGTAATACATTAGTATTTCATAATTCTGAACATTCTAGACATGTAGGCTACTGTATTTTAAAGATTTCAAATAAGGGCGGGGTAAGCCTGCAGTTTTGGCACGTATATTATTTAGCTGCGAATTTTATTTTCTCGTGAGAACTTTCATTTTTAATTTATTAAATGCATTAATATATGTTATATTTTAGGTATTACAGTGCTAATTATTTAGTTATTAAAATTTCTAAGGCATTTCTTTGGCTCTTTTAATACATTCATTTTGTTTATCTAGCACTTTGTTAGCCAGAGTTTTTACTCGTGCTAAAATACATTACTTACTGAATACGTTTTTTAAAAATTATCCAGAAACCATTCATCTACTTTGTTGCTCTAAGAATATCAATATATATTTTATTGTTCTTACAACATCAATAAATATTTTACGGAAAATTTAATTTTCTATTTCGTTACTGAACGTTTGATTCTTCTTATTTTTTTTTGTACTTGAGAACATTTTATTTGGCATCTTACTGTGACAACCCAGAAAGTAGGGTGATTAAAACAAAAGTTGTAGTTGTATCGTTGGTATCGCGTTAGTAGTTGTAGTTGTATCGTTGGTATCGCGTTAGTAGTTGTAGTTGTATCGTTGGTATCGCGTTAGTAGTTGTAGTTGTATCGTTGGTATCGCGTTAGTAGTTGTAGTTGTATCGTTGGTATCGCGTTAGTAGTTGTAGTTGTATCGTTGGTATCGCGTTAGTAGTTGTAGTTGTATCGTTGGTATCGCGTTAGTAGTTGTAGTTGTATCGTTGGTATCGCGTTAGTAGTTGTAGTTGTATCGTTGGTATCGCGTTAGTAGTTGTAGTTGTATCGTTGGTATCGCGTTAGTAGTTGTAGTTGTATCGTTGGTATCGCGTTAGTAGTTGTAGTTGTATCGTTGGTATCGCGTTAGTAGTTGTAGTTGTATCGTTGGTATCGCGTTAGTAGTTGTAGTTGTATCGTTGGTATCGCGTTAGTAGTTGTAGTTGTATCGTTGGTATCGCGTTAGTAGTTGTAGTTGTATCGTTGGTATCGCGTTAGTAGTTGTAGTTGTATCGTTGGTATCGCGTTAGTAGTTGTAGTTGTATCGTTGGTATCGCGTTAGTAGTTGTAGTTGTATCGTTGGTATCGCGTTAGTAGTTGTAGTTGTATCGTTGGTATCGCGTTAGTAGTTGTAGTTGTATCGTTGGTATCGCGTTAGTAGTTGTAGTTGTATCGTTGGTATCGCGTTAGTATAGGACTAAGTGTTGTTTAGAGTCGAAAAATGCCTTAGAAATTTAAAAAAACTAAAAAGTTAGTGCTGTAATAGCAACAATATAATATATATTAATGCGTGTAATAAATAAAAAAAAACGAATGTTCTCACGAGAAAATTAGAATTCGCTACGAAATAATATAGGAATGTAGGTGCCAAAATTGCAGGATAACACTTTAACTTTAATCATTTAATCTTTAACGTTATAACTAATCCAATTTCACAGTGGAAGCCAATGATTTCTAATAGAGTCTAGTATAAGCAATAGTGAATTTTATAATTTATATAGTAGGGCTGTTATCGATTAATTTAAAATTAATCGTTAACTTTTGAAAAATTAACGATTAATTAATCGTTAATTTCGATTAAAGCCAAACATTGAAATGTATGGTGTCATAAGTAACATTTTTTGAACGTACTTGTGGAAAATCTAAATAACACTGGAATGTCTTCTTTATATGACATCTTTTAACCAACAACACAAACAGACAAGTGTTTTGACACAATTTTGGTTCAAGTGATGAACGGGTCTTATTGACAATATAACCAACAGAGCTGAAAAATCGTTTACATAACTTTAGATTGTCTCAAATGAAGTTTCTAATACTGTAGTGGATGTTTGGTTTGCAGGTGATATGTAAGCGAAGTGTTAGAACCATGGTAGCAATGTTCCCTTTAAGTAGCGCCGCTGCGCAGATATTTGACCGACGCCACGCAGAATCACCTCGCAGAAAATTTTGTAAAATTTTGCACAAAAAAAACCCCCACAAAAAACGGGACGTTGTGCAACTTTGCACACGAGTTTTTTTTAAACTTTGCACACGAAACAACGAGCTTAGACTTACAGGAAACATTGCATATTAGGCAAACGATTTCTGCCAATGGAAACAACCTTTATCAACATTTTGAACAATCACCTAAGTGAATAGCTTTAACAAAAATGTTCGTATAATCGTCCGGAAATCAATTTATATTTATCGGCCGAAATATTTTACTTTTTAACTTCCAGTACATTTATAAGTGGTGGGTCGATTAATCGTTAACAATTTTTTTAATCGTTAAAAATTTTAACGATTAATCGAGAAATTAATAGTTAATTTCCGCAGCCCTAATATATAGACGTCTAAATAATATAATGTAGACTGTGTACTTACATAAATCTTTATTTGCACAGCAGACCAACAAAAAATTTTTTAAAATAAGTGTGACCAGTAAACATCTCGTGTGTTTATATTGTGTGGGGTCTCTAAAGCACATCACGTTTTAAAAATTAGGAATAGGGTTAGTTCAATTAAAACACTGAAGGTTGGGCGAGTGTGTAACACAGGAATAGGGTTAGTTCAATTAAAACACTGAAGGTTGGGCGAGTGTGTAACACAGGAATAGGGTTAGTTCAATTAAAACACTGAAGGTTGGGCGAGTGTGTAACACAGGAATAGGGTTAGTTCAATTAAAACACTGAAGGTTGGGCGAGTGTGTAACACAGGACTACAAACGCTGCCTAATGTTCATTTGTTAAGTAATTATATATATTTTTTTAAAGTAACATTTTGACATCAACTTTTCTTGACCCCCCCCCCTTGTCAACAATTGTCAAAAATTTTCAGACCCCTTCCCCCGCCTATTTTGTTTACTTAATTTATAGACAGCCCCTATACGTAATCATCATTTTACAGGCGATATCGTTGCAGTCATTATAATATGTAAGGGGCTTAAAATAAACTCGATATTTGAGGATTTAATTTTTAAAAAACCTTTAAAAGTTTTTGACTATAAATCCTTTATTTACGAGACATAACTAAAAGTATATTCATTATAATACGCATCGCACGACTATACAAAATTTTAGTTATGTCTCATATATAAATGATTTATAGTTTAAAAAAACTACTATAGTCTGCCTGCTAAATTTCAGCTCGATTTGATCACGGGATAAGGGTTCAAAAAAACATGTTTAATATAATGCGAACCGTGCGATGGACACGCTTAAAAATTTACAGATCAGGGATATATTTTTAAAAAAACTATCGTCAAAATAATACGCACCGCACCGCGCAAAAGGAAAATATTAAAAAGGTATTTCAATATAAGTAGCACCGCGACACTCTGGCACACAAATTAACATGCTACATAGAGATAATAAAAAAATGCATTAATTTAATAAAAGTAAATTCGATCGATCTGAAATTTTAATAGATCATTTTGATTGTCTGACTGAAAAATTTCAGCTCGCTGGCATACGGGGAAGTGGGGTAAATATCGATCCAAAGTTTTTTCGTCAAATAATCATGGCCTCAAGTAGACACCCCGAGTTAATATAAAGGATTTAATTTTTAAAAACGTAAAAAACCAAGTTTTTGACTTTAAATCCTTTATATACGATATGTCAATATACATAATTCCCGTCGTCTGTATGTATGTATGTATGTATGTATGTATGGAATAACGCTGTTAGGTGGCGCTGCAAACGATTTTGTATAGAAATATTATATGACGTCACAGTTTTATGTATAGTGATATTATATGATGTCATTGTTTTAGGCTTATAATTTTATTTTTGAAAAGGGAACGATGTAAAAATAGGATTTGAGGATTTATAATTGTTATGAAATACTTTGTGTACATTTCAGAAAGTTTACTATTTCGTATTTATCAAACACGTATAAGTTACTTATGTTAATTATGTATATTGATTCCCGTTGTCTGTATGGATGTAAGTTAGGTGGCGCTGCGATCGATTTTGTACAAAAATATTATTTGACGTCATTGTTTTAGCTTATATTTTAATTTTTGAAAAGGGAACGATGTAAAATTAGGATTTGAGGATTTATAATTATTATGAAACTAGACGCCCCGCGGCGTAGCATACGCCGCATAATTGCTCATGGAGAGTGCAAAGAATGTGCAGAAAGAACGGAAACAAACTACAGCACGAAGAAATCAGCACAATGTGAGTGAACGTCGGTTAATAAATGGGAGGCGGGTAACAACAACCCCAGTGTGCATGTCTTTACGCTTACTCGCTATTTTTTATTTACTTAGTGCTGGTTTTTGTGTCTGTACTCTCACCCCCCCCCCAACCGTTCTTTGCACTGTCTATGATGAGCAAGTCTGCGGCGTATGCTACGCCGCCGGTCTCTCCAGAGTTCCTTCTTTTCATTCACTTTCAGCCATTTGCCCAAACCCATCCCATTTAGACAACTGTGTCTTTCAGGAAGTCTTCACCCGTCACTAATTCATTAGCGGGGTATGCTACGCCGCGGGTCAGCTAGTAACTAAAATAATGTTCATTATAATACACAGCGAACGACAATCCAAAAATCGAAAATTTTAGTTATGTCTCGTAGTATGTTTAATATAATAGGCAGCGATCGGGAATATACTTTTAAAAAGTAACTGTAACTGTAAATACCCTTAACTCGTCGGTCACTCGTTGGGGCACCATCGTGAACTGAAAACAATCTCACGCCATTTGTCCCGGTACAATATCTCATGCCATTTGTCCCGGTAAACTCTCTCAGGCCATTTGTCCCGGTACACTATCTCACGCCATTTGTCCCGGTACACTCTCTCACGCCATTTGTCCCGGTACACTCTCTCACGCCATTTGTCCCGGTACACTATCTCACGCCATTTGTCCCGGTACACTCTCTCACGCCATTTGTCCCGGTACACTCTCTCACGCCATTTGTCCCGGTACACTCTCTCACGCCATTTGTCCCGGTACACTCTCTCACGCCATTTGTCCCGGTACACTCTCTCACGCCATTTGTCCCGGTACACTATCTCACGCCATTTGTCCCGGTCCTGCGCTGCCTTTTGCGAGTCGATGAATGACAGGCCGGTCCACTTTTTGACGTCGTCTTCCCATCTCTTATTTTGCCTGCCTCTTTTTCTTCCTCCCTGGACTGTGCCTTGCATTATAGTTTTTCGAGACCTCAAGATCTTGCCACGTGTCCTTACCATCGTAGTTTCCTCTTCTTAATGGAGGTGAGAAGGTCCTCGTAGGGGTCAATGACAGTACTTATTTTGCTGCGAACCGCTTCGTTTATGATGTGCTCTGTGTAGGAGATGTTCAGTATCTTTGGGAAACATTTCATCTCTAGCGCATTGATTCTTCTTAGCAGGTCTGCAGTGAGCATCCATGCCTCGCAACCATACAAGAAGACTGACATCAATACAATACGCACCTTATTTCACGTCAGGAAAGGTTGTTCAATATAATACGCACCACGACACTCTAGCACAAAAATTAACATGTTACATAGAAATGGAAATAAATAAAGAAATTCTAAAAATTCACTAATTTAATTACAGTACATGCGATCGATCTGAAATTTTGTTACATCATTTTTATCATCGGCACGAGTCTTCCCGCAAAATTTCAGCACGCTAGCTTACGAGGAAGTGTGTTAAAAAAGCGGTCCAAGCAAGCAAACAATCAAGGGATCAAACAGACACCACAAGTTAATATAAAGGATTTAATAAAATTTTTAAAAAAAAACGTAAAATAATCAACCCCGTAAAAAGAAAGTTTTTGACTATAAATCCCTTATATATGAGACAGAACTAAAAGTATTGATTATGTTCAAAGGCGACAAACATTTACTGACTGAAACCAACTGATCTCCCCTGGCTTTAAAACTGGGGGAAGGGGGGGAGGGGTGTGGATATCGATGGGGGGTGTCAACTCAAGTGGCACGGGACGCCGAAAAAAAATGAAATTGAATTACCTATAGTTATATAGAGATAAACTAAAAGTTCATTAATATAATTACGGTAAATTTCATCGATTTGAAATTTTGATGCGATGCATTGTTGGTGACACAAGTCTATGTGCAAAATTTCAGCTCGATCGCATCACGGGAAGTGTGTCATTTTTTACTTTTGTTTTTCCGCCCCCCCCCCGGCCTACCGACCGCAAGCCCAAGACAGCGAGAGACGGCGGTAAAGTTAATATAAGGGTTTTAAAAACCAAGTGTTTGACTATAAATCCTTTATATACGAGACATTACTAAAAGAATGCTCATTATAATACGCAGCGCAAGACAATTCAAAAATACAAAATTGTATTTATGTCTCGTAAAACATTTTTAATATAATGCGCACCGATCAGGAATATGTTTATAAAAAGTGTTGTCAATAAAATGCGCACATTATTGCGTGACAGGAAAGGTTGTTCAATATAATACGCACCACGACACTCTAGCAAAAAAGTCAACATGTTATATAGAGATAAATAAAGATAATCTAAAAATTCATTAATATAATTACGGTACAATAGATTAATCTGAAATTTTGCTACATTAATTTTTATCATCGGCGCGAGTCTGCCTGCAAAATTTCAGCTAACTAGCTTACGAGGAAGGGGGTTAAAAATCGATCCTAAGTTTTTTCGGCACTGCCTCAAGCAAGCAAGCTGACACCACAAGTTAATATAAAGGATTTAAGAAAACCAAGTTTTTGACTATAAATCCTTTATGTACGAGACATAGCTAAAAGCTAAAAGAATGTTTATTATAATATTTAGCGCAAGACCATCCAAAAATACAAAATTGTAGTTATGTGTTGTAAAACATGTTTAATATAATGCGCACCGATCAGGAATATGTTTATAAAAAGTGTTGTCAATAAAATACGCACCTTATTGCGCGACAGGAAAGGTTGTTCAATGTAATACGCACCACGACACTCTAGCAAAAAAAAGTTAACATGTTATATAGAGATAATTAACGATAATCTAAAAATTCATTAATTTAATTAGGGTACATTTGATTTATCTGAAATATTTATACATCATTTTTATCATCGGCACGAAACTGCCTGAAAAATTTCAGCTCACTAGCTTATGAGGAAGTGGGTAAAAAAATCGATCCAAACTTTTTTTGGAAAGCAAGCAAGCAGACACCACGAGTTAATATAAAGGATTTATAAAAACTAGACGCCCCGCGGCGTAGCATACGCCGCAGACTTGCTCATGGAGAATTCTTTTACCCCTTTAATGCACTTTTTTAGGGCACCTACGGCGCCGACCTTTTTCAAAAGCCCAACTAACTTGTTATTGTTTGATCAATACAAAATATTAAACTTTCTGAAATGAACACAAAGTATTTTATAATAGGGGTTGTTTTTTGATGTTATAATTAACCATCATCAAATCCTCTTTTTACATTGTTCCCTTTTTACAAAATTAAAATATCAGCGAAAACAATGACGTCATATAATTTTTTTTTACAGCGATCGGTTAAGTAGAATAATTCTATACAATTAATATAAGAAAATAATGATTTTAATTGCACACGCATCGAACCCAAACGGTGCAAGATTTTAAGTTTTAAACGTCTGTAAATAACACACTGGATCATAATAAATATCTGCTGTATTCAAAGTTTAAAAAAAATAAATTTGATGCTTGGCCAAAAGGAATGAAAATTATGTGTCCAATGCCCAATATTACTTTAATATGGACCGTCAAGTATTTATGTACCAAGTTTGGTAAAAATCTACTGTGTAACCAAAATTTTAAAAACATGTATATAAAGGGGAAAAACTACATTTTAGAACCCCAGCCTCAAGGAGTGCTTTTTAAATCCCTTATATTAGCTTCACCATCTTGTCGTGATCTCTTGGTCGGTCGGGCGGGAAAAAAAGAAGTAAAAATAAAATATAACAAACCCGTAAAAACAAAGTTTTTGACTATAAATCCCTTATATATGAGACATAACTAACATTATTGATTATTTTCAAACATTTACAGACTGAATCTGTCTTAACTCAAGTTTGCTTCATAACACTGGGGAGGGGGGGGAGGAGGGTGAGAGGGGAAAAGTCTGGTCACCGATTCGCTTGACCGAGCTCAGCGTGACACGTAAAATGTAAACAAAAGTGCCCCGGCGCTTCGACGGGTCGCCTCAACGCGTGAACTCAAACTTTCACGTGGGAAAAAAACAATAACAAACCGTGAATTTGAATTACATACCTCATATAAGGATAAACTAAAAATGCATTAATTTAATTACTGTAAGTTCGATCGATCTGAAATTTTGATACGATGCATTGTTAGGTCAGACGGGTCCGTGTGCCAAATTTCAGCTCGATCGGATCACGGGAAGTGGGTCATTTTCGACTTTTGTTTTTCCGCCCGCCCGCCCATGAGATGATGAGATGACGACAGAGAGACAGACAGAGACGGCCGCGAAGTTAATATAAGGGATTTAAAAATGACCCACTTGCTGTCATGCTATGTAGCTGAAATTTTGCACATTGACTCGTGTCACCTAACAATGCATTGTATCAAAATTTCATATCGATCGAATCCACGTGATGACCACCACCCCCCGCCCGGTTTTACAGCAAGGGGAGATCAGTCAGTTTCAGTCTTTAAATGTTAGTCACGCGTTGCGTATTATATTGAACATATCAATACTTTAAGTTTTGTCTTATATATAAAGGATTTATACTCAAACGCTTTGTTTGTACGGGGTTGTTTCATTGACAGGCCAAAACCTTCGCGATCGTTTACTCAACAGCTGTCCAAAGACTGGATAGTTCAGATAATATGTGTATAGTTTAATAAGAAAAACAAACCAGATTAGGGCCACCGGTTCTAATCAGTGCAAGAATTAAAGTTCAAAACGCTGCAGACAATTTGGATCATGTGTCATTATGTGTCAATATTTTTCAATATGTTTCAATATGTGTCAATATTTGTCAATGTGTGTCAACGTTTGTCAATATGTGTCAATATTTGTCAATATGTGTCAATATTTGTCAAAATCGTGTAATTTGAAATGGAGAATGAAATGTTAAAAGTTTTCGAAAAAACATTTAGGGACCTCGGCCCCGAAGGTATGTACATTAGGAATTCAATAGCCCATAATATTTATTATAGACCACCACGTTTTTATGTATCAAGTTTAATCTAGACCCATTTGTCCAGTAGCTAATGTTTGCATAATTGTTTCCAAAACTCTTATAAGAAAAAAAGACATTTTGGCACCCCGGCCACCTATGTGTGGTAACTTTAAAAAAATGTAACCAACTTCCAAAAGTTTCATGTTGATGGGATGAATGCTGCCGATAGAAAATGTTTAAAATAATATTTATAGTTCTGATATGAGACAAAATGACATTAAAGGCCCCTGGCCTAAACAGAGGAAGATGTTAAGGCCCTGAAGATTTCTATCTGGGCCTTGAAGATTAGGGCTGCCAAAAATAAGGATTAATTTCTCGATTAATCGTTAAAAAATCTAACGAATAAATTATTTTTAACGATTAATCGACCCAACACTTACAAATTATTGGAAGTCAAAAAGTAAAAAAAAATATATATAAAATAGCGGCCGATAAATCATAACAAATTTCCTGACGATTACACACACATTTTGGTTTTAAACTTTTGACTGACGGGAATGTTCAAAATGTTGATAAATTTTGCCTACCATGGTTCTAACACTTCGTTTACTTATCAAACCAAATGAAAAGCGTATTAAGCTAATGGCAGTAATGGAGTCTGACTCAGAGACAGAAAATGACGACAGCTCTTCTGATGAATTACTGCGTTACATAATGAAGATGAACGTTTCTGAATCCATTAACCCTCTATAATGGTGGAAACTTAATGAACACCGATATCCGATGCTGTTATTCCTCGCCAGGACAGTTTTGTGCATACCAGTTACCTCAGTTCCATGTGAATGATTGGTTATATTGTCATTTAGACCCGCTCATTAATTGAACCAAATAATGTTACACACTTGTCTTTTTGCGTAGTTGGTTAAAAGATGACATATAAAGGAGACATTCCAGTGTTATTTAGATTTTCAACAAGAACGTTTAATAAGTCTTACATATGACATCATAAATGTTAATTTTTGGCTTTAATCGAAATTAACGATTAATTAATCGTTAATTTTTCAAAAATTAATGATTAAATTTAAATTAATCATTAGCAGCCCTATTGTTTTTATTTTTCAAGATCATTGAACATCGAAAAGTGAATGAATACTCAAGTTTTTACGAACAAATAGGGGATTACTATCCCGGAAGGAATGAACAATAGGAGTTGAATGTCCCATAATATTTATTATAGGCCATTAGGTTTGATCAAGAGCTATTCATTAACCCAGTAGTTGCTGTTTCAAATACTTTTTACATAGCTTTTATAAGTGATAAACTTACATTAGGGGCCCCCGGGCCCCCCGGCCCCCTTTAATTTTTATTTTTTAAAAACTTTTCATGCTGATCATTTTTAACTGAATGTAATTAACATTAACTGAATGTAATTAACATTAACTGAATGTAATTAACATTAACTGAATGTAATTAACATTAACTGAATGTAATTAACATTAACTGAATGTAATTAACATTAACTGAATGTAATTAACATTAACTGAATGTAATTAACATTAACTGAATGTAATTAACATTAACTGAATGTAATTAACATTAACTGAATGTAATTAACATTAACTGAATGTAATTAACATTAACTGAATGTAATTAACATTAACTGAATGTAATTAACATTAACTGAATGTAATTAACATTAACTGAATGTAATTAACATTAACTGAATGTAATTAACATTAACTGAATGTAATTAACATTAACTGAATGTAATTAACATTAACTGAATGTAATTAACATTAACTGAATGTAATTAACATTAACTGAATGTAATTAACATTAACTGAATGTAATTAACATTAACTGAATGTAATTAACATTAACTGAATGTAATTAACATTAACTGAATGTAATTAACATTAACTGAATGTAATTAACATTAACTGAATGTAATTAACATTAACTGAATGTAATTAACATTAACTGAATGTAATTAACATTAACTGAATGTAATTAACATTAACTGAATGTAATTAACATTAACTGAATGTAATTAACATTAACTGAATGTAATTAACATTAACTGAATGTAATTAACATTAACTGAATGTAATTAACATTAACTGAATGTAATTAACATTAACTGAATGTAATTAACATTAACTGAATGTAATTAACATTAACTGAATGTAATTAACATTAACTGAATGTAATTAACATTAACTGAATGTAATTAACATTAACTGAATGTAATTAACATTAACTGAATGTAATTAACATTAACTGAATGTAATTAACATTAACTGAATGTAATTAACATTAACTGAATGTAATTAACATTAACTGAATGTAATTAACATTAACTGAATGTAATTAACATTAACTGAATGTAATTAACATTAACTGAATGTAATTAACATTAACTGAATGTAATTAACATTAACTGAATGTAATTAACATTAACTGAATGTAATTAACATTAACTGAATGTAATTAACATTAACTGAATGTAATTAACATTAACTGAATGTAATTAACATTAACTGAATGTAATTAACATTAACTGAATGTAATTAACATTAACTGAATGTAATTAACATTAACTGAATGTAATTAACATTAACTGAATGTAATTAACATTAACTGAATGTAATTAACATTAACTGAATGTAATTAACATTAACTGAATGTAATTAACATTAACTGAATGTAATTAACATTAACTGAATGTAATTAACATTAACTGAATGTAATTAACATTAACTGAATGTAATTAACATTAACTGAATGTAATTAACATTAACTGAATGTAATTAACATTAACTGAATGTAATTAACATTAACTGAATGTAATTAACATTAACTGAATGTAATTAACATTAACTGAATGTAATTAACATTAACTGAATGTAATTAACATTAACTGAATGTAATTAACATTAACTGAATGTAATTAACATTAACTGAATGTAATTAACATTAACTGAATGTAATTAACATTAACTGAATGTAATTAACATTAACTGAATGTAATTAACATTAACTGAATGTAATTAACATTAACTGAATGTAATTAACATTAACTGAATGTAATTAACATTAACTGAATGTAATTAACATTAACTGAATGTAATTAACATTAACTGAATGTAATTAACATTAACTGAATGTAATTAACATTAACTGAATGTAATTAACATTAACTGAATGTAATTAACATTAACTGAATGTAATTAACATTAACTGAATGTAATTAACATTAACTGAATGTAATTAACATTAACCGAATGTAATTAACATTAACCGAATGTAATTAACATTAACCGAATGTAATTAACATTAACCGAATGTAATTAACATTAACCGAATGTAATTAACATTAACTGAATGTAATTAACATTAACTGAATGTAATTAACATTAACTGAATGTAATTAACATTAACTGAATGTAATTAACATTAACTGAATGTAATTAACATTAACTGAATGTAATTAACATTAACTGAATGTAATTAACATTAACTGAATGTAATTAACATTAACTGAATGTAATTAACATTAACTGAATGTAATTAACATTAACTGAATGTAATTAACATTAACTGAATGTAATTAACATTAACTGAATGTAATTAACATTAACTGAATGTAATTAACATTAACTGAATGTAATTAACATTAACTGAATGTAATTAACATTAACTGAATGTAATTAACATTAACTGAATGTAATTAACATTAACTGAATGTAATTAACATTAACTGAATGTAATTAACATTAACTGAATGTAATTAACATTAACTGAATGTAATTAACATTAACTGAATGTAATTAACATTAACTGAATGTAATTAACATTAACTGAATGTAATTAACATTAACTGAATGTAATTAACATTAACTGAATGTAATTAACATTAACTGAATGTAATTAACATTAACTGAATGTAATTAACATTAACTGAATGTAATTAACATTAACTGAATGTAATTAACATTAACTGAATGTAATTAACATTAACTGAATGTAATTAACATTAACTGAATGTAATTAACATTAACTGAATGTAATTAACATTAACTGAATGTAATTAACATTAACTGAATGTAATTAACATTAACTGAATGTAATTAACATTAACTGAATGTAATTAACATTAACCGAATGTAATTAACATTAACTGAATGTAATTAACATTAACTGAATGTAATTA
Organism: Ampullaceana balthica; assembly: GCA_944989445.1. Taxonomy (NCBI): domain Eukaryota; kingdom Metazoa; phylum Mollusca; class Gastropoda; family Lymnaeidae; genus Ampullaceana; species Ampullaceana balthica. Next base: position 3,169,944 of record CALYLW010000027.1, read on the forward strand.
ACATTAACTGAATGTAATTAACATTAACTGAATGTAATTAACATTAACCGAATGTAATTAACATTAACTGAATGTAATTAACATTAACCGAATGTAATTAACATTAACCGAATGTAATTAACATTAACTGAATGTAATTAACATTAACCGAATGTAATTAACATTAACTGAATGTAATTAACATTAACTGAATGTAATTAACATTAACCGAATGTAATTAACATTAACTGAATGTAATTAACATTAACTGAATGTAATTAACATTAACTGAATGTAATTAACATTAACTGAAATGTAATTAACATTAACTGAATGTAATTAACATTAACTGAATGTAATTAACATTAACTGAATGTAATTAACATTAACTGAATGTAATTAACATTAACCGAATGTAATTAACATTAACCGAATGTAATTAACATTAACTGAATGTAATTAACATTAACTGAATGTAATTAACATTAACTGAATGTAATTAACATTAACTGAATGTAATTAACATTAACTGAATGTAATTAACATTAACTGAATGTAATTAACATTAACTGAATGTAATTAACATTAACTGAATGTAATTAACATTAACTGAATGTAATTAACATTAACTGAATGTAATTAACATTAACTGAATGTAATTAACATTAACTGAATGTAATTAACATTAACTGAATGTAATTAACATTAACTGAATGTAATTAACATTAACTGAATGTAATTAACATTAACTGAATGTAATTAACATTAACTGAATGTAATTAACATTAACTGAATGTAATTAACATTAACTGAATGTAATTAACATTAACTGAATGTAATTAACATTAACTGAATGTAATTAACATTAACTGAATGTAATTAACATTAACTGAATGTAATTAACATTAACTGAATGTAATTAACATTAACTGAATGTAATTAACATTAACTGAATGTAATTAACATTAACTGAATGTAATTAACATTAACTGAATGTAATTAACATTAACTGAATGTAATTAACATTAACGAATGTAATTAACATTAACTGAATGTAATTAACATTAACTGAATGTAATTAACATTAACTGAATGTAATTAACATTAACTGAATGTAATTAACATTAACTGAATGTAATTAACATTAACTGAATGTAATTAACATTAACCGAATGTAATTAACATTAACTGAATGTAATTAACATTAACTGAATGTAATTAACATTAACTGAATGTAATTAACATTAACTGAATGTAATTAACATTAACTGAATGTAATTAACATTAACTGAATGTAATTAACATTAACTGAATGTAATTAACATGTTTCCAAAGTTTCAAAATGATCTGGGTGAAAAAATAATATTTATATTGCTAATATAAGACAAAAACGCCGGGCCCATGCGGAGCAGAATGTCAAGTTCAATTCAAACATTTTCATAATGGATCTATTTATTTTTATTTCTAAGGATCGTGTAAAATTGAATGGGGAATAAAGTCTTAAACGTTAAGGAAAACAAATATTTGGGGCACCTGGTTACCCAGGAGCTAACGTTTAAACTAATTTTTATATAGGTCATTTAAGAAAAACAAACAAACAAACAAAAAACAACATTTAATGGGCCCCCATCCCCATTGCAAAGACCGTTAGAAAAGTTCAATATGGCTACTGACATTGGCGTCATACCAATGAAATAGTGCATCGGTGTCAATGAAAGCAGGGAAGTCATCTACCAAATTTTCTGAAGATGGGTCCATAAATAAGAACGTTTTACATGGCGAACGTTGACCATTAAGGCCTTTACGCGTAGAATTTTGAAATGAAACCTGCTTAACTTTTGGACATCAGGATTTCAATGACCTATTATTTCTAAATATGAGTCATTTAAATCTTATGTACCAAATTTGATTAAGAAACATCAATTGTAGCTAGAAACCTTCGCGGGAATGTATTCATAAACTTCTTAAAATTTTCATGGCGATTAGATAGTGAATAAAATTATATTTATACAGCTTATATTCGAAACAAAAAGACCTTAAGGGCCCCCGGTCCTCAATTGGCATAGGATGTACATTTAAAAAACCTTTTTATTTCAAACTGAATCATGATGGATATACTTGTTTGTCAATTTTTGTCGAGGTTGTGTAAAATAAATTGGGAATAAAACTACATTAAGGGACCCCGGCTAAAACAATTTGCAAGATGTAAAGTTCAAAAGGTCACACAAATTCAATCGGGATCATGATGGAGATATGTGTCAATATTTGTCAAGGTTGTTTATAATTTAATGGCAAATAAAGCTTTCAAAGTTATTCTGTGAAGCCCCCCCACCCCACCCTTCCCACACACACACTTCTCTTTCTTGTTCACGAGTTGACGTTAGGAGTTTATCTTATCTTATCTGTTTACAGACGCTCCTTCTATACAGAAGATTATTGCGTCCTACGCTTATCTATGGTTTGTGTTTAGTCCTGCATTTTTATTAGAGATTTAAATGTTGATAAAGTGTTGGTTTTCCTGGATTCTTCAGGCAACCCATTCCACGCCCGAATTCCGGACGGGAAGAAGGAAAACTTGTATGTGTTTGTTCTTGCATACGGAATAAGAAAGGTGTTTTTATCCTTATGTCTATCTGAGGGTTGTATTAAGTTATCTTTGTGTTGTATTTCTAAATTAGAATTAATTGCTTTATGTATGATTACTACTTTGCTCTTGGTTCTTCTATCCTCTAGTGTTTCAAGGTTTAATGATTTAACTAATGGTGTTACTCTTGTCAGTTTCGAATATTCTCCAGTAATGAATCTGGCAGCTCTTTTTTGAATTTGTTCTAGTTTATCAATGTTTTCTTTGGTGGATGGGTCCCATACAGAAGATGCATATTCTAGTGCAGGTCTCACCAAAGTGAGGTAGCATTTTAGTTTTATATCTCTATTACATTTGTTAAAGTTCCTTTTTATAAAGCCTAAGGTTTTGTTTGATTTTTTAATAACTTCATTGACATGGGGATTCCATGATAGTTTCTCATTTATTAAGACTCCTAAGTATTTTGCATCTTTAGTTTGGGTCAGTTCTTTTCCATGAATGTAATATTTTGAATTTATTTGTTTCTTTTTCTTTGTTACTCTTAACAGTTGACACTTTTCTGGATGGAAATACATACTCCAGTTAGTTTCCCATTTTATCAATTCATCTAAGTCTTTTTGTAAAATTTTGCTATCTTGTTCTGATTTAATTGTTCTATAGATTATACAATCATCAGCAAATAGCCTAACTTTTGTACCTGTTGAGATGTTGTTGGGTAAATCATTTATATAAATTAAAAAGAGTAAGGGACCTAGCACAGTTCCTTGTGGAACTCCTGAGTTAACCTTTATTGGTGCAGATTTAGATCCATTAATTATTACAGTTTGCTCCCTGCCCAAAAGGAAATCTTGGATCCAGTGATGTAAGGAACCTGAGATTCCAAAGTAGTTAAGTTTTTTAAGTAAACTAAGGGGGTGAACTTTGTCAAATGCTTTTGTGAAGTCTAGTAATATTGTATCTATTTGATCATTTTTGTCCAAGCCTTTTGATAGTTCATCTATTAAACCTATTAATTGTGTTTCACATGATCTGTTTTTTCTAAAGCCGTGTTGATGTGGGCATAGGGCATTATATTTGTCAAGGTGGTTAACTATTCTACTATATATTATGTGTTCTAGTAATTTACAGGTGATACTAGTAAGTGATACAGGCCTGTAATTACCAGGGTCTGATTTATCCCCTTTCTTAAAGAGTGGACTTACATTAGCTAATTTCCAATCCTGGGGCACTTTACCCTGGTTTAGAGAGGCTTGAAAGAGAACTACAAGGATTGGGGACAGTTCATTGCTTAGTTCTTTTAATAATCTTGCAGGCAAATCATCTGGGCCAGTAGCTTTGTTTATTTTTAAGTTTTTTAGGAGTGAATGTATACCTATCTCATCTACAGTTATGTTACCTATTTCCTCCATTTTATTTAAATTTATTAAAACTTCCTTGTCGCCTGAGGCAGAAAAAGATGATGCAAAATATGTGTTAAGGATATTAGCTTTAGTTTCATTATCATTATAGGTTTTATTATTTGAGCCTTTTAGTGTGGCTATTCCTGAAGGTTCCATTTTTTTAGATTTGATAAAGGACCATAAGTTTTTTATTGTTATCTTTGGTAATTACATTGTTTATATATTCATTTTGGAGGTTCCGACTAAGTTTTTGTGTCAAGTGTTTAATCTTTAAGTATTTTTTGTGTATCCTATATGAATTGGTAGCTTTATATTTCTTAAATAAGTTCTCTTTTTGTTTGCATAGCTTTTTCAATCTAGAATTGAACCAGCACTTTGTTAATTTTATTTGATGTTAGTTTTGTTGGAACATTCTCATCCATTATAGTTTTTAGATTTGTTTTTATATCTTTCCAAATTTCTTCTACTGGGCTATTTGTGTTAAATTTACTTAGGAAAGTTTGTTGGAAGTTAGCCGCTGATTGGTGTAGTTTTATTGAATTACATTTATTCCAAAGATAGATTATTCTTCTAGGTATCTTATTAATTTTAGTTTTTATTGTATTGGTGACCCTAACAATATCATGGTCGGACAGTCCTGGAATTATTTTATAGTCTAACACTAGTCCTGGTCTATTTGTTAGGAATAAATCTAGTGTTTTATTTTTCCTTGTTGCTGTTTTTACTATCTGTTCTAGGTTTATGTTGTTTATAGTGTCTAGGAAGTGTTCATTAATTTCTTTGTTAGTTTGATGGTTATCAATTGTATAATTTTTCCAATTTATATCTGGAAGATTAAAGTCCCCCATAATCCATAGAACTGCATTTTTATTATTCTCTTTTATGAAAGTTAATTGACTACAAAGATTGTTCATGTATTCTAGGTTTGTATTCGGAGGTCTATATATACTGCCTACAATAAGTGGGGATGAGTTTGGTGTAATTATTTTACAATAAATAGACTCTATATTAAAATTTTGCTGTGTAGTAATTTCTTCAGCTATGATATTTGATTTAATTGCAAGTAGCACTCCTCCATAATTGTCTGATCTGTCTTTCCTAAAAATATTATAATTGGTGTTTAAAATCTCAGAGTTATATATGTTGGGGTTCAACCAAGTTTCAGAACCAGCAATTATGTCTGGTTCTTCTGTTTTTATAAGTAGTTCTAAATCTGGAATTTTATTTTTTAAGCTTTGGAAATTAACTATTAGTGTTTTGAGAATGTTTTGATTATTATTATTATTAGATTTTTTATGGGTAATTTTATGGGTTTGTGTGGTTGGTTTCATTTTATCTAGTGGTTTATTTATAAAAGGATTAGCCAAAACACTGTAAGAGTTTGTGGTGATAAGGTCCTTATAGTTAAATAAATCTGAACTGATTTGGGGCAACCCACAATGTATGCAGTGCCAAGATGCATATTTATTTCTTAGGCCTATTGCTTTGTGCTTTGGTGTGTTAGAATGCAGGCATGCAATGTGGTACCACTCATTGCAGGTGTCACACTGAATGGTTCCTTGTTTGGTAGTGCATGCCTTAATACAAATTTGACATTTAGATGATACTGGGCCTGGGTTAAGTTCTATGTCGCCTGAGAGGAGCAAAATTAAGATTAAGTGTTTTTGCTTATATCTACATATTTTATGTTTCCATTGTTTGAAGGAGATTTCCTTTATTGTGCTTAAGATAGAGGTGTAGTCAGTGTGCTTTGTGTTGTGGTGGTTTATAATTATTGATATATTACTCTGATTTTTAGGATGTTTAGTACCATATACAATTGTAATATGTACCATCAATATTATTTACTAAGTATGGTCAAGATCAATCCATTGAGCTAGTAGACACTTATTAAAATACTTTTGGGCCCCCGGCCGCTAATAAGTGATATTGTAAAATAAAAATAAAACTTAAATGCCGGAATCTTTTGTGGGAACGTACTCAATAACTTTCTTAAGTTTCATGGCGATCGGATGAATACAATAATATTCATACAGCTTACATGCGGAACAAAAATGACATTAAAGGTCCTAGGCCTAAAGGGTGTAAGATGTAAATTTCAAAACAATTGTTAATATCAGGCTGGATCATAATGGAGATATGCGTCATATATGTCAAGGTTGTTCAAGCATTAATGGGAAATAAAGTTTTAAATTTACGATAGAAATATTTGGGGCCACCATCCCCAAAAGAATGTACATCAGGAATTGAATACCATATAAGGCTTTAATATGGGCCATCAAATTTGTATATACCAAATGTAATACCATATAAGGCTTTAATATGTGCCATCAAATTTGTATATACCAAATTTGGTCCAATTCCATGATTTGACACATCAGCAACTGTTAAAATATTTTATATGTAACTCATGTTTTTAACAAATGACATTTTGGGCATCGGGCCCCTTTTAAATGGTATTTTAATACTTTTTTTATGCCAGTAACCTTTGTTGGAACGTACTCAACAACTTTCTTAGTTTCATTTTAATCAGATAAATACAATAATATTGTGTTAGATGTTAAGTTCAAAACGCCTATCGATTTCAATCTGGATCATGTCGGATATATTAGTCAACATTGGTCAAATCGTGTAAAATGTAATGGTGAATAAAAAATTAAATGTTTACGAAAGAAACTATTTGGACCCCCAACCCAAAAGGAATTGTCATTAGGAGTTTTTGCACTATAGTATTTTAAAATGGGTCAAATACAAAATACACAAACAAATTGTGTAATGAAAACAATAAATTTGAGCTTTATTATTGAACTTGTACAATAGTAAACGTTTCGACTAATGCCTTTATCAGTACAATTAACATAAAGTATGTTGTTGTGTATTTTTTATTTTATTTAAAAGCTTTATCGCAGTCCTATTCTATATGATAAAATGGGTCATCAAGTTTTGTATGTACCAAGTTTGGTCCAGATTCATCCATTTAAACAGTAGCCAAAAGTTTAACAAATTTTTATAAAGATTATATCAGGAAAATACTTCATATTTGGCGGGCCCCTTGACCCCCATGAGAGGTAATTTTATAATTCTTTGTCACCATCTATCATTGTGAGAGCGTCAACAACTTCCCAAAGTTTCATGATTCTACCTACAAGGAAGTTGGAGAATTAGTCCTGAGTGAGTCAGTCAGTCAGTCAGGCGAGCCTTGTCTTTTATTAGTATAGAATAATGTTTTATAGGCCTTGTCATAATTTTGCGGAAATCTATAATTAGAAATATTGGGGCTATATATATCTTTTTTATGGACGCATTTCATAAAAATTTAATAAAAGATACGAGTCAATATATTACTGTAGGTATATTGAGAAGCATGCATCTTATAGGCTATTTCTTTGATCTTCGTTAATTTAACACAGCTTAATTGTCTTGAAAAATGAGAAACAGTTTCGTAATTTTACTATGTTCCGATAAAATGTAATCTAAAAATAGAACATTACTCATTGAGCTATGACGTTTTCTGATTTTAGAAATGACAAGGCCTATTTCACTTGAATGGTTCAATTAGTTAGTTTAAATCCACATTTCTTAGGTGTAGACATAATGTGTGATCCTTGTGAAGGCGAAGTCTTCTCCAAGTTTAATAGAGTGTGCACCTATTCTCAAATGCTCTAAACCAATCTATAATCTTTTTTTATCTTCTATGACATTAGTGTAAACACGGGTTAGCAATCCTGTTGAAAGCTCTCTTATTATTTGTAGATAATTGATGAGTCTTAAAATTTCATGTGTTGTGTTTTCATTTTTAGTTGCATATTCACCTAATTATTAAACATTTGTTTTTTCAAGTTCACGAATTAAATTCATTTAAATTTCAGCTCTTCTTCAGTCAAGTGTACATGTATTAAAGTGAACTTTCCGACAGACTATTATAATATGTTGATTTGTAATTTTATACTTTGAAATATTTGATATAGAACATCGTGTCGTCTTCTCTTCATGAGCCCAACAGATGATATTATTTCAGATGAATGGATGGATCTCAACCAAACGGAGTGCACAAAACTTTATAATCGATATTACACAAATTACAGGAAATTTAAATCATAAATAAAAAATTATTGGATATTATAATGACCGAAAACCAACATGTTCCACTTGTTCTGTAATTGTCTTCATTAAATGAATTGATAAATTTAGTCACAACTTGGGATACGAATGGTTTTTTTCCAGAAATATATTTGAGCTTCTTTTAATTTTACGAAATATGCAGTACTAGATACGACCCGCGGCGTATCATACGTGGCAGACTTGCTCATTATAGACAGTGGGGGGGGGGTGAGAGTAGACTTGCTCATTATAGACAGTGGGGGATGTGTGAGTAGACGCTCATTATAGACAGTGGGGGGGGTGAGAGTAGACTTGCTCATTATAGACAGTGGGGGGGGGTGAGAGTAGACTTGCTCATTATAGACAGTGGGGGGGGGGAGAGTAGACTTGCTCATTATAGACAGTGGTGGGGGAGAGTAGACTTGCTCATTATAGACAGTGGGGGGGGGTGTGAGTAGACTTGCTCATTATAGACAGTGGGGGGGGGGAGAGTCGACTTGCTCATTATAGACAGGGGGGAGAGTAGACTTGCTCATTATAGACAGTGGGGGGGGTGAGAGTAGACTTGCTTATTATAGACAGTGGGGGGGGTGAGAGTAGACCCCTCAGCCGACGGCAGACTTTCTCATTATAGACAGTGCAAAGAACGGTGGGGGAGGGGGGTGAGAGTAGACCCGTCAGCCAACGCCGCGCGCCGAATTCGCCGCCGAATTTTCGTCCGGATAAAGTACATCGCGTTTTGTTTTATTCATGACAATTATAAACTGATAATCTAAGTCATTTTCTAAGTGCCTATCAGGTATTGAGTAACAGAAACTGAATGAATGTATTCATGAATTGTATTAGTAGGAGGAGAGCATATCAAACTTTTTTTTCTGTTGTTAAAAATAATAAAACTTTTTTCTGAAGTATTGTAAAAGTGTTTTATTGCTGATGTTTTATTACTTCATTATTGACCAGGCTTTAGCCGAATTTCATCCGAATATTTCGTAATCAGCCGAAAATCAGCCGCAAATGTCAATTTACGGAGAAATCCGGCTAATCCAGATATCCGCCACAAAATTATGTCAGCCAGCCAAAATTTATAAAAAAAATCGGCTGGCAGGTCTAGGTGAGAGTACGGACACAAACAGCAGCACGAAGTAATGATAAAATAGTGAATAAACGTGGAGTCAAGCGCACTGAGGTTGTTGTTACCAGCCCCCCTCCTAGACCTGCCAGCCGAATTTTTTTTAAAATTTCGGCTGGCTGACATAATTTTTCGGCTGATATCCGGGTTAGCCGGATTTTAAAATTTTGGCTGGCTGACATTATTTTTCGGCTGATATTCGGATTAGCCGGATTTCTCCGTAAATTGACATTTGCAGCTGATTTTCGGCTGATTATGAAATAATACTATAATTAAGGCGGACAAAATACGGCGGCTAATGCGGCGCGCCGTATTTTTTCCGGTGGATTTGTGGCGGACGAAAATTTTGCGGCGTATTCAGCGCGCGGCGCCGGCTGAGGGGTCTACACTTTATTACTGCCGTCCCTTAAACATAAACTGTGATTAGCCGACCCTAGCGAGTGTTAGTCATGTTAAGGGTTGTTAATTGCGTTTTGTTGGTTTTTTTTTGGCAAACCGGATTATCGATTATGTAACTCCGATTTTAAACCAATTATCGTTTTATAGCCGACTTCATAGAAATTAAGTGTGTACCGGATTCCGCCTGCGGCTCCGGCAAATCCGGAATCCGGCCATATTAACAAATTTGGCCCGGCAGAAATTTGCTTCATAAATCCGGCCGAATCCTGCTTGCCGGGTTTGCGATAAAATATATATTATATAGCTCAGGCTCCAGAAAATCTGGAATCCGGCTCCAGAAAATCTGGAATTCGGCAATTTTTACAAATCCGGCTTCGGTCTGATTTCACTTCATTAATCCGGCCGAATCAAATTTGATTATCGGGAAGGGAAATTAAAAACCGATTGTCGCTTTCAAATCCAATTATAGTTTAACAGACTTTGTCTTAGTCATGTTGGAAAAAGGGGGAAAAGAACGGGCAGAAACAAACATTTTCAAATATTTTTTTTTAAATTGTTCCCGCTGGGGTTTGATCCCAGGACTTTCCGCGTGCAAGGCGGACCTGATAACCACTACAGCTCGAATCATATGTTATTCTATGAAGGAAAAACGCAACTGAACGGCAAGTGAACGCAAGAAGCTTTGTTGCCACCCCCCCTCCCCCTTTTTTTTTACTTTTCATCCCACCATGCTTGCCAACTGTGATTTTTCGACATCAGCGAGGGTAATACGTTATGCTCATTTGCACATGGTCGTTTAGGAGAAGCGTACATACAGAAGTGATTAGTGTGTTCTTGAAATTTTGGGTCTAGCTCAACAGGAGGAGTTAACATTTTCAATGTGTGATACAAATATGAACAGCCACTGACAATAGACACTGACAATAGAGTTTATCTGTCTGAAAAATAGAGTCTCTACCCTCTTACCCTTCAACAATCTAGAAGGCGGTTGTTAATCTGACATTTTCAGGGGGGAAAACTCTTGTATTTGAGCAAATTATGTATCTGGAATAGTTGCCTCCCTTTAGTTATTTGTTGACTTTCTAGCAGTGGAGGAGCTAGAACTTTTGCCACCCGGGGCGGTCTCCAATGTGCCACCCTTTCTAGGGACCGTCCATAAATGACTTCAGGCACCAGGGGCGGGGAGGGGAGTCATACACTTGTGACGATGTGTGACGAGGGGGGGGGGTTGTGTTTTACAAATGTGACGTCACGTCAAAACGCGAAACTTGAAATGAAATATCCACGTTAAATATTGATTACTGACACGCTATTGAATGACGTTTCCATAAAACACGTGTTGCGATATTAGAGTGCAGCATTGCACTAAAACATACTTAAATGACAAAAATTTGACTTGAAATGTGCTATTTTTAAACAGAAAATACGGCTTTTAATGGGAGGGGGGGTGTCAATGCTTTAAGATGTCATATTGAAGGGGTCTAAGTTTTCGTGACGACGTGTGACGAGGGTGGAGGGGGTGAAAAATCAGCCAAAATTGCGTGACGTCAATTATGGACGTCAAATTAGTCGATTATGTGATGGATTTTATAAATTAATAAACATGAATAAATAATTGTAATTGAAACTAAGTAATTGTTGGGGAACATGTTTACCATTGGCTGCCATATTTATGTAAGCAATAATAAAATAGGACGCAAAAGATGATATACCTATAAGTACACATTTATAAAAATACACTATACATTTTTTTTAAGCCACGAGCAAGTTATGGAGGTCGTAGCCCCCCCCCCACACACACACTTCCCAGGAGACAAAACATATTCCAAATCTACACCTAAAAAAACATCAATACTATTCTTTTATTTTATATTTATAAATAAAAGTTTTTTTTTACACAAAAAGAAATTGTATACATTAGTATGTAATCATGTTTATACATTTACTTTCCTAACTTTCTTAATAGAAAAATCGTGTATTATACGATCAAAATTTAAATTATTTGTAATATCTTGTTCTATGGACAACATTGCAAGGTTTTGTTGTCTTAAATCGCTCATTGTGGAACGAAGATAAATTTTATTCACTTCACTTTGGAGAAGCTCCTTTCACAACAAGCGACATTGATAGCAATTGTTGAAAACATTCATAGCAAAATTACAATGTTGGGTAAGGAATTACTGTTGAATAAATTTGAATAGATAAAGGGGGTCTCCCCCCACCCCGGTTGTTCTAACATAATGCCTCTTCTAGTAGTTTAGGATACCGCCATAAAAACTGGATCCTTTTTCTTTCAATATTGAACTGTTCTTTATCAATGTCAATAAAGTAATTTATTTGATGTTCAAATGCTTCATTTAGCAGGTCACATGGTATTATATTCGAATATTTTCTTTTAAGGACTTGCAACTCATCAAAGCATTCTTTTATTTTATTTTATAATTCCTTCCATGGATAAAAACATTTACCGTTGTAGTTCTCGTTCTAAAGATAGAACCACGTCTTCTTAATTTTCCCAACTCATATTTGTTTCTCCTTCTAACTCAGTGTTCAGTGGATATCTCCAACGGGGCACGGTGGTCGAGTGGCATGCGTGTCCGGCTGGCGTACCGATGGTCACGGATGCGAATCCAAGTGAAGGTAAGGATTTGTTCCCGGGGCCTAGGACGTCAATGATTCCACCCAGCTCACCCACTTGAGAACAGACCGGCATGGTCTGTGGACGCAATATTCGTCTGTATATGATAAGATAAGATAACTCTCCACAAATTGTTTGGCTGATATAACAGCGTTTTGTATTAGCAAATCTCTTTGTCCCATGCAATTTAAAAAATGACGGGTTCCCAAAAACTGAGATAACAGAAAATTGAACAACCCGTAAAAACGTTTGTTGACTATAAATCCATTATATATGAGACGTAACTAAAATTAATTATGTGCAATATAATATGCTTTTTGCAGATGGTGCTGCCATGAAGCAGATTTTCAAAGCCAAATGGACCAGCGACTTCAGCCTAGCCATCAGCCTCAAAAATATTAACGTGATGACCCAGGATGCTGATCCACCCAACATCACCATCATTGGTTGCCAACTTGAGGTCATGGAACACTTTACATACCTTGGCTCCAATATCACCAACAACCTGTCCCTGGTTTCCACCTAGACTTAAGGATCGGCAAGGCCTCCACAACTCTGGCCAGGCTCTCAAAAAGAGTCTGGAACAACAAAAAAAGCTGACTATCCGAACCAAAATTGCTGTGTACCGAGCATGAGTGCTAAGCACCCTCCTTTATGTCAGTGAATCCTGGACCCTATACTCCAGACAAGAAAGGAGATTGAGTACTTTCTACATACGCATGTTAAGCCTACAGATAATTAGATGTTACAACTACCTTTCAGTGTCAGAAGTGCAGCAAAGGCTGCCATGCGCGAGTGTGCTTGTAGAGCCACAGCAGAAGCTTCAAAGCAATGCACGCAAATTCCACAGGAGCACAGCAAATTCAGTAGTCTTACGACAACAACAATATGCACCGCGCGACAATCATTTACAGACTGAAACTAACTGAACTCTCCTTGCTGTAATACACGGGATGTGGTCATCGATGGCTGCAGTGAGCTCAAGTGACACGTGGATGTAAACAATAACAGACGGCTACATAGAGTTATATAGAGATAAACTAAAAATGCATTAATTTAATTATTGCACATTCGATCGATTTGACACGAGTCTATTTGCGAAATTTCAGCTCGATAGCATCATGGCAAGTGTGTCATTTTTTACTATTTTTTTTATTTTTCCGCCCGCCCATGACAGACTTGACAGTGAAGTTAATATAAAGGATTTAGATAGAGTTGAGTAAAATTGCAGCATTTGATCTCGTTTTACTAGTTACTTATTCAGATGTCAATTTTTCGAAGACGCTGGCAATTTTAAAGTATGTCTTTTTCGAAATTGTTTATGCCTATTGGGGTGTTTATTAACGGAGAAATTTGAATATTTTCATTTTCTTATCAGTTTACAGCAGACAATTGCATGTTGATTAATACAAAGAACAGGAAGGAGGTGAGGCAGGCCAAAGAGGAATGGATACATAACCAGTGCCACACAGTGGAAGATAACATAGCTGCCAGTAATACTAAGAAAGCGTATGAGACTTTAAGAAATCTTTAAAAAACGCACCAGGTGACAGCTTCGATTATTGAAGACAGTAAAGACCAGCTCATTAGTGATAACATGGCGGTACTAAGACGATGTACAGAATATTGCACCGAACTGTACAATTGTAAAATCAATTCAGATAGGAACATACTACAGAAGCAACAGAACAGAGAGATGAATGATCCACTAGTGCTGTTGAGCTAAATTTGAAGAGGCAGTACGGAACTTAAAAGGGGGTAAGTCGCCTGGAGATGACAATATCCCTGATGAATTGCTGAAACATGGAGGAGCAGAGGTAACGAAAGCCCTAATCAAACTCTGCCGGAAAATATTTGAAAATAAGATATTGCCCAAAGATTGGACGCAGTCGCTAATCATGCCATTACCTAGGAAAGGCAATACGAAACAATGCCAGAATTATAGAAAAATGAGCCTTATAAGCGACCCTAGCAAAGTAATGCTAAAAATTAGTCTCGGCCGGTTAAAGCCAATATCCGAGGAATTACTGGCAGAAGGACAAGCAGGTTTCAGACAAGGAAGAAGCACAATCTAGCAGATCTTCAACTGTCGCTTGCTCATAGAAAAACATCTACAGCATAAACGCGAACCCAATCACAACTTCATAGACTTCAAGAAAGCCTTTGGTCGAGTATGGCACGAGGGACTTTGGCAAGTGATGAGAAGTTTCAACATTGAAGAAGGGCTGGTAAAGGTGATCGAAGAACTCTACAATCAGGCAAGCAGTGCAGTTTTATTTAAAGGCTGCGAAGGGGACTTCTTCAAAACAACGATCAGAGTCCGCCAGGGCTGCATTCTCTCACTTGTCCTGTTCAATATCTTCATCGGAGTCCGCCAGGGCTGCATTCTCTCACCTGTCCTGTTCAATATCTTCCTTGAAAAAATCATGCAAGAATCTCTCAGTGATCACAAGACATCCATCTCTATAGGCGGAAGAGCCTTGTGCAACCTACGATTTACTGATGACTTCGATCTTTTGGCTGGGAGCAGAAAAGAACTACAGGAGCTCACTGACAGACTTGCAGACAGATCAGGTGCATATGGGATGGAAATTATCTCGGACAAAAGCAAGATATTGGTTAATACCTCAGCTGCCAGTATGGCCATCATCGTAACGAACCAACAAAAGCTGGAGGAGGTACATAACTTTAAATATCTAGGAGCAATTATATCAAGAGATGGTACATGTGAAGCTGAAATTCGAGCTATAATTGTGTCAGCAATGGTCGCAATGAGGAAGTTAACCAAAATATGGAACAGAAAAAACATTAGCCTGCCAACAAAGCTCAGGGTATACAGAGCTCTTGTTAAAACCATTGTCCTTTACGGATGTGAGACCTGGACACTAATGGCAGCCACTGAAAGCAAGCTGCAGGCATTTGAAAACAAATGCATGAGGAAAATTCTCCAGATTTCCTATTTAGAACATAAGACCAATGAATATGTCTGGGACAGAATAAACTCTATTGCGCGTCATCAAGAAACCATCATAACAACAATTAGGAGACGTAAGATGGCATGGTTCGATCATGTACTGTGACATGATACCCTGACAAAATTATCCTCCAAGGCACTGTAGAAAGGGGCCGGCGAAGAGGTCGACAACGGAAAAGCTAGCTGGACAATATAAAGGAATGGACAGAGATGAAATTGAATGAATTATTGGCCGCCGCTCACAATAGGCATATGTGGAGATCGTTATCTGTTGATGTATCCATGCGCTCCCCCCAACGACCACAATGGTCATGGGACTGATGATGATGATGACGATGATGATGAATTGTAGGTACTTGTTCGCGCATCATTCTGTGAATGTCAAAATTCCATGCAAAAACCATCGTAGCGATATTAATAGCACATATTATTGGGCCCACCTGTGATGTGTTTTTTGTTAGTTTTCTTATAAAAGCTTCATCTGGTAGTATATCACTTTATTTTCCAAACAAATCGATAACTTTATTAGTGATTTTTAATTTTTAATTTGATTTTAAATTTGAACGGTTTTGTGATAGTTAAAACATCCACTATGTATTCAAATAAATGTTGTGGGAATCTGTTAATTTAGACTAGAAATTAAGAATATTTTTGTTTCACCTTGGTTTTCCCCTTTCAAAAGAAAAAGGATGGTTGTCGGAATAGGTTGTACTTTTCAAATGCTCACAAATTCCGCCTCTAAATGTGTGCCGCCAGGGGCGGACCGCCCCACCGCCCCCTTCTAGCTACGCCACTGCTTTCTATGCGAGTTTTGTTTGAAATCATTTTAATAAAAAACTTAATTTGATCGACAGACGAAGTGCATAAACCTATATATAAAATGTAATATAAATAACATGCTCTAGTGATTAAAAAAATAGTTAATATGCAATAATGCTTCAATTTTTTGTTTCTTTCACGTGTGTATGTAACTTCTTTTCTTCGTGAGATCTAAAAAAGCACGCTCAAAGGATTGATATTTTAAATTGCATATATATGTGTCAGTAATATTCACGTTGAATACCAAAAACAAAATTTGAGAATCGCTTTAATAACTAATTACCTGACAGATGATTATGAATTCCTTTTAACTATTACTTCATTTGTCTATAACTGAGGACATAGATGTTTTACATTTTTAAAAACCATTTTTAGGATCTCTAAAACGTAAGACAAATATGCTGTTGAAAATCTTTATATAACTTTTTAAAAGTAAGTTGAGAAAAATAGCAAAACAGTCTAAAAAAAGGGATTCAAATTGAACAGAGCAGATCTTTTTCTTCAAACAATGACCAACTAATGCGTCATCATGAACTCCACAAGACACACAAATAATTCATGACATGAAACATTGAATAATATGCATTACAGAACATTTATTAATTTTCTTCTCTTTAACTGATCTTAATATTAAAATGTATCGAATTATTCAGATTTAAAAAATATTTCCATCATTTTTTTTAAAAGTACATATGTCATTCCATGAGTCATTCCAGGAGTCTTGTCATTCAAGTGAGGACGGTCAACTCTTTTTATCCCGTGATCCTAGGCAGGAGGTCAGGCTCAAAGTAAATGGCCGTAGCTCTGACGTCAACAGTCTCCACTCGCCAGTCACCGGAACTTTCGTCAAAAATAAAAATGGATGCAAAGTCATTGAAAACAAAAGCATCTAAATTGTATGATACAGCAGATGATTTGGGGTAAGCTGAATATCCAGCACTTTTAGAATATGCACCATTGCTATATCCGGCATTGGAGCTTCCAGAGTATCCACTATTGTAGTTTCCAGAGCCAGAGTAACCATTGTTTCCATAATTACTTTGATAGCTTGAAGCACTGAAACAAGAAAGCGTAACCGATTGATTAAGTTGTTGTCCATTACATTGAAAAGCAAACGTTGAGAGAGGGAAATATGATATTTTGCAAAAACCATAATTCATCGCAACTTATTGCAAGTGTTGTCTTCTCTTAGAATTAAAAAAAGGATTTAAATTATATTCAATCACCATTAACAGAATCCTTGTTTATACGAATATCATTTACTTAAATATCAAAATTGAAACATGAATGCCACTTTTTAAATGTATTTCCTTATGTTATAAAGCGAGGCATCATCTGCTGATTTTATCACCTCGTGTCTTTGATGCAAAGATAATAACAGTTTAATAATAACACTGACAACACATTTTTGTTGTTGACAGAATGACACTCAAATCAACTGTTTCTTTGTACATGCTGTACAAATTCTGATCAAACTTGATATAAATATTTATATATAAATAAATATATATAAATAAATATATATAAATATATATATATAAATATTCTATAAAGTGTATTTTATTTTAAATTAATTTTCAAAACTATCATCCACAATAACAATTATTAAAACCTAAATTGAGCTGAATGCATTGTTACTTATATATACTAAGCGAAATATAAATGCCTTGGTTTCTTACGAAAGCTAAACAATATCATGTACTCACTAATTATTGTATTTCCTAACCAACTTGAATCCTACTGGGTTGTAGCTGAAGAACTGTGGCAGCCCGATGAATTCCTGGTTGTAAATAATTTTGGCAGGATTGGGCTTGTTTGGTGACACGGTGACGGAGAAGGAAGTTGCTGAGATGACAAGGCAACATTATTTTTACCAAATAGAACTACACATGATTAAATACAAACACACAAATAAGACACACACAAAAAGCGCGCCTTCACAGAAACAAAACGTATTTATAAGTATGTTATAAAACAAAAACATGTAAAATTTCATAATGTATTTAAATCAAAATTTTTCATTGCAATCGGTTTGAAACAAGTAATAATTACTTGTTTTTTAAAATATCTTTAAATTTTAATGCATTATTACAAGTGGTAACAAAGGATGTTTTCTTCAGCAGCCTTCTAAACGCTTAGTTTACTTCATAGAATTTATCAAAGTGTTCGAAAATTAACTAGAATCCTTCTTTAAAAACATAATCTTTTTGAGAAAGTGCCAAACTGCAAGTTTTAAAAACGAAGAGAAACAACGATATGACCTTCAATGAGTGAATTTAAAAATTGTATATTATTTTCTCCTGTCGATAGTAAATGGATGATAGTAAATGGATGATAGTAAATGGATGATAGTAAATGGATGATAGTAAATGGATGATAGTAAATGGATGATAGTAAATGGATGATAGTAAATGGATGATAGTAAATGGATGATAGTAAATGGATGATAGTAAATGGATGATAGTAAATGGATGATAGTAAATGGATGATAGTAAATGGATGATAGTAAATGGATGATAGTAAATGGATGATAGTAAAGGAATGATAGTAAATGATGTTAGTAAATGGATGATAAACAAATGGATAATAGTAAATGGATGATAATATATGGATGATAGTAAATGGATGATAGTAAATGGATGATAGTAAATGGATGATAGTAAATGGATGAATAAGATGTTGTTATTATGTTATGAATGATTATTTAATTATTATGTATGTTATGATCTCCATGTAAAGCGCTGTGAGTCCGGTTCCTTGCTGGGATACAGCGCTATATAAATTATCAACTATTATTGTTATTATTATTATTATTAATTTAAATCTCACCTTTGACCCGGTTGAGTGTATTAAATGCATCCCTGGTCTGACTCTCAATCAGAAGTAGGTCACGGCGCTCAGAGTTGGAGGTGACGATCACGGCGTCAATTCTGTCAGCAACGTTGGAAGCCTGGAAGAAATTTAAAAAAAAATTGAAATGAAATTTAATCAAAGGCCTCAACTTTCTATCTTTTTTAAAGTCCATGGAAACTGATCATGTTAACTAGCTTCAACGAATTCATGAAAGTTAAAGTGTGGTTTTATCTTCACAAATAAATATAACCCACCTTGCCGCCAATAAATATAACCCACCTTGGTTAACGTGTTGTTTTATCTTCAACAATAAATATAATCAGCCTTGCCACCAATAAATATAACCCACCTTGCCAACAATAAATATAACCCACCTTGCCAACAATAAATATAACCCACCTTGCCACCGAGTTCTTTAATCAGAATGTTTTGCCTGACATCATTGTCTTTCAGTATGTTAATTTGAGCTTCGAAATCGTTCAGTCTAAGTTTCAGATTGAAGTCCTTCACTGCGTTAGCATCAATGTCCAACTGTTTGACCACTTCCCTCAGTTTACGGATAGCAGCAATCTAGTCGTGTAAGCAAGGCAGACATTAACATTCCTGGTCATATCATTGTTGCAGGTTAACTAAATTAATTATTAAATTAAGAATATAACAGGCCAACCAGCACCAGCTTATTTACACAAAATGTCGCTGAACCTCAATATCAATAAATACACATTTTGATTAATGCCATATTAATTAAAGACACTAGATACAGCCTTGGATTAAGTACAGTACATACACACTCTTATTAAAACACCGGTTTACAAAACTAACAATATTCTGACCCGGAATGATTAATTTTAGATAGAGATAAACAGTATGTTGCCATTTTTTCTTGTGGACTCTTTTGGAATTCGTAGTCGGCTTCAAAGTAAACCAAAATGTTCATGTAATTTTTGCAGTGCATAAAAATTACGAGATATATATAGATACCTTTTCAGCCAAGCTGTCCAATCGCTTAGCTTGGATGTTCTGTTCGTTGCTTATCTGCTGGGAAACAAATTTCAGGAAGTTGTTCTTCACCTCAACGTTGGCAGCAGCACTAGCAGCCAAATTATGAAGTCTAGAGACCTGGGCAACTTTCCTACCTTCAAGGCCTGCACGGATAGATTGAACAAAACGTCAACCATCAGTTTGAAATAGTTCATTTGATGTACCGTCAATTAGAAATAGTTCATCTGATGTACCATCAATTAGAAATAGTTCATCTGATGTACCGTCAATTAGAAATAGTTCATCTGATGTATCGTCAATAAGAAATAGTTCATTTGATGTACCATCAATTAGAAATAGTTCATCTGATGTACCGTCAATTAGAAATAGTTCATCTGATGTATCGTCAATAAGAAATAGTTCATTTGATGTACCATCAATTAGAAATAGTTCATTTGATGTACCATCAATTAGAAATAGTTCATCTGATGTACCGTCAATTAGAAATAGTTCATCTGATGTACCGTCAATTAGAAATAGTTCATTTGATGTACCGTCAATTAGAAATAGTTCATTTGATGTACCGTCAATTAGAAATAGTTCATCTGATGTACCGTCAATTAGAAATAGTTCATCTGATGTACCATCAATTAGAAATAGTTCATCTGATGTACCGTCAATTAGAAATAGTTCATCTGATGTACCATCAATTAGAAATAGTTCATCTGATGTACCGTCAATTAGAAATAGTTCATTTGATGTACCGTCAATTAGAAATAGTTCATTTGATGTACCATCAATTAGAAATAGTTCATCTGATGTACCGTCAATTAGAAATAGTTCATCTGATGTACCGTACCGTCAATTAGAAATAGTTCATTTGATGTACCATCAATTAGAAATAGTTCATCTGATGTACCGTCAATTAGAAATAGTTCATCTGATGTACCATCAATTAGAAATAGTTCATCTGATGTACCGTCAATTAGAAATAGTTCATCTGATGTACCATCAATTAGAAATAGTTCATTTGATGTACCGTCAATTAGAAATAGTTCATTTGATGTACCATCAATTAGAAATAGTTCATCTGATGTACCGTCAATTAGAAATAGTTCATCTGATGTACCATCAATTAGAAATAGTTCATTTGATGTACCGTCAATTTGAAAGAATTCATTTATAGAACATGATATTTCCTAATATTATGAAACCATCCTAACTGAATAGGAAAGAGTGGGAAAGATGACTCACTGTTGATTTGACTTTTTAGGTTGTCAAGCTCGACGTCGGCTCCATTACTGTGGGGGAAAAAAGAAGAAAAAAATCAATGTGCTGGCCGCTAAGGACAGGAGAATTAACATAGTGACATTGAAACATAGATGTTGTGCTGGTCGCTAAAGACAGGAGAATTAACATAGTGACATTGAAACATAGAAGTTGTGCTGGTCGCTAAAGACAGGAGAATTAACATAGTGACATTGAAACATAGATGTTGTGCTGGTCGCTAAAGACAGGAGAATTAACATAGTGACATTGAAACATAGAAGTTGTGCTGGTCGCTTAGGACAGGAGAATTAACATAGTGACATTGAAACATAGATGTTGTGCTGGTCGCTTAGGACAGGAGAATTAACATAGTGACATTGAAACATAGATGTTGTGCTGGTCGCTAAAGACAGGAGAATTAACATAGTGACATTGAAACATAGAAGTTGTGCTGGTCGCTAAAGACAGGAGAATTAACATAGTGACATTGAAACGTTAATTATTCTTTGTGTTACTTATAGTATTCATCAATTTGAAATATTTTATGGTGTTAAAATAATATATATTTAACTTGTCAAATTTTTCTTTTAAATCTTTGCACAGGGAATTGTTTAAAAATTATTCCGTGTGTATGTGTTTTTGTAACCCAATTTAAAACCGTTTTTTAATGTTACTATTTCCTAATTAAGGTGTACGCATGAGATGGTTGATATCAATGTGCGTGTTTGTATTATTGCTGAATGATAAACTTACTTTCCATAATTCGGCTTTGCGCCATTGTATCCACTGTCTGCAGTTGGGGGAACATAGGCTGGTGGAGCGGAGCCATAGTTTGGTGCAGCTGAGCCATAGTTAGGTGGAGCAGAGCCACCACTTTGTGGATTGGAGTACGTGGCAGCGCCAATCACCCCACCAACAAGACCAAACATGGCCAACACCGCAATAATGATGCTCATTGTAGAACAGATTTCCTGGAAGTTTGTAGAACAGATTTCCTGTAAGTTTGTAGAATAGATTTATGATAGAAACTACTTGTTGGCTATTATTAGATCGTTTAAGACTAAATCCACGGGTTAAATATTGGTTTACCTTAGATCGGTGATGAACAACTTGAATCTCGCTGTGTCCCAGTGTAAACAAAATCACCAACAGCTTCCTCTTATAGTGCTGGCCCATTGTTCAAGCTCTGATAACATCAGCGGTAGAATGACAGTAAATAATATATTATTTATTCAGTGGATTATTTTCCAATACAATTAGATCTAAGATATAATCCCCGTTTACAGAGTAAACCTGAATAGCAATAGGTTCACTTTAAGGCAAACACGTTTCCAAATCAGATAAACCATACAATTTTATCCAAGTTAATCCCTATTCATTGTCAAGACTGAAAAGTTGTATTCGATCTTTTAGTGGTTAAATTGCAGTCGAAATATCCGAGTCGGTATTTTACAATATATTTCATAGTGGATCTTTGAATGAAGATGCTGACGCGACTTTTTACTTTAGGACTCGTAGTCGACTTTTAACTAGTAGTATTGGATTCGACGTTTTACAGATGGTATTAGAGTATGCTTTTCATTAGAAATATCAAAATTGATCTTTTTCCGCATATATTGGCAGGGGCGTCACTATGGGGATGCGAATAGAGCGGAGCGCACCGCGTGGCACCATCACATGGGTTGAAACCACTGTGAACATTCTGTATGTTCCCGTTACTTGGCACACGCAGAGAGACTCGGAGGAGGTGTGTCGTAAGGGGTTAACATCATGAGCTACCACACTGGGTGGCACCAACACTAGTGACGTCATGAGCTACCACACTGGGTGGCACCAACCCTAGTGACGACATGAGCTGCCGCACTGGGTGGCACCAACCCTAGTGACGACATGAGCTACCGCACTGGGTGGCACCAACCCTAGTGACGACATGAGCTACCACACTGGGTAGCACCAACCCTAGTGACGACATGAGCTACCACACTGGGTGGCACCAACCCTAGTGACGACATGAGCTACCACACTGGGTGGCACCAACCCTAGTGACGACATGTGCTACCACACTGGGTGGCACCAACCCTAGTGACGACATGAGCTACCACACTGGGTGGCACCAACCCTAGTGACGACATGAGCTACCGCACTGGGTGGCACCAACCCTAGTGACGACATGAGCTACCGCACTGGGTGGCACCAACCCTAGTGACGACATGAGCTACAGCACTGGGTGGCACCAACCCTAGTGACGTCATGGGCTACAGCACTGGGTGGCACCAACCCTAGTGACGTCATGGGCTACCGCACTGGGTGGCACCAACCCTAGTGACGTCATGGGCTACCGCACTGGGTGGCACCAACCCTAGTGACGACATGAGCTACCGCACTGGGTGGCACCAACCCTAGTGACGACATGAGCTACCACACTGGGTGGCACCAACCCTAGTGACGACATGAGCTACCGCACTGGGTGGCACCAACCCTAGTGACGACATGAGCTACCGCACTGGGTGGCACCAACCCTAGTGACGACATGAGCTACCGCACTGGGTGGCACCAACCCTAGTGACGACATGAGCTACCACACTGGGTGGCACCAACCCTTGTGACGACATGAGCTACCACACTGGGTGGCACCAACCCTAGTGACGACATGAGCTACCGCACTGGGTGGCACCAACCCTAGTGACGACATGAGCTACCGCACTGGGTGGCACCAACCCTTGTGACGACATGAGCTACCGCACTGGGTGGCACCAACCCTTGTGACGACATGAGCTACCGCACTGGGTGGCACCAACCCTAGTGACGACATGAGCTACCACACTGGGTGGCACCAACCCTAGTGACGACATGAGCTACCGCACTGGGTGGCACCAACCCTAGTGACGACATGAGCTACCGCACTGGGTGGCACCAACCCTAGTGACGACATGAGCTACAGCACTGGGTGGCACCAACCCTAGTGACGTCATGGGCTACAGCACTAGGTGGCACCAACCCTAGTGACGTCATGGGCTACCGCACTGGGTGGCACCAACCCTAGTGACGTCATGGGCTACCGCACTGGGTGGCACCAACCCTAGTGACGACATGAGCTACCGCACTGGGTGGCACCAACCCTAGTGACGACATGAGCTACCACACTGGGTGGCACCAACCCTAGTGACGACATGAGCTACCGCACTGGGTGGCACCAACCCTAGTGACGACATGAGCTACCGCACTGGGTGGCACCAACCCTAGTGACGACATGAGCTACCACACTGGGTGGCACCAACCCTTGTGACGACATGAGCTACCGCACTGGGTGGCACCAACCCTAGTGACGACATGAGCTACCACACTGGGTGGCACCAACCCTAGTGACGACATGAGCTACAGCACTGGGTGGCACCAACCCTAGTGACGACATGAGCTACCACACTGGGTGGCACCAACCCTAGTGGCGTCATGGGCTACTACACTGGGTGGCACCAACCCTAGTGACGCCTCTGTTTATTGGAGTCTAATTTCTCTATTGTTTTAAAAAGAAAACTTCAAGACTAGTTGTTTATAAAGTTTAGGTTTCATTATTTCTTCTGTAAATCCAACTATTTCAGTAGATCCAACTATTTCAGTAGATCCAACTATTTCAGTATATCCAACTATTTCAGTAGATCCAACTATTTCAGTAGATCCAACTATTTCAGTAGATCCAACTATTTCAGTAGATCCAACTATTTCAGTAGATCCAACTATTTCAGTAGATCCAACTATTTCAGTAGATCCAACTATTTCAGTAGATCCAACTATTTCAGTAGATCCAACTATTTCAGTAGATCCAACTATTTCAGTAGATCCAACTATTTCAGTAGATCCAACTATTTCAGTAGATCCAACTATTTCAGTAGATCCAACTATTTCAGTAGATCCAACTATTTCAGTAGATCCAACTATTTCAGTAGATCCAACTATTTCAGTAGATCCAACTATTTCAGTAGATCCAACTATTTCAGTAGATCCAACTATTTCAGTAGATCCAACTATTTCAGTAGATCCAACTATTTCAGTATATCCAAATATTTCAGTAGATCCAACACTTAACTGAACGTTGCGAATAATCGGATGTTTTAATCTAGTTTTTAAATACGAGATTGTCCAATCCCTTGCTCTAAAAATAGTTAATTTTGAATTGCGGATAATGTTTAGGAGATGAAGCTAAGTTTCAATCAGATTTGAATGTTAGATGAATATGCGCGAAAATTGCCCTAAGCTAAATTAATTTGAAATCGTTTCATTTCCAAATTATGGTAATTAAATGAAACAAAATCTTCAGCATCTTATTTCAAGTCAAACAAGAAAGATCTTAAACAGATACAGCAATGGGTAATCTGTGCTCTTGTGGTTACTATTTTTGTCCTGATATCGTGTTAAAGCGTAGGCCGTTAGCTTAGCTGGGGATTCTTTTAAAGCCACACACTTGAGTGTTCAGTTATGGATTGAGAAAAGGGTGGTAACGTGTACACTGCCCCTTTGTTCACACCAATATGTCAATAACGTGTACACTGTCCCTTAGTTCACACCAATATGTCAATAACGTGTACACTGCCCCTTAGTTCACACCAATATGTCAATAACGTGTACACTGCCCCTTTGTTCACACCAATATGTCAATAACGTGTACACTGCCCCTTAGTTCACACCAATATGTCAATAACGTGTACACTGCCCCTTTGTTCACACCAATATGTCAATAACGTGTACACTGCCCCTTTGTTCACACCAATATGTCAATAACGTGTACACTGCCCCTTTGTTCACACCAATATGTCAATAACGTGTACACTGCCCCTTTGTTCACACCAATATGTCAATAACGTGTACACTGCCCCTTTGTTCACACCAATATGTCAATAACGTGTACACTGCCCCTTTGTTCACACCTATATGTCAATAACGTGTACACTGCCTCTTAGTTCACACCAATATGTGAATAACGTGTACACTGCCCCTTTGTTCACACCAATATGTCAATAACGTGTACACTGCCTCTTAGTTCACACCAATATGTCAATAACGTGTACACTGCCCCTTAGTTCACACCAATATGTCAATAACGTGTACACTGCCCCATTGTTCACACCAATATGTCAATAACGTGTACACTGCCCCTTTGTTCACACCAATATGTCAATAACGTGTACACTGCCCCTTAGTTCACACCAATATGTCAATAACGTGTACACTGCCCCTTAGTTCACACCAATATGTCAATAACGTGTACACTGCCCCTTTGTTCACACCAATATGTCAATAACGTGTACACTGCCCCTTAGTTCACACCAATATGTCAATAACGTGTACACTGCCCCTTAGTTCACACCAATATGTCAATAACGTGTACACTGCCCCTTTGTTCACACCAATATGTCAATAACGTGTACACTGTCCCTTAGTTCACACCAATATGTCAATAACGTGTACACTGCCCCTTAGTTCACACCAATATGTCAATAACGTGTACACTGTCCCTTAGTTCACACCAATATGTCAATAACGTGTACACTGCCCCTTAGTTCACACCAATATGTCAATAACGTGTACACTGCCCCTTTGTTCACACCAATATGTCAATAACGTGTACACTGCCCCTTAGTTCACACCAATATGTCAATAACGTGTACACTGCCCCTTAGTTCACACCAATATGTCAATAACGTGTACACTGCCCCTTAGTTCACACCAATATGTCAATAACGTGTACACTGCCCCTTAGTTCACACCAATATGTCAATAACGTGTACACTGCCCCTTAGTTCACACCAATATGTCAATAACGTGTACACTGCCCCTTAGTTCACACCAATATGTCAATAACGTGTACACTGCCCCTTTGTTCACACCAATATGTCAATAGTCTAATCAAGTGATATTCTAATGTATGAACAAAGATAAATGTATTAATTAGCTGTGATACTAAATACTTTGCTATGAAATGTTCCCCAAATGAGTTATCCTCATCATATTGAGTGATCTACCTTATTTTAACGTTTATTTCTTAATCAGGTTCTTGTAAAGTCAGAAAGAGTAATAATTTAGATATCGTATTCGTTCAGTAAAAACTGGAGTGTGAACAAACTATCTATTTTATTTATTTTTATTAAAATTGAATGTTGTACTTTTTAAATCCCTTATATTAGCTGCACCATCTTGTCAGTCTGTCGTGGTCGTGCGGTCGGGCGGGCGGGCGTGCGGTCGGGCGGGCGGGAAACCAAAAGTAAATAAAACAAACCCGTAAAAACAAAGTTTTTGACTATAAATCCCTTATATATGAGACATAGCTAACAGTATTGATTATTTTCAAACTCTTAACTCAACTTTGCTTCATAACCCTAGGGGGGGGGGACTGAGCTCAGCATGACACGTAAAATGTAAACAAAAGCACGCGGGTACGTCGATGGGTCGCGTCAACGCATCAACTCAAACTCTCACGTGGGGAAAAAACAATAACAAACCGTGAATTGGAATTACATACCTCATATAAGGATAAACTAAAAATGCATTAATTTAATTACGGTACGATCGATCGATCTGAAATTTTGATACGATGCATTGTTAGGTGAGACGGGCCGGTGTGCCAAATTTCAACCCGATCGGATCACGGTAAGTGGGTCATTTTTTACTTTTGTTTTTCCGCCCGCCCAAGACAGACAGAGAGAGATGACGAGACGGCCGCGAAGTTAATATAAGGGATTTAATAAAACAAACCCGTAATCTAACAAACCCGTAAAAACAAAGTTTTTGACTATAAATCCCTTATAAATGAGACATAACTAACAGTATTGATTATTTTCAAACATTACAGACTGAATCTGTCTTAACTCAAGTTTGCTTCATAACCCTAGGGGGGAGGGGTGGGGGGGAGGGAGAGAGGGGAAAAGTCTGGTCACCGATTCGCTTGACCGAGCTCCGCGTGACACGTAAAATGTAAACAAAAGCACCCCGTCGCTTCGATGGGTCGCCTCAATGCTTCAACTCAAACTTTCACGTGGGAAAAAAACAATAACAAACCGTGAATTTGAATTACATACCTCATATAAGGATAAACTAAAAATGCATTAATTTAATTACGGTACGTTCGATCGATCTGAAATTTTGATACGATGCATTGTTAGGTTAGGCGGGTCAGTGTGCCAAATTTCAGCTTGACCGGATCACGCGAAGTGGGTCATTTTTGACTTTTGTTTTTCCGCCCGCCCGCCCATGAGATGACGACAGACAGAGAGACAGAGAGACAGAGACGGCGGTGAAGTTAATATAAGGGATTTAAAAAATGACCAACTTCACGTGATGCTATCGAGATGAATTTTGCACATAGACTTGTGTCACCTAACAATGCATTGTATCAAAATTTCAGATCGATCGAATGTAGCGTAATTGAATTAATGCATATTTAGTTTATCTCTATTTATCTCTATGTAGCATGTGGCCGTCTGCTATAGTTGACCTCCACGGGTCACTGGAGGTTCACTCCAGCCATCGATGACCGCATCCCCGTGTTTTACAGCTTGCAGAGCTCAGTCACGTCCAGTCTGTAAATGTTTGTCGCGTGGTGCGTATTATGTTGAATATAATCAATAATTTTATTGATTTATCAATTATAAGGGATTTATAGTCTTTGTTTTTACAGGTTCAATTTTTAGACCCATATTTCTATAATCACTTCAATGGGAGCTGCGACAGTTACAGAACTTGAACGGCTCTCTATTTGGACTGGTGACTTTGACAACTAAGTCTCGGATAAAAATAGATCTAATTTAAATATACATTGCGGCGTAACAAATGGTGACTCTGATTTAAATATGCATTGCGGCATAACAAATGGTGACTCGGATTTAAAGGTGCAACAGTTGTGAGTTTTCAAACAAAATTTAGAACTTTAGAATTTACAACAAGAAACAAATACAATAACTTTTTAAAAAACATTCTCACACCGTTTGTTTTTACAATGACATCCTACACACTGTTTGTTTTGACAATGACATCCTACACACCGTTTGTTTTAACAATGACATCCTTAACACCGTTTGTTTTAACAATGACATCCTACACACCGTATGTTTTGACAATGGGATCATATTCTTGTTAATCTTCATGGTTTTTTTTTCAAAAGAGTTCTATGTTTACACCAATTTTAAGTTTCTTTGATACACAGTATTCAATCTTAATTTATATTTAAAGAAATGCTCTGTACCAAACACTCCTATTAGTAGTTATAGAACCGTTAGGTTTCTTAGGCCATTCAAGCAACCTCAAGTATTATACTGTCATCAACCACTGCATCAACCCCTTCAAGCAAAACTCATAAGCACGTGATAAGTTGTGAATATGTCAACCTCAAAAAACAAAACAAAACAACCCTTAAATAAGCATTTACAAACACAAACAAACACACACTCCAACTGCCAGAGACATAACTTAAAGAGAGTTTTAATGTCTTGATAAAATTCTTTATTTTATTATAATCTTATCATAGATTTGTAAATATCTTCATTCCAATTTTGTATCATCAAATATATGTGTTGTGTATATTTAACAGTTTATAGCAGTCTATGACATGACAATAATGAGGTCAGACAGCATGAGATGATGACGTGATCGGCAAATAAGTCTGTAAGAACCAGATGATGATGTATGGGCGTGAGGAGATATAAGATTACATGTATTAGACCTCTCCCCAACTGTACAACATCAACTATAAATAAAGTCAATCAACATTGACAGTACACATCAATTATATATAGATATAAATAAATTCAATCAACATTGACAGTACACATCAATTATATATAGATATAAATAAATTCAATCAACATTGACAGTACATATCAATTATAAAAAGATATAAATAAAGTCAATGAACATTGACAGAATTTGTCAAAAATGGACCACTATGATACATGTTAAACAAGATATATATTTAAAATGAAATATATTACCCAATATTCCATGAAGTTGACTTATATAACACAATACAAAATTGAAAAGCATATATTTCTCAATATTAAAAGTAGTTAAATGAAAATTCGAAACTATATACTCAATAATGAACGAATATGTTTTAAACTGATGAATAAGTCATATACGTCATATTAAACTGATGAATAAGTCATATACTTCATCTTAAACTGATGAATAAGTCATATACGTCATCTTAAACTGATGAATAAGTCATATACTTCATCTTAAAGTGATGAATAAGTCACATACTTCATCTTAAACTGATGAATAAGTCATATACTTCATCTTAAACTGATGAATAAGTCACATACTTCATCTTAAACTGATGAATAAGTCACATACTTCATCTTAAAGTGACTCATATTACATACAAGTAGTTCAGCAAATAAAATCTTCTGTATAGAAGGAGCGTCTGAAACAGATAAGATAAGATAAAACAACATGAATTTATTACATTAATCAAGATGGTAGATTTCCTTCTATTAAAGAATAATTAAGTACGTTTCAATGTCAAGGCCATTGATCAGACAGTTCCAATAACTATTGATTTTTTCTGGACTTTCAACTACCAAACTGACGAGTTACTGAATTACGGAAAATATTGTAAAGAAATGCAGCTGACATTTATCGGTATACCAAATATATTGATGTATAATTGCTGTTGAAGACATTAAAATATTGCTTTCTTCTTGGTCAATATTATTTTATATTAAGCATAATAAACTAATTGCTGTTACAATGTGCATATTGGTCAAAGTTTAAGAAAATAAAATAACAACCTTTTAAAAGCATTAACAATAATTGTATTTAATTAATGATCCTAGATGTAATAGTATCTAAAACACAAAATGCTAATTTGCATGTAATTAAAGTGAAACATTGTTTCTTGTTCGTGGAACAGTTCCCGTCATTTTTTTTTCCTGTGTTAAAATTTATAAATTGTACTTTGATAAACCAAAAAATGGAAAGTTCACATTTATATATTTTTTTTAAAAAGTATTACTTAAAAAATGTGAGTCTTTTATTTCCAAAAAAATTATTTTAACATTGTTCCGCATTTCTTAGGAAATGTTTCCACCATCTTTCTAATCGCCTTAGGCGCCCTACGACCCCTAATATAAAATACTTTGTGTACTTTTAAGGTAGTTTAATATTAATTATTTATCATACAGGGAGGGACAAGTTAGTTGGGCTTTTGAAAAAGGTGGGCGCAGTAGGCACCATAAAAAATAGTGGGCGCCGCAGCGCAACCGAAGCGAGAATGCACAAACAAGAACGACGAATGACCCTCGCTGGGGTCGACCAATCAGTTTATAGTTGGCAAGCAGAGGTGGTCTGGAGACCCACTATTGTGTCACTGCGCTCACTTGAGTTGTTCCTTCACAGAATAAAATGTGATTCGTAGTGTGGTGGTTATCACGTCCGCCTTACACGCGGAAGGTCCTGGGTTCAAGCCCCATCGAAGACATTATTTTTTAATGTTTAAAAATGTGTGTTTGCATCCCTTATTTCCCCCCTTTTTGCGAACATGGGTGATGCTCGCTAGGGTGCGATTGTCTCAAGACCGACAATGCGTCGGTGGTTCCCCCCACCAAAGTTCACCCGCGTTGTTTTGATTTCTTCGTACTATAGTTTGTGTCCATTCTTTCCCCTCTTTCTTTGCACTATCCATAAGCAAGTCTGCGGCGTATTCTACGCCACGGGGCATATCAAATAGAATATAAAGATATAAAATATATTGTAAAATTTTAAATACATTGAATGTAACGCAAAATAACTAAAATGATACAATTTTCAGCTCAAACTTTTAAAAATGAAACTGTTTTAACTTAATGGCAAATAACTTCTCTGTTGAGAATGCTATAAATGCTATAATAGAGAGACATTCAGGTAAAGCACAGAAGTTAGATCATTGTTTGACGTCATGTGTATGCTTGTCCTTGACCCCATCTTATCGTTTGCCTCAAGGCATTCAATCATTTATCATGTTTACAGTGTATTATTTTGGAACATACAACGTGGCTAAGATTATTTTTGTGGGATTATCTGACATTATCTGACACTAATCACCATACGTGCCTGTAGGCAGTGTTACTTGTGTGGGATTATCTGACAGATTATCTGACACTAATCACCATACGTGCCTGTAGGCAGTGTTACTTGTGTGGGATTATCTGACAGATTATCTGACACTAATCACCATACGTGCCTGTAGGCAGTGTTACTTGTGTGGGATTATCTGACAGATTATCTGACACCAATCACCATACGTGCCTGTAGGCAGTGTTATTGTGTGGGATTATCTGACACCAATCACCATACGTGCCTGTAGGCAGTGTTACTTGTGTGGGATTATCTGACACTAATCACCATACGTGCCTGTAGGCAGTGTTACTTGTGTGGGATTATCTGACAGATTATCTGACAGATTATCTGACAGATTATCTGACACTAATCACCATACGTGCCTGTAGGCAGTGTTACTTGTGTGGGATTATCTGACAGATTATCTGACAGATTATCTGACACTAATCACCATACGTGCCTGTAAGCAGTGTTACTTGTGTGGGATTATCTGACAGATTATCTGACACTAATCACCATACGTGCCTGTAGGCAGTGTTACTTGTGTGGGATTATCTGACAGATTATCTGACAGATTATCTGACACCAATCACCATACGTGCCTGTGGGCAGTGTTACTTGTGTGGGATTATCTGACAGATTATCTGACACCAATCACCATACGTGCCTGTGGGCAGTGTTATAACATTTTAGGTAATCTGTTAAAATAGTTATATTTCTTGTACTACACTTGATATAATACCAGCTAAAAAAACTGTTAGAAACATGCACACAAATCTTTAGACAATATCTTAAAATTTATTTTAACTTATTGGCGTCTTAATACAACAGAGAGCAAGAGATATAGAGAGAGAGTGAGAGAGATAGAGAAGGAAGAGAGAGAGAGAGAGAAGGAAGAGAGAGAGAGACACAGAGAGAGAAGGAAGAGAGAGAGAGAGAGAGAGAGAGAGAGAGAGAGAGAAAGAGAGAGTGAGATAGGGAGAGAGAAGAAAGAGAGAAGGAAGAAAGAAAGATAGGAGAGGAGAAAGAAATAGAGTGAGATTTGGGAAATAGATATAGATAAGTAGATTAGATAGATAGATAGGTAGATTAGATAGATAGGTAGATTAGATAGATAGGTAGAATAGATAGATAGAATATAACGTGCTAATTATTTGGTTTAACAATATTTCATGCAAGTATTTAAGGATAAATTTAGGCGTACATAACTTGACTTAGACATCAAATGAAATCAGTGTCCTAGGAGGAATGCATGGGGGGGGGGCAGCCCCTGGCTGCACTTTCATTTTCTCTTCTTTCTTTTTTCTCTCTCTCTGTCTGTCTCTAAGATGTATACATATATATGTGTCAGTTTGTTTATGACAATAAAGTTGTAGCGAGTTCTGCAATATAATGGATGAAAATGTTAAAGGCATAATTTTATGACAACATCCAACAAAACTAATTACCTGGTGGTTGAGATGTGTTCATTTGACGTTGGTGAGCATTGTTTTAGAAATTTCACCAGTTTGACTTGAATTCTAAATATCAACACAGTTTACTGGTGTCCAAACGTTTTATAAAATATTTTTAATCCATTAAAATATAAAGACTAGCGTTATAAAAATTGAAAATAGAGCATCGAGAATAAAGAGTTCATGAGCAGAGGCAGTTTCATACAGAGATAATTTAATAAAGATACAATATAAAAGGAAACAAATTATTAAATACAATATATTAAATGATAAAATTTAATAAAGATACAATATATTAAATGATAAAATTTAATAAAGATACAATATATTATGATAAAATTTAATAAAGATACAATATATTACATGATAAAATTTAATAAAGATACAATATAAACGGATTATTTCATAGCGTTTACAGTGTCTTTTTTCATATGTTTTGATCCAAAATTCAAAAATAATTTCTTCCGAACTTTAAACTTTTAATGTTAATGTCTTTAATTAATCCAACCATGTTGTTTTATAGCAAAAACTCAAATTGTTTTGTTTGGTAATCAAATAATTTCAGTATTGGGATTATTGCTTTTCTGATGTAATCTTTGAACTGTATTCAACATTGTTATGATTAAATGTTGAACTAAGTCCATATGAGGCACTGGAATCATTCAATTTAGGATGGACACTTGTCTATATGTGATCAATAGATTATGCTTGTAAGAAATGAGTACTCTACATTTAGGTGGCGGAAAGAAGCCAGAAACAGCAAAATATCTACACACAATATTGGATACTATATAAGATGAAATAAAACTTTAATCATTGGCTACCGGACTAATGGATAGACCAAGACCAAACTTAGTACATATAAACCTGATAATTTAAAGCTTTTTGAAATTCTAAATCGAATTGAACTCCTTCGTGTCCATGGTACCAACACATTTCTTTTCTTAAAATGACATATCTCTGGTTCACATAAGATTTTAACTAATAGACGAATCTGATAAATTACTTGGCAAATAAAAAATGTAATAACCAGCAACTAATACCGGGGAAAAGGGTCGGCACACTCCCACTACAAAGTGCGGGTATATTTCTTGTTACATATATAATAAATGATTGGATGTCAACATAGATCAATGGTCAGATTGATATGAAATAGAAATAGAAATATAAATAGGCCGATGACTGAATGAGTTGAGCGTCGTATCAAGCTGCACGTATCATAGGAGGGCGCCAAGCTAGCTACTCAAATGGGGCGCCAAGCTAGCTACTCAAATGGGGCGCCAAGCTACCTACTCAAATGGGGCTCCAAGCTAGCTACTCAAATGGGGCGCCAAGCTAGCTACTCAAATGGGGCTCCAAGCTAGCTACTCAAATGGGGCTCCAAGCTAGCTACTCAAATGGGGCGCCAAGCTAGCTACTCAAATGGGGCGCCAAGCTAGCTACTCAAATGGGGCGCCGAGCTAGCTACTCAAATTGAGCGCCAAGCTAGCTACTCAAATGGGGCGCCAAACTAGCTACTCATAAAGATATTTCAAGCTACGAAGACGTTCAGATGTCATAATTAAAGTACATCTAATTGGTTTGATATAATGTAATATTAAATATTTTTTTTACATTCATCATGCCTTACCATCGAGCGATCTGATGAAAAACTTTTAGATAACTAAATCCTTCAATATGTTTTTCCATCGCCTTCACTTTAATTAACACGGTTACTTACAACCCGGAAAATTATTAAAACCCCTAACATGAAGCATTTTGGAATTCATGTTCTGGTAGTGACTTGATGTCCACTGATTCATGTTCTGGTAGTGACTTGATGTCCACTGATTCATGTTCTGGTAGTGACGTGATGTCCACTGATTCATGTTCTGGTCGTGACTTGATGTCCATTGAATCTTGTTCACAGTTTATTCCTAAAATTTGACGTCATTCCAGCCCCATTTAAATCTTATTCCCACTGTAAGAAAGTGTGACGTCACGCTAGTCTCCATTGAAGCGTGTTTCAACCGTGCTGCCACTACGTCTCGGTATCCCAGGTCTCTTGTGACCGGACGGTGACCCTCGACACACGGGCAGTGACTCCCGAAACGCCTTGCGGAAGCCATCTCCCATGATGGTGTAGACGAATGGGTTGACGCAGCTGCTGATGTAGGAGAGGGTGTGGGCGAAGATCTTAAAGTCGTAGAGCGGCTTGCTCTTGGGGAAGCCGTCCATGAGGACAAACACAAGGTTGAACACGTGGATGGGTAGCCAGGTGATGGCGAACAGAATGGCGACGGCTGCAACCATTTTGGCCACTTTCTTTCTCCGTCTGGCGATCGTGGTTCCGCCACCCATAACTGGTTCAGTGGATTCCACATATTGCTGGAGATTACGCAAACAAATAGATAAAATTTAGATTTATCTCAATTTCTGTGCACCTAAAGAAAGGATTCGACAATATAAAAATACATTATGTAGCTAGAGACGTGTTAAATTTTCAATAGTGGTACAAAAAAAGCTTCACGAAATGTAGAAAGTTTAATCATACATGAAAATTTGTTTGTTCTAAAATGTTTTATATAGTATTATTCTTATTTTAATTCTTTATTTTAATTTTTATTCTTATTAACCCGTAAAAACAAAGTTTGTTTACGATAAATCCCTAATATATGAGACATAACTAAAAGTATTGATTATGCTCAATATAATACGCACCGCGCGACAGACTAGCATAAACATTTACAGATCGGTTAAATTTTTTATAAAGTATATTCAATATCATACGCACGCACCACGCGACAGGAAAATATTATAAAGGTTGTTCAATATAATACGCACCGCGAGACAGTCTAGCACAAACATTGACATGAACATAGAGATATATAGAGATAATTTTAAAAAGTATTAATTTAATTAAGGTAAATTCGATCGATGTGAAATTTTGATACAATGCATTGTTAGGTGACTAAAGTCTTTGTGTAAAATTTCAGCTGGATACCATCACAAGAAGTGGGTCATTTTTAAATCCCTTATATTAACTTCGAAATCTTGTCTCTCTCTCTGTCTGTCGTCATCTCTTTGTCGGGCGGAAAAAAATAGTAAAAAATGACCCGCATTTCGTGATGCCATCGAGCTGAAATTTGGCACATAGACTTGTGTCACCTAACAATGCATCGTATCAAAATTTCAGATCGATCGAACGTACCTCAATTAAATTAATGCATTTTTATTTTATCTCTATACGACATATGTAATTCAATTTCACGGTTTGTTATTGTTTTTTTTTCCACGTGACAGTTCAGTTCGCGCGATGATGTCACATCGTCGATGTACCGGCGTGCTTTTGTTTACATTTTACGTGTCAAGCTGAGCTCGGTCCAGCGATCGGTGACCAGACCTTTCCCCTTCCCGCCGGATTATATAGCAAAGGGGAGTTAAGACATATTCAGTCTGTAAATGTTTGTCGCGTTTGAGCATAATCAACACTGTTAGTTATGTCTCATATAAGGGATTTATAGTCAAAAACTTTGTTTTTACGGGTTTGTTTTTATTAAATCCCTTATATTAACTTCACGGCCGTCTCTGTCGTCTTCTCATGGGCGGGTGGAAAAACAAAAGTCCAAAATGACACATTTCCCGTGATGCACTCAAGCAGAAATTTTGCACATAGACCCGCATCACCTAACAATGCATCGTATCAAAATTTCAGATCGATCGAACGTACAGTTATTAAATTAATGGATTTTTAGTTTATCTCTATAAGCTATATGTAGCGGTCGCTATTGTTTACATTTTACGGGTCACTTGACTTCACGCCAGAGAGAGAGAGAGATAGAGAGAGAGAAAGAGAGAGAGAGAGAGGTCCGGACTGGGCGGTGAAGTTTATATAAGGGATTGAATAAAAATGGTTGAAAATACAATTAATTGAATAATATTTGATGTATCAGCCACGACAACGCCCAAAGATCATCTCATCAATATCTAGCCCCCACCCCCCGTACGCCTGTACTTACACCTCTCATCAGCCCATTTTACCATCTTGTCCCCCCCTCCCGTACGCCTGTACTTACACCTCTCATCAGCCCATTTTACCATCTTGTCCCCCCCTCCCGTACGCCTGTACTTACACCTCTCATCAGCCCATTTTACCATCTTGTCCCCCCCTCCCGTACGCCTGTACTTACACCTCTCATCAGCCCATTTTACCATCTTGTCCCCCCCTCCCGTACGCCTGTACTTACACCTCTCATCAGCCCATTTTACCATCTCGCCCCCCCCCCGTACGCATGTACTTACACCTCTCATCAGCCATTTTACAAACTTGTCCCCCCCCCCGAACGCATGTACTTACACCTCTCATCAGCCCATTTTATCATCTTGTCCCCCCCCCCTTCTCACCCCCACCCGGTACACGTGTACTCACATTGAACTCACGGCGCACACCAATTTTGTGTCTCCATAAAAATTTGAGAATGAGGCTGTAGCTAACGATGATGACGCTGAGTGGGACCACGTAGGTGATGAGGACCACGATGACAGCCACCGCCTTGTCCCAGCCCGCGGGCCATATCATGCCACAGATGGTGTTGTTTTTGGCCGGATCTTTCATGATCTCAAACACCTTCAGGTAAGGGCTGCAGACGACCAAGGACGCTGGCGGGAAGATAAAAGAAGAACATTACAGGAGAAAGGAGACGGATAATCACATTAAAGGAGACAGGAGAGGCACATAATAGGAGACAGGATAATCACATTTCAGGAGACATTAGACAGGATTGTCACATTGCAGGAGACAGGATAATCACATTACAGGAGACAGGATAATCACATTACAGGAGACATGATAATCACATTACAGGAGACAGGATAATCACATTACAGGAGACAGGATAATCACATTATAGGAGACAGGATAATCACATTACAGGAGACAGGATAATCACATTACAGGAGACAGGAGACAGGAGACAGGATAATCACATTACAGGAGACAGGAGAGACACATTACAGGAGACAGGAGAAGCACATTACATGTGGCAAGAGAAACACATTACATGATATATGACATGGGTCGAGAAACCATGGCTCGCGAGCCAGATGTGGCTCTATTGATGGGTGCATCTGGCTCTCAGACAAATGTTTGATTATATAAAAAGCACACGTTTATTCAGACTCCTTTGATCTACACATTAATTGCATGTAAAAACAGCATATCAATGTCATTCAAAAGAATTCAGAGACATAATTATTGTACTTTTAGTGTTGAAAATACACAAAATGCACACATTTGCTTGAATTTTTAGATTTAAACATAATGTATAGCTCTCACAGAATTACTTTTCAAAAATATGTGGTGTCTATGGCTATCTCAGAGAAAATTTCCCGACCCCTGATATAGGAGAAGCACATTACAGGAGACAGGAGAAGAACATTACAGAAGATAGCAGTCTGAAAAAACAGTATGCACATATTTTCATGTGGTCGTGTGAATCGTAAAATATCTTTGTTC
Source organism: Ampullaceana balthica (assembly GCA_944989445.1). Classification (NCBI taxonomy): domain Eukaryota; kingdom Metazoa; phylum Mollusca; class Gastropoda; family Lymnaeidae; genus Ampullaceana; species Ampullaceana balthica. The sequence continues at coordinate 3,209,103 of CALYLW010000027.1, forward strand.
ATATTAAAACATAACATCATCATTACAGATGTAATACAGGTTTTTAGAACATTTACAACGGACTGCAAAGAGTTCGGGATTAAATAATTCGAGGTTTGTAAGTAATAAATACATTAATTATTAGAAATTTAGTGTTTATATTTTCATTAGAAGATTCACAAGCAAGCTTCATTTTTGTTGTATAAAGTATTATTTAAAAGAACATTAAGATCCGGATATGGCATTATTTCGACAAGTCTTCTGTTGCTAAGAAAGAAAATAAGGACTATTAGACTTTGTCTGTCTACTAACGCTAGATGTGCCATAAAGGGCAATAATGGTTTGGTGTATTTTAAAACCTCTATTTATTCTTTATGTGACATCTTCCGAGTCCCATTTGTCTCCCTTTGACCGCAATGTGACTTGATTCAAGAATACTGTCGCCGCGGCGTTACCGCTGACTCAAGACCACGCGTCTCATTGTTCGCAAGAGGAAATACCCCAGTCAAGATCCTTGACCTAGTCTAACGGACTGTTCTGGTAACTCAAGCAGAGAAGGTTACTTGATTTTACCATTATTCTGGTTGTTGGTTAACAAGGCGCAACACTAGTCTCGTTGAACGTAGAGGGAGGGGAGGATTTGGAGCCCGCGCCTACCTCCCAGTGGTCTCTTGTATTACAGGTTTTGTCTCCGAGTGTTACTAGGATATTACCGTAAATAAACTCAAAGAATCTTAATCTTAACTTTACTTTTGATGCTCTGGCAGTCAGTCTCCTGCTGCTAGCCACGGGAGAGGGTAAGCGAGTTTCCTAAAATATTGAGACACAACTGCGAGAACTCACTGGGGACATTAACACATGGTTCACGGAATGTTGGGTTAGAGATTATGTTCTAGAAGAGAATCCAGTTAAGCCATTTTGAAGAAAAACACCCCCCCCCTTTTTTCTATTTCCGTTTAACAAAAACAAGAAAAGAAATCCCATTTAAAATTATACTTGTATAATGATCAAGTTTATTGTCTCTCAAATAACTTGTACGTTAAATGATTTTTTTATTTTCATATTTTAAATATATTTTTTATCTCAATAATTTAAAAAACGATAATTGATTATTTTTATTTATTTATTTAAATAATTGAATTTCAATTTTTTTTTATTCATGGAGATTTGAAATGATCATTTTTGTGATTAATGGAATGTAACATACATCCGTTTGTATAGCACATCAATCGGTGGGATACGAAGACTTGTAATTGTCGCTCTATGTAAGATATGGTGTCCATGGGATACCGTACAAGTTTTTAAATGAATCTTTTCATTGATGCCAGGGGAAGTAATAAATATGTTATAGCTATAATCTATGCATTTTACTAAAATAATATATATGTTATAGCTCTAATCTATGCATTTGGCTAAAATAATATATATGTTATAGCTATAATCTATGCATCCATCTTACTAAAATAATATATATGTTATAGCTATAATCTACGCATTTTACTAAAATAATATATATGTTATATCTATAATCTACGCATTTTACTAAAATAATATATATATTATATCTATAATCTATGCATTTTACTAAAATAATATATATGTTACAGTTTTAATCTATGCATTTTACTAAAATAATATATATTATAGCTATAATCTATGCATGTTACTAAAACAATATATATGTTATAACTATAATCTACGCATTTTACTAAAATTAAACAATATAATTTACAATTGTCACGCAAGTCAGTAGTGTCTTCAGTCAGTCCTGACGCTACTAATTTTAGAAAGCAGGGAAAACCAAATTACTGCACCAAAGCATCAAAAGGTGTGCAAATTAAATATGCGCTATAAAAAATAATTATATGACGTCATTGTTTTCGCTCATATTTTAATTTTTGAAAAGGGAACATTGTAATAAGAAAAACCCGTAAATAACCAAGTTTTTCACAATAAATCATTTATGTACGAGAAGTAACTAAAAGAATGTTCATTATAATACGCAGCGTAAGACCATCCAGAAATACAAAATTGCTGTTGTGTCGTAAAACATGTTTAATATAATGCGCACCGATCAGGAATATGTTTATAAAAAGAGTTGTCAATAAAATACGCACCTTATTGCGCGACAGAAAGGTTGTTCAATATAATACGCACCGCGACGCTCTATCTCAAAAAATAGCATGATACATAGGAATAAATAAAATAATCTAAAAAAATCAATAATTTAATTACGGTACATGCGATCGATCTGAAATTTTGATACATTGTTTTTATCATCGGTACAAAACTGCCTGCAAAATTTCAGCTCGCTAGCTTACGAGCAAGTGGGTTAAAAATCGAACAAAAGTTTTGGTGACAACGGCGGGCGGTCGGTCGGGCGGTCGGTCGGGCGGCCGCAGACACCACGAGTTAATATAAAGGATTTAAAAAGAGAATTAGATGATGGTTAATTATAAAATTAAAAAGTAAAGGGGGCGCCGTTGGCGCCCTGTAACCCCTATTATAAAATACTTTGTGTACATTTCAGAAAGTTTAATATTTCGTATTTATAAAAACAAGGACAAGTTAGTTGGGCTTTTGAAAAAGTTCGGCGCCGTAGGCGCCCTAAAATACGTGCATTTTTTATAAAATAAATAGATTTCAGCTGAAAACTTCCGTCATTTTTGACCGGTGTACGCTAGTAATATATATGTTATAGCTATAATCTACGCATTTTACTACAAAATTATCCGTGTTATAGCTATATACTCTTTGCATTATACCACAGTAATATATATGTTATAGCTATGATCTAAGTATTTAACTAAAATAATATATATGTTATAGCTATAATCTATGCATTTTACTAAAAAAGCAAAAAATACTTGCTATGGGGCGGCCGTCCATAAAGTACGTCACGCTCCAGAGCGGGGAGGGGGTGTAAGAAAGTGTGACAGGGGGAGGGGGGTCCGGCCATGTGTGACGTCACGGTGTTTTATATTAAATTCTAATTATTTTGTAAATAAAAAAACAACTTTTTTGTTCAATAATGACCTACTTTGGGGGAGGGGGGTGTACGAGATTTGTGACAGTTTGTGACAGGGGGAGTAAAAAATGGTAAAGTATAACATGACGTACGTTATGGACGTTCCATATTAACATTTTAGTAATTTTCAAGATAATTTTAGTTTATGTGCGATGCTTATATGCTTGTATTTATTGTATTTTATAGGATTTTTCAAATGATTTGTTTATAATCGCTGGATAGCGAAGTCAATAGTGTGCTCGCCTCACAAGCTGAGGGGCGTGGGATCAATTACACGTTAAAGCCACTATAAAAGAGAAAAAGCGATAATTTTCTCCCTTTACTGATCTCCCCCAAGTCCCAGTCCATAGTGTCCACCTGTCAGTCCATAGTGTCCACCTGTCAGTCCATAGTGTCCACCTGTCAGGCCGTTCCATCAACTGATCTCCCCAAAGTCCCAGTCCATAGTGTCCACCTGTCAGGCCGTTCCATCAACTGATCTCCCCCAAGTCCCAGTCCATAGTGTCCACCTGTCAGTCCATAGTGTCCACCTGTCAGGCCGTTCCATCAACTGATCTGCCGTTCCATCAACTGATCTCCCCCAAGTCCCAGTCCATAGTGTCCACCTGTCAGTCCATAGTGTCCACCTGTCAGTCCATAATGTCCAGCTGTCAGTCCATAGTGTCCACCTGTCAGTCCGTAGTGTCCACCTGTCAGGCCGTTCCATCAACTGATGTCCCCAAAGTACCAGTCCGTAGTGTCCACCTGTCAGTCCATAGTGTCCACCTGTCAGTCCATAGTGTCCACCTGTCAGTCCATAGTGTCCACCTGTCAGTCCGTAGTGTCCACCTGTCAGGCCGTTCCATCAACTGATGTCTCCCAAGTCCCAGTCCATAGTGTCCACCTGTCAATCCGTAGTGTCCACCTGTCAGTTCATAGTGTCCACCTGTCAGTCCGTAGTGTCCACCTGTCAGGCCGTTCCATCAACTGATGTCCCCCAAGTCCCAGTCCATAGTGTCCACCTGTCAGTCCATAGTGTCCACCTGTCAGTCCGTTCCATCAACTGATCTCCCCCAAGTCCCAGTCCATAGTGTCCACCTGTCAGTCCATAGTGTCCACCTTTCAGTCCGTTCCATCAACTGATCTCCCCCAAGTCCCAGGCCATAGTGTCCTCCTGTCAGGCCATAGTGTCCACCTGTCAGGCCATAGTGTCCACCTGTCAGGCCATAGTGTCCACCTGTCAGTCCATAGTGTCCACCTTTCAGTCCGTTCCATCAACTGATCTCCCCCAAGTCCCAGTCCATAGTGCCCACCTGTCAGGCCATAGTGTCCACCTGTCAGTCCATAGTGTCCATCTGTCAGTCCGTTCCATCAACTGATCTCCCCCAAGTCCAAGTCAATAGTGACCACCTGTCAGTCCATAGTGTCCACCTGTCAGGCCGTTCCATCAACTGATCTCCCCCAAGTCCCAGTCCATAGTGTCCACCTGTCAGTCCATAGTGTCCACCTGTCAGGCCGTTCCATCATCTGATGTCCCCCAAGTCCCAGTCCATAATGTCCACCTTTCAGTCCATAGTGTCCACCTGTCAGTCCATAGTGTCCACCTGTCAGTCCATAGTGTCCACCTGTCAGTCCATAGTGTCCACCTGTCAGTCCATAGTGTCCACCTGTCAGGCCGTTCCATCAACTGATGTCCCCCAAGTCCCAGTCCATAGTGTCCACCTGTCAGTCCATAGTGTCCACCTGTCAGTCCGTTCCATCAACTGATCTCCCCAAAGTTCCAGTCCATAGTGTCCACCTGTCAGGCCATAGTGTCCAACCCTCAGGCCATAGTGTCCACCTGTCAGGCCATAGTGTCCACCTGTCAGTCCATAGTGTCCACCTTTCAGTCCGTTCCATCAATATTCTGTAATAGATACCTCATGCTGTTATCATAAATCCCTTTCTTGGCAAATCTTGATACTAAATTTAAGTATATCAAAATGCTAGTTTTGCTGTTGAAATTTTGAAAAAGAAACTAAACTTTCATTTTGCTAAGAATAAGAATATTAAAAAAAATGTGGGAAAATTTAAAAGTAAGCACTTCCAAAAAGATATTAAGATATTAAAAGGATGTTTTAATTTTATTATTTTATATTTGGAATGTGTACATATCTTTAGCAAAGTCGTATTTCACACAAATGATTACAGTCATTAAAGAAAATAATTATTCAAAATAACATTGGAAAAAAAAATAATTAAAAAAATTTAACAATTAACTTTGTTCTCCCTGACGTAGTAGCTATAGAAAGCTTTACACAAGATTTTTAACGCAATTTCCCGTGGAAAAATGGCGTTTTTATATTCTAAATGTCTGTCAAGCTTGATCCTGCAAATGTCCGGGACCATACCAGATAGAGGGTTCGGGACTTTGCAAATATGCTAAGAAGGTCCCAAGGATGTGCAAAGGCCAAAACAACAAATCCGAAAAGGTTTACTGGACTTCCTGGAAAATCAAAAATACCCGAAAAAATATCAGTATTGTGTCAATTTCTCGCCAATCTATCGGGTTGAAACAAACGTCAAACAATAGCTAATAATATTTAGAACAATATTGGAAAAGGAATTTTTCATTTGTCAGCATTCATTCGACGCCAGTAATTTTAGAAGCAATTTTTTAAAGCAATTGTTTTGTTTATTTTCAAAATTATTGATTTTAAAATGACTTTTAATGTAATCTTGAGTGGAAGTTAATGGGTTTTCCCGCTTTGTGAAGGCTTATGTTAGATAATGAATGAGAAATTATCATGGAATCCCCATGTCAATGAAGTTATTAAAAAATCAAACAAAACCTTAGGCTTTATAAAAAGAAACCTTTACAAATGTAATAAAGATATAAATCTAAAATGCTATCTCATTTTGGTGAGACCTGTACTAGAATATGCATCTTCTGTATGGGACCCATCCACCGCTGATAAACTAGAACAAATCCAAAAAAGAGCTGCCAGATTCATTACTGGAGAATATTCAAAACTGACTAGAATAACACCATTAGTTAAATCATTAAACCTTGAAACACTAGAGGATAGAAGAACCAAGAGTAAAGTAGTAATCATACATAAAGCAATTAACTCTAATTTAGAAATACAACACAAAGATAACTTAATACAACCCTCAGATAGACATAAGGATAAAAACACCTTTCTTATTCCGTATGCAAGAACAAACACATACAAATTTTCCTTCTTCCCGTCCGGAATTCGGGCGTGGAATGGGTTGCCTGAAGAAACCAGGAAAGCTAACACTTTATTAACATTTCAAACTCTAATAAGAATGCAGGACTAAACACAAACCATAGATAAGCGTAGGATGCAATAATCTTATTTATAGAAGGAGCGTCTGAAACAGATAAGATGAGATAAGATAAGATTGTTGCGTGGTTCGCATTATATTGACTCATTCTTGGTGTGATATGGCGTGAGGGGATATGACGTCATTTTTTGTTTATACTTTCAGAATTACTGATTTGAAATGACTTTTAATGTAATCTAGAATGATTTCCCTTGCATAAAAAAATCGGAAATTCTTTGTTGGAAATAGCGTTTAAATAGTCATTCGAGTTTTTATTATTTTTTTTCTTTAAATCAACATACCAATACTAGACCTTGTCTAATGAGTTCAAAGTTTTTCTGTAAGTTTTCTCGCACAATGTCTCGGTATGATACCTTCCACACCACCCAACCAACTCTACATAATATTTATTGATGCATGGTTCTGACATCTGTAGATGGCGTCACAAGTAAATTTGCATGCAGATTATATTTAACTAGCGGACCCGCGGCGTAGAATACGCCGCTAATGATTTAGTGACGGGTGAATACTTCCTGAAAGATACAGTTGTCAAAATGGGTTGGGTTTGGGCAATCGACTGTGAGTGAATGAAAAGAAGGAACTCTGGAGAGACACGCGGCGTAGCTTACGCCGCAGACTTGCTCATCATAGAAAGTGCAAAGAATGTTAGGGGGGGGGTGAGAGTACAGACACAAAAAGCAGCACTAAGTAAATAAAAATTAGCGAGTAAACGTTAAGACATGCACACTGAGGTTGTTGTTACCCGCCTCCCATTTATTAACCAACGTTCACTCTTGTTGTTTTGATTTCTTCGTGCTGTAGTTTGTGTCCGTTCTTTCTCCACTCTCTTTGCACTCTCCATTAGTAAGTCTGCGGCATATGCTACGCCGCAGGGTGTCTAATTTCATGATAATTATAAATCCTTATATCCTATTTTTACATTGTTCCCTTTTCAAAAATTAAAATATAAGCATAAAACAATGACGTCATATAATATTTTTATACAAAATCGATCGAAGTGCCACCTAACAGCATTATTCCATACATACATACATACAGACAACGGAAATTATGTATATTGATATCCTCTAGATCAGTGCTTCTCAAACTTTTTAGTATAGTGGACCGGAAGGAATTTTTCAGTTGCACAAGGGACAGATAAAATAGTTTCCCTGTTCTGACGTGGTAGTGAAAATAGACCTTAGTAAGCCGACATTTCTACATTTGGCCTGAATTAGACTTGTTTTATTATACAAGTCATCGTAAAGTTTTGAAAAGAAAAATCTTAAGCCTTGGTTTGATATTCTTCATTTCTGCTGGTCTTTGTTTGAATTAAAATTAGTTGATCTTGGCTGCAATCGTTTTGTGTCAAGAGTTTTTATGTTGATAGTGTTTAAATTAATTTTTATTATGGCTATTTGTTTTACTAAACCAGAATATAAAATATCTTATCTTCTTCTCTTATCGTATCTATACAGACGCTCATTCTATGCAGAAGATAATTGCGTCCCCAGACCATGACAGATGATCTGTTGGCAAGTGATGCAGCGTTCACAGACCACGGCTTTGTGGGTTCCACTCCTTACCCAGCCGCTTAACTAGTGTTAGGTACCCATTCGGAGCTGGGTGACTCAGTGAAGCCCTAGACCCCGGGAATAAATCCTTGCTTTCACATGGATTTGAACCCGTGACCATCGGTACGCCAGTCGGGCGCGCTGCCACTCGACCACCACGTCAATTATAATGAAACAAGTCATGGAAATTACTATTCTTAGTACATGTGTTAGTACATGTGTTAGTACATGTGTTAGTACATGTGTTAGTACATGTGTTAGTACATGTGTTAGTACATGTGTTAGTACATGTGTTAGTACATGTGTTAGTACATGTGTTAGTACATGTGTTAGTACATGTGTTAGTACATGTGTTAGTACATGTGTTAGTACATGTGTTAGTACATGTGTTAGTACATGTGTTAGTACATGTGTTAGTACATGTGTTAGTACATGTGTTAGTACATGTGTTAGTACATGTGTTAGTACATGTGTTAGTACATGTGTTAGTTTATACTAAATGTTTAAGTTTAACTAATGGAACTTATCAAGCTGCTTATTTTTGAAGTTTATCAATCCGTGGTTTGATTGAGGACAATGCTGCACGCAGTGGAGAAAGAAAATCCAAACTGCTCTTGTACTTTGTCTTAGCAATGCTCATTGTATAAAAACAAGTCTTACATAAATACGATAAAGGAGATGGAAGACAAGCCTAGAGAACAATTTCAGCAAGTTCAAGATATTATGCACTCACGTCAATCCAAAAGGATTTAAAAGAGGTCATTGTTTTGAAATTCATTTTAAATCCTACATGCGCAGCTAACTCCAGCAACTTATTTTCCAAAGTTACTGACACATCAACCTTCAATAGAATAAATAGATTGCGTATCCATCAAGTACATTTCCGTGGGTCATCTTTTGGAAAGTAGAACTCGAAATGGTCAATTTATTTTGTCTAGAGCTCAATGATGACTTTTATCGATAGTTGTTCCCAAATTTTAAAAGACATCGAAACAATCTGCTGATACTCGACTCTTTCGTGCTTTTATATTGTTTGTCTGTTCCTGGATCTTGTCTGCTATTGTAAAGCATGAAGCCATCCATTCTTGCATGGAGACATGGAGATCCAGACCATTTTTTTCTCCAGATGAAAATAGTTAAGCTCTCTTCGCAATTCAAAATCTCTTGACTGTATTTTGACTCGAGACGAACCATGCCCAGTAACAACTGTTTGTTTACTCACCACTTCGTCACATAATCCAATAATCTTAAAATTTTCTTAAATCGGACCACTTCAATTCTCGCATCTATTTTAAGGTAAAATAAAAACTATTAATTAATAAATATGAAAATTAATACCATTTATTTCAATTGATTTGTTTCATTTATTATTGCTTAAAAATTAAAATATTGTATGTGGTTAGTATTAATGGTTGCAAATGGAGGATTATGATTAGATTTTTGTTTCATATTTTTATAACTTCTGCGGACATGTGGTTGATGGTCCACGGACCAGCACCGGTCAGCGGACCAGCACCGTTCAGCGGACCACCACTTTGATCAGCATTGCGCCACCTACCCATGTACTCGGCAAAGCATGTCTTGCCATCCCCGAAAAGAGAGACGCAATCACTGTGTATGCTGTCAGTTTCTGATCAAGGAATTTACGTTACACCGAAAAGTGTTTCTTCCATCCTACACAATCTCAAGAACACTTTTAAAAACCTCATTACTTTTTATGTACTGATATTGTACAACATGAGAAATAGGATACTGCACTGCTAAAAAAAATTCGTTATACAAGAAATATTTTCAGCATTTAAATCATAGATTGCTATAAGGACCAATGCTCCAAATGGACATCTTACCAAACCAAATGGCTATACAAATAATAGCAGCGGCCTTTGGTGTTCGGCTCTGTAGAGACTTGATGGGATGGACGATGGCAAAGTAGCGATCTATGGTCATAGCGGTCAGTGTAAGGCATGTTGACAGAAGAGTCACCTGAGGAAGGTTGACATTCAACATTATGCAGTTGCTAATAGAAGATGACTTTTAATCAGATGTACGTTGACTTTTGTTAAATGTATAATAATCAGGTTTTATTATTGGATTATTTATCAAATAAAGGAAGGGTTAGGTTTAGGGTTAGGGTCTATTTGAATTTAGGTTTTGGTAAAGAAAATTTACTTTCATCTTCCTTTACTCTGAGCTGATTCTGGGCCATGCTCATGAGAGCTCTGTTTGCTCTGCTTTTTAATGCTTGATCAGCCATGTAAAACTCCAGCTTCAATTTTTTAGAGAGTCTAACGTGTAATACTTAGTATTAAAAAAAAATATACACTAAGATAGTTAGCAGTTGAATATTATATTCTGTATACCGTATGGTATGACAAATACATTTGTAACTCCCTATAATTTGTCAATAACGTCATGGAAACTGTTGATGGTCTTATACAAATTTCTCTATTGTACAGTAATTGAGTTAAACTATTCTAATTTTAGATGGATCAATTATTTACAAAGTATATTGCTTTCTGAAGTTGTTAAGGTTTTAATCAATATTGTCTGCACATCTGTTTCTCCAACCTTAACATAATGCTTCCATAATGTATGCATTATTTGATAAAAGCTGATCTTTCTCACAGATCATTTTAATGCTGTCAAATGTGTTTTATGGGTACCTTTTGGAGAGCTCAAAATATTTAGCGTTTACATCCAATTACTTACGTATGTGATGTAATTGTTAAATTTACATGTAGCCAGGCCAAAGTCCCATGTTGTGGACATATATGTTGCAGTGGTGATGGGGACAACTATGACGATGAAGGCCAAGTCGGACAACGCCACGTTGATGATGTAACAGTTAGTGGCTGACCTGAGAGATGACCAAGATCGACACATGAATGACAAGTCGTACATGGACACACCTATGACAAGTGATATATGGACACACCTATGACAAGTGATATATGGACACACCTATAACAAGTGATATATGGACACACCTATGACAAGTGATATATGGACACACCTATAACAAGTGATATATGGACACACCTATGACAAGTGATATATGGACAAACCTATAACAAGTGATATATGGACACACCTATAACAAGTGATATATGGACACAACTATAACAAGTGATACATGGACACACCTATAACAAGTGATATATGGACACACCTATAACAAGTGATACATGGACACACTATAACAAGTGATATATGGACACGACTATAACAAGTGATATATGGACACACCTATAAAAAGTGATATATGGACATACCTATAACAAGTGATATATGGACACACCTATAACAAGTGATATATGGACACACCTATAACAAGTGATATATGGACACACCTATAACAATTGATATATGGACACACCTATAACAAGTGATATATGGACACACCTATTACAAGTGATATATGGACACACCTATAACAAGTCATATAAGGACACACCTATAACAAGTCATATAAGGACACACCTATAACAAGTGATATATGGACACACCTATAACAAGTGATATATGGACACAACTTTAACAAGTCATATAAGGACACACCTATAACAAGTGGTATAAGGACATACCTATAACAATTGATATATGGACACAACTATAACAATTGATATATGGACACACCTATAACAAGTGATATATGGACACACCTATAACAAGTCGTATAAGGACACACCTATAACAAGTGATATATGGACACACCTATAACAAGTGATATATGGACACACCTATAACAAGTGATATATGGACACACCTATAACAAGTCGTATAAGGACACACCTATAACAAGTGATATATGGACACACCTATAACAAGTGATATATGGGCACACCTATAACAAGTGATATAAGGACACACCTATAACAAGTGGTATATGGACACACCTATAACAAGTGATATATGGAACACCTATAATAAGTGATATATGGACACACCTATACCAAGTGATATATGGACACACCTATAACAAGTGATATATGGATACACCTATAACAAGTGATATATGGACACACCTATAACAAGTGATATATGGACACACCTATAACAAGTGATATATGGACATACCTATAACAAGTGTAATATGGACACAAGTATAACAAGTGATATATGGACACACCTATAACAAGTGCTACATGGACACACCTATAGCAAATGATATATGGACACACCTATAACAAGTGATATATGGACACACCTATAACAAGTGATATAAGGAACACCTATAACAAGTGATATATGGACACACCTATAACAAGTGGTATATGGACACATCTATAACAAGTGATATATGGACACACCTATAACAAGTGATATATGGACACACCTATAACAAGTGGTATAAGGACACACCTATAACAAGTGATATATGGCTATAACAAGTGATATATGGACACACCTATAACAAGTGATATATGGACACACCTATAAAAAGTGATATATGGACACACCGATAACAAGTGGTATAAGGACACACCTATAACAAGTGATATATGGACCCACCTATAACAAGTGATATATGGACACACCTATAACAAGTCATATAAGGACACACCTATAACAAGTGATATATGGACACACCTATAACAAATGATATATGGACACATCTATAACAAGTGATATATTGATACACCTATAATAATTGATATATGGACACACCTATAACAAGTCATATAAGGACACACCTATAAAAAGTGATATATGGACATACCTATAACAAGTGATATATGGACACACCTATAACAAGTGATATATGGACACACCTATAACCAGTGATACATGGACACACCTATAACAAGTGGTACATGGACACACCTATAACAAGTGGTATAAGGACACACCTATAACAAGTGATATATGGTTACACCTATAACAAGTGATACATGGACACACCTATAACAAGTGGTATAAGGACACACCTATAACAAGTGGTATATGGACATATCTATAACAAGTGATATATGGACACACCTTTAACAAGTGATATATGGACACACCTATAACAAGTGATATATGGACACACCTATAACAAGTGGTATAAGGACACACCTATAACACGTGATATATGGACACACCTATAACAAGTAGTATAAGGACACACCTATAACAAGTGATATATGGACACACCTATAACAAGTGATATATGGACACACCTATAACAAGTGGTATAAGGACACACCTATAACACGTGATATATGGACACACCTATAACAAGTAGTATAAGGACACACCTATAACAAGTGGTATAAGGACACACCTATAACAAGTGGTATAAGGACATACCTATAACAAGTGATATCTGGACACACCTATAACAAGTGATATATGGACACACCTATAACAAGTGATATATGGACACACCTATAACAAGTGATATATGGACACACCTATAACAATTGATATATGGACACACCTATAACAAGTGATATATGGACACGCCTATAACAAGTGTTTTATGGACACACCTATAACAAGTGATATATGGACACAACTATAACAAGTGATATATGGACACACCTATAACAAGTGATATATGGACACACCTATAACAAGTGATATATGGACACAACTATAACAAGTGATATATGGACACACCTATAACAAGTGATACATGGACACAACTATAACAAGTGATATATGAACACACCTATAACAAGTGATATATGGACACACCTATAACAAGTGATATATAGACACACATATGACAAGTGATATATGGACACACCTATAACAAGTGATATATGGACACACCTATAACAAGTCATATATGGACACTCCTATAACAAGTGATACATGGACACACCTATAACAAGTGATACATGGACACACCTATAACAAGTGGTATAAGGACACACCTATAACAAGTGATACATGGACACACCTATAACAAGTGATACATGGACACACCTATAACAAGTGGTATATGGACACTACTATAACAAGGGGTATATGGACACACCTATAACAAGTGATATAGGGACACACCTATAACAAGTGATATATGGACACACCTATAACAAGTGGTATAAGGACACACCTATAACAAGTGGTATATGGACACACCTATAACAAGTGATATAGGGACACACCTATAACAAGTGATATATGGACACACCTATAACAAGTGATATATGGACACACCTATAACAAGTGATTCATGTACACACCTATAACAAGTGATATAGGGACACACCTATAACAAGTGATATATGGACACACCTATAACATGTGATATATGGACACACCTATAACAAGTGATACATGTACACACCTATAACAAGTGATACATGTACACACCTATAACAAGTAATATATGGACACACCTATAACAAGTGATATATGGACACACCTATAACAAGTGATATATGGACACACCTATAACAAGTGATATATGGACACACCTATAACAAGTGATATATGGACACACCTATAACAAGTGATATATGGACACACCTATAACAAGTGATATATGGAAACACCTATAACAAGTGATATATGGACACACCTATAACAAGTGATATATGGACACACCTATAATAAGTGATATATGGACAAACCTATAACAGCTGATATATGGACACACCTATAACAAGTGATATATGGACATACCTATAACAAGTGATATATGGACACACCTATAACAACTGATATATGGACACACCTATAACAAGTGGTATATGGACACACCTATAACAAGTGATATATGGACACACCTATAACAAGTGATATATGGACACACCTATAACAAGTGATATATGGACACACCTATAACAAGTGGAATAAGGACACACCTATAACAAGTGATATATGGACACACCTATAACAAGTGATATATGGACACACCTATAACAAGTGATATATGGACACACCTATAGCAAGTGATATATGGACACACCTATAACAAGTGATATATGGACACACCTATAACAAGTGATATATGGACACACCTATAACAAGTGGTATATGGACACACCTATAACAAGTGATATATGGACACACCTATAACAAGTGATATATGGACATACCTATAACAAGTAATATAAGGACACACCTATGACAAGTGATATATGGACACACCTATAACAAGTGATATATGGACACACCTATACCAAGTGATATAAGGACACACCTATAACAAGTGATATATGGACACACCTATAAAAAGTGATATATGGACACACCTATAACAAGTGATATATGGACACACCTATAACAAGTGATATATGGACACACCTATAACAAGTGATATATGGACACATCTATAACAAGTGGTATAAGGACACACCTATAACAAGTGATATATGGACACACCTATAACAAGTGATATATGGACACACCTATAACAAGTGATATATGGACACACCTATAACAAGTGATATATGGACACAACTATAACAAGTGATATATGGACACACCTATAACAAGTGGTATATGGACACACCTATAACAAGTGATATATGGACACACCTATAACAAGTGATATATGGACACACCTATAACAAGTGATATATGGACACACCTATAACAAGTGATATATGGACACACCTATAACAAGTGATATATGGACACACCTATAACAAGTGATATATTGACACACCTATAACAAGTCATATCTGGACACACCTATAACAAGTGATATATGGACACATCTATAACAAGTGATATATGGACACACCTATAACAAGTGATATATGGACACACCTATAACAAGTGATATATGGACACACCTATAACAAGTGGTATATGGACACACCTATAACAAGTGATATATGGACACACCTATAACAAGTGATATATGGACACACCTATAACAAGTGATATATGGACACACCTATAACAAGTGATATATGGACACACCTATAACAAGTGATATATGGACACACCTGTAACAAGTGATATATGGACACACCTATAACAAGTGGTATATGGACACACCTATAACAAGTGATATATGGACACACCTATAACAAGTGATATATGGACACATCTATAACAAGTGATGAATGGACACACCTTTAACAAGTGGTATAAGGACACACCTATAACAAGTGATATATCGACACACCTATAACAAGTGATATATGGACACACCTATAACAAGTGGTATATGGACACACCTATAACAAGTGATATATGGACACACCTATAACAAGTGATATATGGACACACCTATGACAAGTGGTATATGGACACAACTATAACAAGTGATATATGGACACACCTATAACAAGTGATATATGGACACACCTATGACAATTAATATATGGACATACACATGACAAGTAATTTGTGGTTTAAAATATTAATTTTTATGGAAGAAATGACTAGAATTTACCAAGTTCTTAATAGTATTACGTTTCGTTGTCTCCATATTGAATTCTTAACGTGTCATTAAACAAATGTTAGAATGCAGAATAATTTTTTTTAAAATTATATTTCCTGTTTACGTTTTCATCTAGCTCAGGAAAAATAAACTGTCCAGTTTGATATTATTATGTATTTCTCGGGTATCTATCATACACCATATACTCTGCCAAGACTTATAGCCTAAGCACCTGTTATTGCACTAAGGGTTTTTCGGGAAAAGGAGAGGAGGCTACTGTAGTGTCATCTGCCGCGAGGAAACACCATTCAGAGGAGTAATAGGGTTTTTGACGCCCTTGACTAATTTATTTTTGACGCCCTTAATAAATTGACAAATTTGAGCTTTGCGTTTTTATAATTGTTTGAAAAAATAATTGAATTTCTCTTATTTTATTTATGACAATAATTACGTAGTCTAACAGTGACAGTCATACAACATGAATATAAAAAATGCAAAAGACAGGAACAATACTAATTTACAATTTATTATTTACGAAATAATACCAAATAAAAGGTAGATCTATCTTAAACACGATATTGTTGCTTTAATACAGACTACATCAATACTTGAAATAACATATATCATAAATAGAAACAATAGTATCAATGTGTCATACTCACTATCTCAAACATCAAGATAGAAACAATAGTATTAATGTGTCATACTCACTATCTCATACGTCACGATAGAAACACACAATTAAATGTTAATTTAAGTAACATTCCACGATCCACTCAATGTCCTATATCAAAAGGTCAAAGGTTAACTTTTCTTGCTTTAATTTTTGCAAAGCTAGTTATTATTTCATCAAAAGTTTATTTAACTGGTAAGGAAACGTTCGATGGAAAGAAGAGCTAGAGATGATGTGAAGAGCTAGAGATGATGTGAAGAGCTAGAGATGATGTGAAGAGCTAGAGATGATGTGAAGAGCTAGATATGATGTGAAGAACTAGAAATGATGTGAAGAACTAGAGATGATATGAAGAGCTAGAGATGATGTGAAGAGCTAGAGATGATGTGAAGAGCTAGAGATGATGTGAAGAGCTAGATATGATATGAAGAGCTAGAGATGATGTGAAGAGCTAGAGATGATGTGAAGAGCTAGAGATGATGTGAAGAGCTAGAGATGATGTGAAGAGGTAGAGATGATGTGAAGAGCTAGAGATGATGTGAAGAGCTAGAGATGATGTGAAGAGCTCGAGATGATGTGAAGAGCTAGAGATTATGTGAATAGCTAGAGATGATGTGAAGAGCTAGAGATGATGTGAAGAGCTAGAGATTATGTGAAGAGCTAGAGATGATGTGAAGAGCTAGAGATGATGTAAAGAGCTAGAGATGATGTGAAGAGCTAGAGATGATGTGAAAAGCTAGAGATGATGTGAAGAGCTAGAGATGATGTGAAGAGCTAGAGATGATGTGAAGAGCTAGAGATGATGTGAAGAGCTAGAGATGATGTGAAGAGCTAGAGATGATGGGAAGAGCTAGAGATGATGTGAAGAGCTAGAGATGATGTGAAGAGCTAGAGATGATGTGAAGAGCTAGAGATGATGTGAAGAGCTAGACATGATGTGAAGAGCTAGAGATGATGTGAAGAGCTAGAGATGATGTGAAGAGCTAGAGATGATGTGAAGAGCTAGAGATTATGTGAAGAGCTAGAGATGATGTGAAGAGCTAGAGATGATGTGAAGAGCTAGAGATGATGTGAAGAGCTAGAGATTATGTGAAGAGCTAGAGATGATGTGAAGAGCTAGAGATGATGTGAAGAGCTAGAGATGATGTGAAGAGCTAGAGATGATGTGAAAAGCTAGAGATGATGTGAAGAGCTAGAGATGATTTGCGTGGTTGAGCTGAAGTCAATCTCTAGTAATTTTTGATAATTTTTAATTTACTGAAACTCCTTTCAGCAGTGGCTACTGTCACGTGAGAATCACGAGATTAGTGACAGAGAGGTCACATTGGTAAAAGCATGCGAGAGTAGTTCTGAGTGTAATGGCGCATGTGTGGCTGATGTCTCCACGTTGTGAAACCTCAAAGTTATATTTCTGTACACAGCGTGCATATTAAAGTTATTTTATTGACATTAATTCTTCAGAGGATTATTGCATGAAAGATATTGTATTGTGAGAACGCCTACAAAACACATTAACAAGTAATACGTCACCAAGAGACGTTACAACTACTGTGGTTGGCATTGTAAGCAATGTTTTCAGAGCTCGTTCGATAATCGGGTACGTTTCTTGCGATCCCCATGTAACGAATTTAGAAAATCTAAATGACACATGTCATCAGGTTTTTTGTTTTGCAACAGTTCAATCATTTGGGATTTAAAGCATTTTTATTTCAATTATAAATTGCTATTTATTTATTTCAGTATATTTGCCTGGTAATAGAACAGCTTTAGATTCTAAATCTGCCATTGAAAATGATTGAACTTACTTCAGAGAAACAAATTTGTCTTTTAACTGCATCATTATTGAATCAATAATTGCACAAAAATTTTTTTTTAAATTAATCCAATTTAGGTCCTATATCTTCAGCAAGCTCTACTGGACCAAGTTAGGTCCTTCATCTTCAGCAAGCTCTACTGGACCAAGTTAGGTCCTTCATCTTCAGCAAGCTCTACTGGACCACATTAGGTCCTTCATCTTCAGCAAGCTCTACTAGACCAAGTTAGGTCCTTCATCTTCAGCAAGCTCTACTGGACCAAGTTAGGTCCTTCATCTTCAGCAAGCTCTACTGGACCAAGTTAGGTCCTTCATCTTCAGCAAGCTCTACTGGACCAAGTTAGGTCCTTCATCTTCAGAAAGCTCTACTGGATCAAGTTAGGTCCTTCATCTTCAGCAAGCTCTACTGGACCAAGTTAGGTCCTTCATTTTCAGCAAGCTCTACTGGACCAAGTTAGGTCCTTCATCTTCAGCAAGCTCTACTGGACCAAGTTAGGTCCTTCATCTTCAGCAAGCTCTACTGGACCAAGTTAGGTCCTTCATCTTCAGCAAGCTCTACTGGACCAAGTTAGGTCCTCAATCTTCAGCAAGCTCTACTAGACCAAGTTAGGTCCTTCATCTTCAGCAAGCTCTACTGGACCAAGTTAGGTCCTTCATCTTCAGCAAGCTCTACTGGACCAAGTTAGGTCCTTCATCTTCAGCAAGCTCTACTGGACCAAGTTAGGTCCTTCATCTTCAGAAAGCTCTACTGGATCAAGTTAGGTCCTTCATCTTCAGCAAGCTCTACTGGACCAAGTTAGGTCCTTCATTTTCAGCAAGCTCTACTGGACCAAGTTAGGTCCTTCATCTTCAGCAAGCTCTACTGGACCAAGTTAGGTCCTTCATCTTCAGCAAGCTCTACTGGACCAAGTTAGGTCCTTCATCTTCAGCAAGCTCTGCTGGACCAAGTTAGGTCCTTCATCTTCAGCAAGCTCTACTGGACCAAGATAGGTCCTTCATCTTCAGCAAGCTCTACTGGAATTCGTTTTCGCTTTGCTTTCCTTTTTTTTTGGACCTGGCTCGACTTTCATTTTAATAAAAAATTATTCAATTTTGGCAATTTTTTTTACTGATATCGTTATTTCTTAGATCTTCAAAGTCATTTAAATCCCTTTTATAAGCAACGATAATCGATAAACGTTATGTTTGCATTTTTTCTTTGTAGTGCTAAATTTACTCTGTTTATTTTTTCCAATATAAAATTCCAAATAGTTATAAACGCAATGAAGTATCGCCATTGTTTTGACGGTGCCATGATTTAGAAACAGATAATGCGTCACCAAGTAAGTAATTATCCTTCATTTCCATTAATACTAAAATAATTTTCTATAGTTGCTCACATACAGCACTTGCAGCATTTGTTTTGTAAAAACCATCTTGTGTCCGTATGCTTCTTTAGGCTTATTTCAGTGACTGAGGATCACTATTTTCCAATCTACTAGTTGACAAGGAGAAAATATTGTACAATAACTGTATAGTTTCGAAAAATGTCACAACATATGCATCAATGCTGGCCACGTGCACACCTACCATCTTAAGACTATGCACATTTGTATGATAAGAAGCCCCGCAAAGGCTACAGGCATAATAAAAATATTATAATGTTTTAAATGAAATATATTCAAATATAACTATTTATTCACTTTTTGTTATCAAGGATAAAAGTAAAATAATTATTTAGATACGAATTTAAAAATAGAGATTTAGAAGCGCCTTTTTGAACTGGCGCAGGCCAGCGCCCTTGGCAACTGCCCCAATGCCACGCCGTTGTTACGCCACTGACACCATTGTACGCAAAACTATTGCTTGTGTAGGCAGTCAGACAGCTTATGATGGCTGAATTATTTTGTGTACAATATACACAAGGGATTCGTGAACCCGGATGTGAGCAGCTATTTGAAATCAACATATTAACAAATAATGTGGTGACAGCTTATCTCAGACATCCCACTTTGGAATCCTTCGGTGCAGTGCGTCACGTCCGTTACGCTGTGATAAATCACGAAAAGCTTTAAGACACACAATCGCATTTTAATGACGTC
Source organism: Ampullaceana balthica (assembly GCA_944989445.1). Taxonomy (NCBI): domain Eukaryota; kingdom Metazoa; phylum Mollusca; class Gastropoda; family Lymnaeidae; genus Ampullaceana; species Ampullaceana balthica. The sequence continues at coordinate 3,229,892 of CALYLW010000027.1, forward strand.
ATTGTTCAAGGAAGTGTCTGTGGGATGTAGTTTTTCTGTAGTTAAAAAATAAGTTTTACGCAGAGATCTTTCATTGTGTCTAATGAACTGGGAGCGGATGTGTGAAGGTTAAAAACAAAGATGGTGGACCAGAAAAATGAATTCGAATCTTATTAGAAGCTGAATTTTCTGAAATATGTATTCACAAAATAGTTGGAGTTTGACACCATCTGTGACCACAACACAACGATGATAAGATGAAATTCATATTTTTTAAATAAAAATTATCACCGGGAAAATGAAAACTCTTTGGAATTTACTGAAATATCTTTGACCGAAATAGATGCTGGGACTATCACTATTGAAACCTGTTTTTGTTTTAAATAAAGTTTTAATTTTGACTTGATAATTTTATTTTATAATTCTTTTTAGAAAACAACTTTTTAATAAATAATTTAAAGATAGAAATATAGAAAATATTCTAAATGATATCATTTTTGAAAATCATAAAATAATAAATTAATTTAACATGCTCAAAAAGAAACAACGATTTTGTATCAATACAAAAAAAAATCCTGTGATTTTTATCTCAAATTTATTAAAAATATTTCCGATTAATCTAATATGTCCTATATCTACCCCGTTTACACTAATTTTTTGTTTGTTTTATCCAATAATTTAAAGTTTGTAGTTTCTACGTGACAATTTAAAAGCTCGTGTGTAAGTGTCCAGGAGAGTACCCGAAGCTGTCAACGTTTCTCTACCACTCCATGCCTGTTTTACCATGGCCCCGGGATAGCTTCAGATACGTGCTGTCAATTAAGATGGTCCACTTCCTGTCGAGAAGCCAGAACCGATTGCTGTTCCTTGTCAGGGTTGCCACTGACCCGGGGCGTTCGGGAATTTTATTCATGATAACTATTGCAAATCAAACACATGCGATTACTATAAGCGTGGATCATATATATGTCATTGAAATAATGCTCCATATCACCTTCTCTACCGTCAATTTCCTATTTGGATTGGAGGCTATCACTATAACTTTGAGAGGATGATGCTCCTTATTCCGGCTTGTAATTAAAGTAATAACACGAACATGGAATCTCAAACTGTCTTTTCACTGGACATCTTAAAATAACATGCTCATGGAATCTCAAACTGTCTTTTCACTGGACATCTTAAAATAACATGCTCATGGAATCTCAAACTGTCTTTTCACTGGACATCTTAAAATAACATGCTCATGAAATCTCAAACTGTCTTTTCACTGGACATCTTAAAATAACATGCTCATGAAATCTCAAACTGTCTTTTCACTGGACATCTTAAAATAACATGCTCATGAAATCTCAAACTGTCTTTTCCCTGGACATCTTAAAATAACATGCTCATGAAATCTCAAACTGTCTTTTCATTGGACATCTTAAAATGACATAAAAAAACAAAACAGCGAAATGTCAGAATTTTTTTTAGAAATTATTTTGTGGAGAGTTTTTCCGCTTAAAACGATGATTTGTTTAATGCACTTTGCTAATATTCAATCTCTCTCTCTCTCATTTTATCTCTCTCTCTCCTCTCTCGCTTTCTAATTCTATCTCTCTCTTTCTCATTCTATCTCTTCCCCTCTCTCTCTTTTTATCTCTCTCTCCCCCTCTATCTCGCTTTCTAATTCTATCTCTCTCTTTCTCATTCTATCTCTCTCTCACTCTATCTCATTCTCTCTCTCATTCTATCTCTCTCTCTCTCATTCTTTCTCTCCCTCTCTCTCTCTCTCTTTCTCCTTCTATATCTCTCTCTCTCTCTCTCTCTCACTTTCTCACTCTATCTCTCTCTCTCACACACTCTCTCATTCTATCTCTCACTCTCTCTCTCATTCTATCTCTCTCTCATTCTATCTCTCTCACTCTCTCTCCCTCTCTTTCTCATTCTATCTCTCTCTCTCTCTCACTTTCTCACTTTCTCATTCTCTCTCTCTCTCTTTTTCATTCTATCTCTCTCCCTCTCTCTCTCTCTCTCTCACTTTCTCATTCTACATATCTCTCTCTCTCATTATATATATATATATCATTATATCTCTCTCTCCCTCTCTTTCTCATTCTATATATCTCTCTCTCTCTCACTTTCTCATTCTATATATCTCTCTCTCTCTCACTTTCTCATTCTATATATCTCTCTCTCGAAATCAAAGTTTCTTTTACATATCATTGAAGAAATAACCAACTTCAGGTACAACTATCTCGAGATACTAAAATCCCCAGATACTACCATCAGACACTATCATCTTCAGATACAACTATCTCGAGATACTAAAATCCCCAGATACTATACTAAAATCCCCAGATACTATACTAAAATCCCCAGATACTACCATCAGAGACTATCATCTTCAGATACAACTATCTCGAGATACTAAAATCCCCAGATACTACCATCAGACACTATCATCTTCAGATACAACTATCTCGAGATACTAAAATCCCCAGATACTATACTAAAATCCCCAGATACTATACTAAAATCCCCAGATACTACCATCAGAGACTATCATCTTCAGATACAACTATCTCGAGATACTAAAATCCCCAGATACTACCATCAGACACTATCATCTTCAGATACAACTATCTCGAGATACTAAAATCCCCAGATACTATACTAAAATCCCCAGATACTATACTAAAATCCCCAGATACTACCATCAGACACTATCATCTTCAGATACAACTATCTCGAGATACTAAAATCCCCAGATACTATACTAAAATCCCCAGATACTATACTAAAATCCCCAGATACTATACTAAAATCCCCAGATACTATACTAAAATCCCCAGATACTACCATCAGAGACTATCATCTTCAGATACAACTATCTCGAGATACTAAAATCCCCAGATACTACCATCAGAGACTATCATCTTCAGATACAACTATCTCGAGATACTAAAATCCCCAGATACTATACTAAAATCCCCAGATACTATACTAAAATCCCCAGATACTACCATCAGACACTATCATCTTCAGATACAACTATCTCGAGATACTAAAATCCCCAGATACTATACTAAAATCCCCAGATACTATACTAAAATCCCCAGATACTACCATCAGACACTATCATCTTCAGATACAACTATCTCGAGATACTAAAATCCCCAGATACTATACTAAAATCCCCAGATACTATACTAAAATCCCCAGATACTATACTAAAATCCCCAGATACTATACTAAAATCCCCAGATACTACCATCAGACACTATCATCTTCAGATACAACTATCTCGTATCTTATCTTATCTGTTACAGACGCTCCTTCTATACAGAAAATTATTGCGTCCTACGCTTATCTATGGGCACAACCATCTCCAGATATCTGAAGATACAAACGTATCTGCCAACGTTTTTTCCGTCCGTTTCTCTGAGCCCTTAATGAAAACTTAATTCCATGATAAGTGTTTCCATCTAACAGCTGATGTAGTATCTAACAGTAATATCGTCTTCTACTTGAACTTTTATCTTACCAAAGGGAGAAAGGTACGAAATAATTTTTTGCTGCGGAAAGTAACGATTAATTAATCGATTAAAATTAATTTGATTGATTATAATTAGATTAAAATTAAAGAAAATATTTCTAATATTTTTTCCTCCAATTAATTAATAATTTATATTTTTTGTTACTTACATACTTTTCCCTCGTAATATTATTATTTATTAGACGTTCATACGTAAACAAATAGGATTCTCTTCATTACTTCTTTCATAGCAAAACGAATTTGTTGTGTTACGTCGCAAAATTTGGGAGCCGTGGAATTACCGCGACTTAATTGATTTCGCGAAATAAGGAATCGCAATCTAACGGGATCTATATATGCATTAGACAAATATAATTAATCGAAGTTAATCAATTAATTGAATAAATTTTTCACGATTAATCGAACAAAATGTTGTTTAATCCATACCAGCCCTAATTTTAAAAAAAAATATCATTTGTAATTTTATAAGATTTAATATTCCAAAATTAATTAAGTTTGATTACTTATTTCTTATACTGGATTAAGGCATCAATACAGACGTCTTATTGGTTGTCTCAGTTGATTGGATTACGTTGGACATCTTATTAGTTGACTCAGTTGATTGGATTACGTTGCACATCTTATTAGTTGACTCAGTTGATTGGATTACGTTGGACATCTTATTAGTTGACTCAGTTGATTGGATTACGTTGGACATCTTATTAGTTGATTCAATTGATTGGATTATGTTGGACATCTTATTAGTTGACTCAGTTGATTGGATTACGTTGGACATCTTATTAGTTGATTCAGTTGATTGGATTACGTTGGACATCTTATTAGTTGACTCAGTTGATTGGATTACGTTGGACATCTTATTAGTTGAATCAGTTGATTGGATTAAGTTGGACGTCTTATTAGTTGAATCAGTTGATTGGATTACGTTGGACGTCTTATTAGTTGATTCAGTTGATTGGATTACGTTGGACGTCTTATTAGTTGAATTACTTGATTGGATTACGTTAGACGTCTTATTAGTTGAATCAGTTGATTGGATTACGTTGGACATCTTATTAGTTGGCTCAGTCTCAGTTGATTGGATTACGTTGGACATCTTATTAGTTGACTCAGTTGATTGGAATACTTTGCACATCTTATTAGTTGACTCAGTTGATTGGATTACGTTGGACATCTTATTAGTTGATTCAGTTGATTGGATTACGTTGGACATCTTATTAGTTGACTCAGTTGATTGGATTACGTTGGACATCTTATTAGTTGAATCAGTTGATTGGATTAAGTTGGACGTCTTATTAGTTGAATCAGTTGATTGGATTACGTTAGACGTCTTATTAGTTGAATCAGTTGATTGGATTACGTTGGACATCTTATTAGTTGACTCAGTCTCAGTTGATTGGATTACGTTGGACATCTTATTAGTTGACTCAGTTGATTGGATTACGTTGGACATCTTATTAGTTGAATCAGTTGATTAGATTACGTTGGACGTGTTATTAACGCACTTCTATCACTTATTTATGACTTACTTTACTGTCACTACAAAACTACAAACATTTGATTTATTTTGTTTTAAAAAATCTTTAATTTATCAAATCTTTAAAAATGTATCATTTACATTTTCAAGATATCGTTCTAAACGAATCTCCCATGTTTCACGTTTTTACGTGTTTCACGTTTTCATCCTTGATTTACGTTTATATTGTTTACCCTTTATACAAGATTTATCTAAAAACGTTTGTTGTATGGGGGGGGGGCTGGTATCTCATCTGAATTTTATCAAAGATTTTGTCTCGCCCACTTACCCTCACTTGGAGGAGTACTTTGTGGTGGAGACTACGAGGATTAAAGAACACAGTATTTGCATTGTAAAAACTTTTCTTTTTTCTTATATCTCAGTGGATCTACTTGTTCGTATGTCAAGAAAAGAACTGGCCGATTTCTTTTGTGGAGTTTCCCTGTAAGACAAACAAACTCGCCATTATTTATGCATTCTTACCCTATCGAAACTGTTTGCAAACATCTCATGTTGTATCATTCATATTTCTAATTTAAGACATGATTAACCAAAACTATTCCCGTCACTACTGACCAAACACAAAAACAGTCTCCTACACGCGTTATCATTTCCTATAATCACAACGATTTCAGTCTATGTACAAAATGGATGCGTGATTGTATGGAGTTTTACCGCCGTCAAAACCTTTCGTCCCACAGTCACCAGCTCATTATGAAAAGCGCCTTTCCTTATTTGTTAAGGGGCCGTCCATAAATGACGTCACGCGATTTTTGACCCCCTCCCCCCCTCGTCACGCGTAGTCACAAAAACTTAGACCCCCCTCTAAATATTCGTCACAAATCTTTGACAAAAAAAAACCCACTTTATTTTATAATTTGAAAATAAGCATGTTTCAAATCACTTATAAGGTCATTAAAGTATTTCTTATTTATTTAGTGAAGATCTACATTGTAATATCGTAACCCGCGTGAAGCATTTTTAAAGACGTTTAACCGCCTTCAGAAAACGAACTGCATTAACATCCTTAGATTATATTTTATTTTAACGCATACAAATTAATCATTGACTATTAATCATCACGTTTAACGTCTTTGTTTAGAAAAAAAAATTATTTAAAAATAACATTTTTAAAATATATTTTTTTTAAATCCCTCAATTGACTGACGGGCATCTCGTAAGAAAGAGGTCGGCGAACAAAGGTAAATAACCTCATCTGGGGTCAAAAAGGAAATTCTTGAGGGTAATGCAGACTCTTTTGGGACATATAACATCCTCTACAATCCACTAGATATATTAAAATACGTCATGTGTACGTGTACGCTTGGAACATATGCCCATTATTGAACCCGTTCCTTTCAGAAAATGCATTTTTTAAAAATTTGACAACTATGTAGATTTCTTACCTACATACTATACGAAGACTCCTAAATCTACCCTGCTTTCATTTATATTGACACAAGTGTCAATAATATTAATCCACATGACTTGTCTGTATCACGTATCCTTTCTGTGATATTTAAAGTTAATGCCTTAAAAACTGAGCTAAGAAGAAAAGTTGTTTTGTGCTCCTCTCGAATTACGATGTCAAGAATTTGATGCATTTCAATAAAGTTAATGCATACTTGACTAATTTTAAATGGGCTAATTTACCATAATATCTAGAACAGTGCTTCTCAAACTTTTTAGTATGGCGGACCGGCAGGAATTTTTGTCATTGCACCAGAGATGGTGCACTATTTTCCCTACACTGACAATTTTTTCTGTCCTTTTTTTAGAACATCTGCGGACCGGCAGCGGATGGTCCACCGACCGGCACCGGTCCGCGGACCACCACTTTGAGAAGCAATGATCTAGAAGACTAGAATGGCCAGGGGCGTTTGACCAAAAACCAATCGAACAATTATATCAAACTTAAAACGTTTTTAATTCTATCAAATAGATTCCCCCCCTCCCCTTTTAAAGAAACAGGATATTCCGTGTCGTTTTGACTTAAAATATCTACACATAATCCTATTCAGATCATTTTTAGACACTTGTCATGCTTGTAAAACTCACCAGTAGCATTTTCGGGTGGGAGGGGGCTAACGACGCTCCCCCAAATCCCCGAGTCATGTGAGCAGGACCTAAAGTCTAGGGGTTTGGGGGGGGGGTAACGCACACATAAACTTGTATATTTTGGGGTAAAGGCAAAAAAGTCCATGAGAGAACAAAACGGAGCTGCGGTTACATCACAAATGCTTTGATGTCAACATCAAACGACGCAGTGAAACAATTTCATACGTTATCTTGTGGATTCTCAAACTTAAGGATTATAATTAGATTTAATTTTCATGTCTTGATAGCTTACGCCAACCAGCGTCTGATGGCCTACCGACCTGCACATTGAGAAGCACAGATTTAAAAATAATAAAGTCATTAAATAAATTGCAAGGGACAAAATATTTCAGTGGACGTTTTATTTAAAGTTTCCATTTTAATGTGACGTCACATTTCTTCAACCCCCCTCCCTCCCCCTCTTCACGCATCGTCACAAAAGTGTGACCCCCTCCCCCTTAGGTGCGTGACGTCATTTATGGACGGCCCCTAAGTAGAAATTTATGGAGTGTTAGATGGACATTTTAAGGGTTAACCTTTCACGTTATTTGAGAAAATAAGACAAGTGTATAGTTTGTACATAAGACAAGTGTATAGTTTGTACATAAGACAAGTGTATAGTTTGTACGTAAGACAAGTGTATAGTTTATACACAAGACAAGTGTATAGTTTGTACATAAGACAAGTGTATAGTTTGTACATGAGACAAATGTATAGTTTGTACATGAGACAAGTGTACAGTTTGTACACGAGACAAGTGTATAGTTTGTACATAATACAAGTTTATAGTTTGTACATGAGACAAGTGTATAGTTTGTACATAAGACAAGTGTATAGTTTGTACATAATACAAGTTTATAGTTTGTACATAAGACAAGTCTATAGTGTGTACATGAAATAAGACAATTGTATAGTTTGTTCATAAAAATAAGACAAGTGTATAGCTATTCTATCATAGTTTGTACATTACAAAAAGTGAGCCAAAGTTTTCCTATTTAACTCAAAACAAAATAATTTGCTGTATAATGGCCTGGATGATGACCTTATGTAACGGTGACCATAAGGAACGATGAACCTGTGTAACGTTTACCCTTTGTAACGTATACCCTGTGTAACAGTGACCCTGTGTAACAGTGACCCTGTGTAACAGTGACCCTGTGTAACGTTTACCCTGTGTAACGGTGACCCTGTGTGACAGTGACCCTGTGAAACGTTTACCCTGTGTAACGTTTACCCTGTGTAACGTTTACCCTATGTAACGTTTACCCTGTGTAACTTTTACCCTGTGTAACGTTTACCCTGTGTAACAGTGACCCTGTGTAACGTTTACCCTGCGTACCGTTTACCCTGTGTAACGGTGATTCTGTGTAACAGTGACCCTGTGTAACGTTTACCCTGTGTAACAGTGACCCTGTGTAACGTTTACCCTGTGTAACGTTTACCCTGTGTAACGGTGACCCTGTGTAACAGTGACCCTGTGTAACGTTTACCCTGTGTAACGTTTACCCTGTGTAACAGTGACCCTGTGTAACAGTGACCCTGTGTAACGATGACCCTGTGTAACAGTGACCCTGTGTAACGTTTACCCTGTGTAACGGTGACCCTGTGTAACAGTGACCCTGTGTAACGTTTACCCTGTGTAACGGTGACCCTGTGTAACAGTGACCCTGTGTAACGTTTACCCTGTGTAACGTTTACCCTGTGTAACGGTGACCCTGTGTAACAATGACCCTTTGTAACGTTTACCCTATGTAACGTTTACCCTGTGTAACGTTTACCCTGTGTAACGTTTACCCTGTGTAACAGTGACCCTTTGTAACGTTTACCCTGTGTATATCGTTTACCCTGTGTAACAGTTACCCTGTGTAACTTTAACCCTGTGTAACGGTGACCCTGTGTAACAGTGACCCTGTGTAACGTTTACCCTGTGTAACGTTTACCCTGTGTAACGTTTACCCTGTGTAACAATGACCCTGTGTAACGTTTACCCTGTGTAACGTTTACCCTGTGTAACGTTTACCCTGTGTAACGTTTACCCTGTGTAACGTTTACCCTGTGTAACGTTTACCCTGTTTAACAGTGACCCTGTGTAACGTTTACCCTGTGTAACAGTGACCCTGTGTAACGTTTACCCTGTGTAACGTTTACCCTGTGTAACGTTTACCCTGTGTAACGTTTACCCTGTGTAACGTTTACCCTGTGTAAAATGACCCTGTGTAACGTTTACCCTGTGTAACGTTTACCCTGTGTAACGTTTTCCCTGTTTAACGGTGACCCTGTGTAACGTTTACCCTGTGTAACGGTGACCCTGTGTAACGTTTACCCTGTGTAACAATGACCCTGTGTAACGTTTACCCTGTGTAACGGTGACCCTGTGTAACAGTGACCCTGTGTAACGTTTACCCTGTGTAACGGTGACCCTGTGTAACAGTGACCTTGTGTAACGTTTACCCTGTGTAACGGTGACCCTGTGTAACGTTTACCCTGTGTAACGGTGACACTATGTAACTGTGACCCTATGTAAAGTTGACCCTATGTAACGCTGACCCTGTGTAATGTTAACTCTGTGTAACGGTGACCCTGTGTAACGTTTACCCTGTGTAACGGTGACCCTATGTAACAGTGACCCTATGTAACGGTGACCATATGTAACGGTGACCCTATGTAACGGTGACCCTATGTAACGGTGACCCTATGTAACGGTGACCCTATGTAACGGTGACCCTATGTAACGGTGACCCCGCGTAACGTTAACCCTGGGTAACGGTGACCCTAAGTAACGGTGACCCTATGACACACCAGTTTTTTTAAATAATTTTCTGGAGCGAGTTTGCATTGATACGGATTCTTTTTTCGAAAGACTCGAGTGGTCTTGAGTCTAGATCTAGCTAGGAAAGAGGGGGGGGGGAAGAGATTAAAAAAAATCATATTTCCTTAGAAATGCATTTTATGGCATAGTTATGTAGAGTAGATTATTACAGATTTGTTCGTAGTTCTGTGGTGTAGATTATTACAGAATTTTTCGTAGTTATGTGGTGTAGATTATTACAGATTTGTTCGTAGTTCTGTGGTGTAGATTATTACAGATTTGTTCGTAGTTCTGTGGTGTAGATTATTACAGATTTGTTCGTAGTTCTGTGGTGTAGATTATTACAGAATTGTTCGTAGTTATGTGGTGTAGATTATTACAAACTTGTTCGTAGTTCTGTGGTGTAGATTATTACAGATTTGTTCGTAGTTATGTGGTGTAGATTATTACAAACTTGTTCGTAGTTCTGTGGTGTAGATTATTACAAACTTATTTGTTCACAGCTTCTTTAACTTATCAAACATTCACTGTTATCAAGTGAACTTTAGCTGTCCGACTTGTATGTCCCACTTCGATGTCCCACTTGTATGTCCAACTTGTATATCAAAGTAAACTTTAGTTGTTTATGTCCCAATTGTATGTCCCACTATTATGTCCCACTTGTATGTCCCAGTGAACTTTTGTTGTTTATGTCCCACTTGTATGTCCCAGTAAACTTTAGTTGTTTATGTCCCACTTGTATGTCCCACTGTATGGGACCGTGAACTTTAGTTGTTTATGTCCCACTAGTATGTCCCAGTGAACTCTAGTTGTTTATGTCCCACTTGTATGTCCCACTTGTATGTCCCACTTGTATGTCCCACTTGTATATCACACTTGTATTTCCCACTTGTATGTCCCACTTGTATGTCCCACTTGTATGTCCCACTTGTATGTCCCACTTGTATGTCACAGTGAAATTTAGTTGTTTATGTCCCACTTGTATGTCCCAGTGAACTTTAGTTATTTATGTCCCACTTGTATGTCCCACTTGTATGTCCCACTTGTATGTCCCACTTGTATGTCCCACTTGTATGTCCCAGTGAGCTTTAGTTGTTTATGTCCCACTTGTATGTCCCACTTGTATGTCACAGTGAACTCTAGTTGTTTATGCCCCACTTTTATGTCCCACTTGTATGTCCCCATTCAGAGGTGGCACAGTTATAGCACACTGTGCACTGCATGTTTTTACCAGTAAGTAGTGGAGTAAAGCAGGGCTGCGTGTTGGCACCTACTCTAATCGCAATATTCTTTTCCATCTTACTCCAGTATTCCTTCAAGAACAACAGCGAGGGGATATACATACACACCAGAGCTGACGGGAGATTATTCAAAATTGCCCGACTTAGAGCCAAGACCAAAATAATTAAGATTTTGCTGCGCAAGCTCTTATTTGCAGACGATGCCGCCTTAATATCCCACACAGCAGACGGCCTGCAGAGCCTTGTATCCAGCTTCTCCGCTGCCTGCAAAGGGTTTGACATCACCATAAGCATAAAGAAAACCAACATTATGGCACAGGATGCTGCCTCTCTCCCGACTATCACCATTGACGACTGCAACCCGGATGTTGTTGACAGTTTTACTTATCTGGGATCAAACATCTCGAGCACCCTCTCACTGGATGATGAGATAAGTATTAGGATAGGGAAGACAGCAACTGTTATGGCTAGACTGTACAAACGAGTCTGGTCCAATGCCAAACTCACAGCAAGGACTAAGCTGCAGGTATACCAGGCCTGCGTACTGAGCACACTCCTCTATGGATGCGAGTCTTGGACCACCTATACCAGGCATGAAAGAAGTTTCAATAGCTTCCACCTCAGATGCCTGCGCCGCATCTTGGACATCAAATTGCAAGAAAAAGTCCCCAACACAGAGGTCCTGGCTCAAGCAAGCATGAGTAGTATTGCAGCAATATTAAGCCAAAGACGCCTCCGTTGGCTTGGACACGTCAAGAGGATGCAAACTGGTCGCATACCCAAGGATGTGCTTTACAGCGAGCTGGCGACAGGGAAAAGGTCGGTTTGTCGGCCATGTCTCAGATACATGGACATATGCAAGAGAGACATGAAAGTAGCCAACATTGATATACAAAACTAGGAAAACCTGGCAGAGGATAGGTCCATGTGGCGGGCTATAGTGAAAGAAGGATCACTAAGAGCAGAGGAGCAAACTAGGGAAGAAGCATTCGGGAAAAGATCGAGGAGAAAGATCAGGCAAGACTGCCCCACTGCTTTCGTGTGTGTGTCATGCAGAGGAGACTGCCACTCAAGGATTGGTCTCATCAGCCACACCAAGAGCTGCAAATAACAAAGATAAATCTATCGTCTTTCGTAGACGGACAGATGCCATACCATACCATGTCCCACTTGTATGTCCCACTTGTATGTCCCACGTGTATGTCCCAGTAAACTTTAGTTGTTTATGTCCTACTTGTATGAACCAATTGTATGTCCCAAGTTAACTTTAGCTGTTTATGTCCTACTTGTATGTCCCACTTGTATGTCCCAGTGAACTTTAGTTGTTTATGTCCCACTTGTATGTCCCACTTGTATGTCCCACTTGTATGTCCCACTTGTATGTCCCACTTGTATGTCCCACTTGTATGTCACAGTAAACTTTAGTTGTTTATGTCCCACTTCTATGTCCCACTTTTATGTCCCACTTTTATGTTCCAGTGAACTTTAGTTGTTTATGTCCCACTTCTATGTCACACCTGTATGTCCCACTTGTATGTCCCAATTGTATGTCCCACTTGTATGTCCCACTTGTATGTCCCACTTGTATGTCCCAGTGAACTTTAGATGTATATGTCTCACTTGTATGTCCCAGTAAACTTTAGTTGTTTATGTCCCACTTATATGCCCCACTTGTATGTCCCAGTTGTATGTCCCACTTGTATGTCACAGTAAACTTTAGTTGTTTATGTCCCACTTCTATGTCCACTTTTATGTCCCACTTTTATGTTCCAGTGAAATTTAGTTGTTTATGTCCCACTTCTATGTCACACCTGTATGTCCCACTTGTATGTCCCAATTGTATGTCCCACTTGTATGTCCCACTTATATGTCCCACTTGTATGTCCAACTTGTATGTCCCACTTGTATGTCCCAGTGAACTTTAGATGTATATGTCTCACTTGTATGTCCCAGTAAACTTTAGTTGTTAATGTCCCACTTATATGCCCCACTTATATGTCCCAGTTGTATGTCCCACTTGTATGTCCCACATGTATGTCACAGTGAACTTTAGTTGTTTATGTCCCACTTGTATGTACCACATGTATGTCACAGTGAACTTTAGTTGTTTATGTCCTACTTGTATGTCCCACTTGTATGTCACAGTGAACTTTAGTTGTTTATGTCCCACTTGTATGTCACAGTAAACTTTTTTTGTTTATGTCCTACTTGTATGTCACAGTAAACTTTACTTGTTTATGTCCTACTTGTATGTCCCAGTGAACTTTAGTTGCTTATGTCCTACTTGTATGTCCCACTTGTATGTCACAGCAAACTTTAGTTGTTTATGTCCTACTTGTATGTCCCAGTGTCCTAAGTGACTGAAAACAACTGTAATAAAACAAAACAATTAGACCGGTACTTTGGCACTACTATGAACCGTGCCGCTGTACCTTCATGCTATTAATCCAATATTACAAAACACAAAAACTTGTCCTACATTTTAATATCTGTCTCATGAGATGACCTTATCACAGACCAGTGCTGTAATAAGAAATTACTTATTTCGGCTTTACTCTTCTTATAGGTACCAGGGTTTCGCGACCCTATAATCCGTTATCGTTAATCCTGTTTAATCCTTAGAGTAAGCAAAACTAACAACTATTTTTAACACAAACAAAATATTTTTTTTATTTAATTAAACTTCAAGAAAAAAACCATTGAGGTGAATAATAAAATTGATTTATTTTATTTATAAGAAGCATGCTACAAAATATTTTTAAAAATTCATTTCAATTCAATTGAAACCATAAACCTGAACTGACGCAAGCCTCCAGCAGACATCTAAAACTTCGTTGATTATTGTAGTGAGGTAACTCATGATGTCACCCTGTGAGGTAACTCATGGTGTCACCCTGTGAGGTAACTCATGGCGTCACCCTGTGAGGTAACTCTTGGTGTCAACCGGTGAGGTAACTCATGGTGTCACCCTGTGAGGTAACTCAAGGTGTCACCCTGTGAGGTAACTCATGGTGTCACCCTGTGAGGTAACTCATGGTGTCACCCAGTGAGGTAACTCATGGTGTCACCCTGTGAGGTAACTCTTGGTTTCACCCTGTGAGGTAACTCATGGTGTCAACCTGTGAGGTAACTCATGGTGTCACCCTGAGAGGTAACTCATGGTGTCACCCTGTGAGGTAACTTATGGTGTCACCCTGTGAGGTAACTCATGGCGTCATCCGATGAGGTAACTCATGGTTTCACCAAGTGAGGTAACTCATGGTGTCCCCCTGTGAGTTAACTCATGGTGTCACCCTGTGAGGTAACTCATGGTGTCACCCTGTGAGGTAACTCATGGCGTCACCCGGTGAGCTAACTCATGGTGTCACCCTGTGAGGTAACTCATGGTTTCACCAAGTGAGGTAACTCATGGTGTCACCCTGTAAGGTAACTCATGGTTTCACCAAGTGAGGTAACTCATGGCGTCACCCTGTGAGGTAACTCATGGTTTCACCAAGTGAGGTAACTCATGGTGTCACCCTGTGAGGTAACTCATGGTGTCACCCTGTGAGGTAACTCATGGTGTCACCAAGTGTAGTAACTCATGGTGTCACCCTGTGAGGTAACTCATGGTGTCACCCAGTGAGGTAACTCATGGTGTCACCCTGTGAGGTAACTCATGGTGTCACCCTGTGAGGTAACTCATGGTGTCACCCTGTGAGGTAACTCATGGCGTCACCCTCTGAGGTAACTCATGGTGTCACCCGGTGAGGTAACTCATGGTGTCACCCGGTGAGGTAACTTATGGTGTCACCCTGTGAGGTAACTCATGTTGTCACCCGGTGAGGTAACTCATGGTCTCACCCAGTGAGGTGACTCATGGCGCCACCCTGTGAGGTAACTCATGGTGTCACCCTGTGAGGTAACTCATGGTGTCACCCTGTGAGGTATCTCATGGTGTCACCCTGTGAGGTAACTCATGGTGTCACCCTGTGAGGTAACTCATGGTGTCACCCTTTGAGGTAACTCATGGTGTCACCCTTTGAGGTAACTCATGGTGTCACCCTGTGAGGTAACTCATGGCGTCACCCTGTGAGGTAACTTATGGTGTCACCCTGTGAAGTAACTCATGGTGTCACCCTGTGAGTTAACTCATGGTGTCACCCTGTGAGGTAACATATGGTGTCACCCTGTGAGGTAACTTATGGTGTCACCCTGTGAGGTAACTCATGGTGTCACCCTGTGAGGTAAATTATGGTGTCACCCTGTGAGGTAACTCATGGCGTCACCCTGTGAGGTAACTTATGGTGTCACCCTGTGAGGTAACTTATGGTGCCACCCAGTGAGGTAACTCAATTTGCCACCCAGTGAGGTAGCTCATGGTGCCACCCAGTGAGGTAACTCATGGTGCCACCCAGTGAGGTAACTCATGGTGCCACCCAGTGAGATAACTCATGGTGCCACCCAGTGAGGTAACTCATGGTGCCACCCAGTGAGGTAACTCATGGTGCCACCCAGTGAGGTAAATCATGTGCCACCCAGTGAGGTAACTCATGGTGCCACCCAGTGAGGTAACTCATGGTGCCACCCAGCGAGGTAACTCATGGTGTAACCCCCCTCATTATATACCCCATGGACTTCCTCCGAGTCTGCCAGTGCCAAATAAAGGGAGCATAGAACATTTTAAGTTTTGGTGTCACCCTTTGTGATTGTGGTTCGCATAACCCGCACCTACCTAGGAACGCCTCTGATTAGCGATCCTTTATTTCGTTCAAATGTCAGCATAAGACCAACTTGGCAAACATACAAGCACATTACCAGTTACTGTTTCAAGTGAGCACATTAACAGTTACCGTTTCAAGTGAGCACATTAACAGTTACTGTTTCAAGTGAGCACATTAACAGTTACTGTTTCAAGTGATGACTTTTCTTGTTGTAAATGTACCCAAATTTACCCAGCAGAGCTAAATAAAGCTATATATACCTTTACATGGAACTCTGCTGACTGGTATACACTGAAAAGTCCTGGCCAATAAAGCCAATTTCAGGTATCGATGATCATTAAGCTTCCCATTCGATTAATCTTTAAACTTAAATTTAATAGAAAAAACCGAATTATCGATCAATTAATTAGTAATTTCCGCTAACCTACATTGCTTGAAAATGTGAAAGGCAGTAAAAGAACAAAGACAATATATATGCCAGATGCTTTACATATTTCTTTAATAGCCATGGAATGAGTCTAATGCCAGTTTATAAAAATTAATTTTAAAGTTCAATCTTCACAACAGTGACAGTTTGTAAACTAGACATTAAACAATAGATAAGCGTAGGACACAATAATCTTCTGTTTAGAAGGAGCGTCCGTAACAGATAAGATATTAGATATGATAAGACAATGACAATTGTTTGAATTAGAAAAGCTGGGACAGATTAAGGGGTCATCAAAAAGAAAAGATATACAGACTAAATGAAACAGCCTAGTCTTTTTTCATGACTCTCTGTCTAGTTAAAACGTTTTGCTCTTTTAAGGATTGACTTAGAAATTATATTGTAATAGTATACAATGTATACATTGGAATTAGACACATTCCAAGGCTATTAAAGAAATATATTTTAAAAAAAAATTTGGTTGATTTATTGTTGCCTTTCAAAGCATATCGTAAAATAAAGTCCAATATGTAGTTTTAATTAAATGACCCTAGTCATATCATTTAATTAAATCACCCTAGTCATATCATTTAATTACATCACCCTAGTCATATATTTAATTACATCACCCAAGTTATATCATTTAATTACATCACCCTAGTCATATCATTTAATTACATCACCCTAGTCATATCATTTAATTACATCACCCTAGTCATATCATTTAATTACATCACCCTAGTCATATCATTTAATTACATCACCCTAGTCATATCATTTAATTACATCACCCTAGTCATATCATTTAATTAAATCACCCTAGTCATATCATTTAATTACATCACCCTAGTCATATATTTAATTACATCACCCTAGTCATATCATTTAATTACATGAACCTAGTCATATTATTTAATTACATCACCTTAGTCATATCATTTAATTACATGAACCTAGTCATATCATTTAATTACATCACCCTAGTCATATCATTTACAGTGGAACCCGTTGAAGTCGATCGCCTCGGGGTATGAAAAAATGGCGCCGAGATAACCGATCATCGAGTTAAACGAAAACCAATATGGCGGCAAAATATTAACATGCGCTTGAAATTTCTTTATGTACAAGATGTGCGTTAATTAGTGATGGGATGATTAATCGGAATCGTATCGGAATATCGGGACCCTATTTCTTCACTTTTTCCTAAGGTTGTTAAGACCATTCGTTTTTAAGGACCGTTTAAGTTTAAATATAACCCTTTATTGCGTTAGCGTAGTTTTTTTTCAATAGTACATAATAAGGAATTCATCTACTCCTTCCCGCCACGCCACGCGCACGCGCAGTGGGTCCACTAGTGACAAGGTATTTTTCTGTCTTGCTGTGATTTCCAGATTGAGCGATACTGTGCCTTGGAAGGCACTTGCGTGACTTTCTTTACAAGCTACACAAATAAATAACCCGCCCCGTGTAACCTACACATCCCTTCATTGTCCCCGAACCATTCTCTTCCAAACCATCTTCTTTGGGTCCGTCTCCTCAGCTTACAATGGACTCAGAATTCCTTCGGTAACTTGATGCTAATCGGACTAACCAACAACAATGTTGTGGGAGATTGAGAGTGGGGGTGGGTAAACTGTCTGTAGTCTGTTATATTATATATTTTAAAATCTGGGGAGCCTTGTTTACAGTAAGCACATATGATTTTGATATCGTCCCAACACTAGCGTTAATAAATGAGAGTGTACATGCACGTGTTTTTGGAGGTGTTTTTTCCACAAAGGCGTTGGCGTTATTTGTTTGTCTATCATGACCTATATATGACTCATGACAAAGCGAACTTTTCATTACAAAAATTTAAAAAAATAAATTAGGAACTCCTTTTGAACTTTTTAACCTTCAACTTTGACACATTTTAATTAATTCTAACCAATAGTTAAATGGCTTTTGCACACGGCCACTACTTATGAATGAGACAATGAGAACAAAGCAGTTGTAATAGAGTCAAAATGAGGTTGAAGGATAAATGGTTGCCAATGACAACAAGTCTGCACACGGTACATTTTGTTATTCCATACGAAACGAAATGTTTTAGACATGCGATTCTGCGTGCATCTTTGCTATTGGAGCAATAACGTAATACTCGGCATCGGCATCACTTTCGCGGCCGATTGCCGAGTATCTCCGAGTATACGAAAATCGGCCGATGTCGAGTAGCTGAATCCGATCGGTTCAGCCCTATCGATAAGAACATTTTCAAAAGCTGGCGATTTAAGTTAGTATCACAGCGCTGAGAGCTGAACGCAAACGGGCTGTGACGTCCCCAGCAGACCCGGCCAGGCAGAAATTCAATGCCTTCCCTTGGTTATAAAAAATCACATTTAACATTTTCAAAAGCTGGCGATTGGTCATGGAGATCGAGATAACCAACGCTAAGTGGCAAATTTGGCCCTCTTTTGTTCTGGAGGTATTAGGGTTCGGCGACTTAAAATAATCGAATTAACCGATGAGAAAATGCAAAGACAAAGAGAGAATTTTGCGGTTCCTAAATAAAACAACACCGACTTAATAGAGCTGACGAGTTAACCAGGCTCGAGTTAAGTGGGTTCTACTGTAATTACATCAATCTAGTCATATCATTTAATTAAATGATCCTTGTCATATCATATAATTACATCACCCTAGTCATATCATTTAATTACATCACCCAAGACATATCATTTAATTACATCACTCTAGTCATATCATTTAATTAAATGACCCTTGTCATATCATTTAATTACATCACCCTAGTCATATCATTTAACTACATCACCCTAGTCATATCATTTAATTACATCACCCTAGTCATATCATTTAATTACATCACCCTAGTCATATCATTTAATTACATCACCCAAGACATATCATTTAATTACATCACTCTAGTCATATCATTTAATTAAATGACCCTTGTCATATCATTTAATTACATCACCCTAGTCATATCATTTAACTACATCACCCTAGTCATATCATTTAATTACATCACCCTAGTCATATCATTTAATTACATCACCCAAGACATATCCTTTAATTACATCACCCTAGTCATATCATTTAATTACATCACCCTAGTCATATCATTTAATTACATCACCCAAGACATATCATTTAATTACATCACCCTAGTCATATCATTTAATTACATCACCCTAGTCATATCATTTAATTACATCACCCTAGTCATATCATTTAATTACATCACCCTAGTCATATCATTTAATTACATCACCCTAGTCATATCATTTAATTACATCACCCTAGTCATATCATTTAATTACATCACCCTAGTCATATCATTTAATTACATCACCCTAGTCATATCATTTAATTAAATGACCCTTGTCATATCATTTAATTACATCACCCTAGTCATATCATTTAACTACATCACCCTAGTCATATCATTTAATTACATCACCCTAGTCATATCATTTAATTACATCACCCTAGTCATATCATTTAATTACATCACCCAAGACATATCATTTAATTACATCACCCTAGTCATATCATTTAATTACATCACCCTAGTCATATCATTTAATTACATCACCCTAGTCATATCATTTAATTACATCACCCTAGTCATATCATTTAATTACATCACCCTAGTCATATCATTTAATTACATCACCCTAGTCATATCATTTAATTACATCACCCTAGTCATATCATTTAATTACATCACCCTAGTCATATCATTTAATTACATCACCCAAGACATATCATTTAATTACATCACCCTAGTCATATCATTTAATTACATCACCCTAGTCATATCATTTAATTACATCACCCTAGTCATATCATTTAATTACATCACCCTAGTCATATCATTTAATTACATCACCCTAGTCATATCATTTAATTACATCACCCTAGTCATATCATTTAATTACATCACCCTAGTCATATCATTTAATTACATCACCCTAGTCATATCATTTAATTACATCACCCTAGTCATATCATTTAATTACATCACCCTAGTCATATCATTTAATTACATCACCCTAGTCATATCATTTAATTACATCACCCTAGTCATATCATTTAACTACATCACCCTAGTCATATCATTTAATTACATCACCCTAGTCATATCATTTAATTACATCACCCAAGACATATCCTTTAATTACATCACCCTAGTCATATCATTTAATTACATCACCCTAGTCATATCATTTAATTACATCACCCAAGACATATCCTTTAATTACATCACCCTAGTCATATCATTTAATTACATCACCCTAGTCATATCATTTAATTACATCACCCAAGACATATCATTTAATTACATCACCCTAGTCATATCATTTAATTACATCACCCTAGTCATATCATTTAATTACATCACCCTAGTCATATCATTTAATTACATCACCCTAGTCATATCATTTAATTACATCACCCTAGTCATATCATTTAATTACATCACCCTAGTCATATCGTTTAATTACATCACCCAAGACATATCATTTAATTACATCACCCTAGTCATATCATTTAATTACATCACCCTAGTCATATCATTTAATTACATCACCCTAGTCATATCATTTAATTACATCACCCTAGTCATATCATTTAATTACATCACCCTAGTCATATCATTTAATTACATCACCCTAGTCATATCATTTAATTACATCACCCTAGTCATATCATTTAACTACATCACCCTAGTCATATCATTTAATTACATCACCCTAGTCATATCATTTAATTACATCACCCAAGACATATCCTTTAATTACATCACCCTAGTCATATCATTTAATTACATCACCCTAGTCATATCATTTAATTACATCACCCAAGACATATCCTTTAATTACATCACCCTAGTCATATCATTTAATTACATCACCCTAGTCATATCATTTAATTACATCACCCAAGACATATCATTTAATTACATCACCCTAGTCATATCATTTAATTACATCACCCTAGTCATATCATTTAATTACATCACCCTAGTCATATCATTTAATTACATCACCCTAGTCATATCATTTAATTACATCACCCTAGTCATATCATTTAATGACATCACCCTAACATATCATTTAATGACATCACCCTAACATATCATTTAATGACATCACCCTAACATATCATTTAATTACATCACCCTAACATATCATTTAATGACATCACCCTAACATATCATTTAATGACATCACCCTAACATATCATTTAATTACATCACCCTAACATATCATTTAATTACATCACCCTAGACATATCATTTAATTACATCACCCTAACATATAATTTAATGAAGCTGTATCAACCAACACATGAAAATATTCTCCTCATTTAAAGTGAGATCCATCCCTGCTCATCTTTACTGCATCTTGCAAGGATAAAACAGACAGAAGACATTTGTCTGTTGACAACTCCACCACCTGTATCCTCAGATATCAGGCTATTTGTCTGTAAATCAGACATCCCTTCACCAAACTCCCCTGTCAGTCCCACAGACATTTTCTACCCATGGGTAATTAGTTTCGACTGAGAGATTAATTGTCCAACAAACAAAATGCACTAATTTGTCGCTCAGTTAAGCTATCAGTTCTGTTTGTCCAAGATAAGGGCGCCGAACCAGACATGCGGCAGTGACCTGTTGTTGTTCAGCTATGCGCAAACTGAACGCCGTCAGGTCCTGCAATTCTTCAAATTATCGTCCTTGGGAAATCCATCAAAAAGATATTTATAGAATTGTTCTCACGACTCAAGTAATATCATCTTTTTACTATAATTGGCGCAAACGTTGAGATTTTTGGATCTCTCGAGATATTTTAGCTGCAAATATTCCATTTATTCTGGTCATGGACAGCAGAAAACACTAGGACAATCCTATTGAACAATTTCACAAACAGCAGCTATTAGCTACTTCATTTTTGTCGTTAGGAAAAGATGTCAACTTATTCTTATGATTTTACCTATGATTTCATGTAATATATATTATCTATCTATGACATAATGTAATCTATCGCAACTATCTATGACATAATGTCATCTATCGCATCTATCTATGACATAATGTCACCTATCGCATCTATCTATGACATAATGTAATCTATCGCATCTATCTATGACATAATGTCATCTATCGCATCTATCTATGACATGATGTCATCTATCGTATCTGTCTATGACATACTGTCATCTATCGCATCTATCTATGACATAATGTCATCTATCGCATCTGTCTATGACATAATGTCATCTATCGCATCTATCTATGACATAATGTCATCTATCGCATCTATCTATGACATAATGTCATCTATCGCATCTATCTATGACATAATGTCATCTATCGTATCTGTCTATGATGACACATGCACACTGCTCCATGAAATACTGACCTGGGCATTGATCGTCCACCATGCTTGCACATTGTGAAGACAACAATGATGTTACCGACAGCTCCAATGAAGACGATTGTGGTCCACACAATTGGAACAAGAACAACATACGCAAAGCCACTGGTATGATATAGATATAATTTCAAGAATTAGTTTTGGAGGTCTGCGATCTAATTAGAAGCAAAATGAACAAGTAATAGGTATGTCAATATATGATATTTATGTCAATATATGATAGGTATGTCAATATGTGACAGGTATGTCAATATATGATAGGTATGTCAATATATGATAGGTATGTCAATATATGATAGGTATGTCGATATATTATAGGTATGTCAATATATGATAGGTATGTCAATATGTTATAGGTATGTAAATATATGATAGGTAATTCAATATGTGACATGTATGTCACTATATTATAGGTATGTCAATATATGATAGGTATGTCAATATATAATAAGTATGTCAATATATAATAGGTATGTCAATATATGATAGGTATGTCAATATATGATAGGTTTGTCAATATATGGTAGGTATGTCAATATATGATAGGTATGTCAATTTCTGACAGGTATGTCAATATATGATAGGTATGTCAATATATGAAGTTTTGTCAATATATAATGTAATTATTTTTCTTTTTAAAAAAACTGCAGCAAAATTGTTTGCACTTCTTTTTTTATTAAATTTAAAAATAAATGAATGTAAGAATATTTAAATAAATGAATGTAAGAATATTTAAATAAATGAATGTAATACTGGTTAAATAAATGAATCTAATTCTATGTAAATAAA
This sequence comes from Ampullaceana balthica, assembly GCA_944989445.1. Taxonomy (NCBI): domain Eukaryota; kingdom Metazoa; phylum Mollusca; class Gastropoda; family Lymnaeidae; genus Ampullaceana; species Ampullaceana balthica. The sequence continues at coordinate 3,253,431 of CALYLW010000027.1, forward strand.
TGAATGTAAGACAGTTTAAATAAATAAATGTAAGACAATTTAAGTAAATGAATGTAAGACAGTTTAAATAAATGAATGTAAGACAGTTTTCATCTTACATAAAAAGATTAATTGAAGTTCTGAAAAAACCTGACATCTGAGAGCCAATCTCTGAGAGCCAATCTCTGAGAGCCAATCTCTGAGAGCCAATCTCTGAGAGCCAATCTCTGAGAGCCAATCTCTGAGAGCCAATCTCTGAGAGCCAATCTCTGAGAGCCAATCTCTGAGAGCCAATCTATGAGAGCCACTCTCTGAGAGCCAATCTCTGAGAGCCAATCTCTGATAGCCAATCTCTGAGAGCCAATCTCTGAGAGCCAATCTCTGAGAGCCAATCTCTGAGAGCCAATCTCTGAGAGCCAATCTCGGAGAGCCAATCTCTGAGAGCCAATCTCTGAGAGCCAATCTCTGAGAGCCAATCTCTGAGAGCCAATCTCTGAGAGCCAATCTCTGAGAGCCAATCTCTGAGAGCCAATCTCTGAGAGCCAATCTCTGAGAGCCAATCTCTGAGAGCCAATCTCTGAGAGCCAATCTCTGAGAGCCAATCTCTTTTGTTCTATTTCCACTAAATCAGATTACTATTGTTATCAGAGCTTATCGATTTAAAGAATATTTATTGAACTTGATTAAAACTCTTTGACTTGGAGCCGATTGTTTCACGCCATCATCATAGCAATAAGTTAGTGGAAAGATAAAATATGCGCCATTGAACTGTCAGTCAAGGCTTTGTTTTGTCTTCTCTTTGCAAGAGTTCTTAAGTTCAACAATTTTCCTACACGTAAATTTCTATGCGCTGTGTGAGAGCTTTTTCATTCAATATTACTGAAACCTTGTGACCAATATTGTGATTTCAAGAGCATATAAGCAAAGTGTATTATCACTTAAACACGAATTCGGACAACTTGGTCTGAGGTCAACATCAATTGTCCAGAGTGTGACATTTGACATTTCAGAAATAACTTCTACTTGCTTCCTAGCTCATAAACACAATAAAAGCCCAGGACACTCATTCTGTAACGCTAACGGACATAATCAGCATATTTTTTTAAAAATTGAAAATATAGACGTAAAATCATAATCATTTCGGTTTCGAGATTAACAGAGCGTTTGGTGCTTATCGCCGTAAAATATTATATGACGTCATTGATTGAGCTTATATTTTAATTTTGGAATATGGATATATAGAGAAATTTGTGAAAAAATATATCATTCTAACGAACTAAAATTTAATTATTCATTCTTTTTATTGAACTCATTCACATACCGATTTTTGGTTGTCGGACACACTGATTCGAACATTCACATACCAATTGTTGGTTGTCGGACACACTGATTCGAACGCATGCAATAACATTCACGTAAGTTACTTAGGCTTTTGAAAAATGTGGGCGCCATAAGCGCCCCAGAGCAACCTAGTTTTTTAATATATATATACTGATAAAATGACTCAGCTACAAATCTTCGACCACAACATACTTCCGAGCAAGGAAATGACGGTGAACCTTTCCCTGTCAGGGGCATTTACATTTGCCCCCTATCTCCTCTACAGTTATAGCACCGCTGAAATTGATCAATGGCCATATTTACTTATTATTAGTTTTATCAATGGTCATATTTACGTATTATTAGTTGGAACAATGGCCATATTTACTTATTATTAGTTTGATCAATGGCCATATTTACTTATTATTAGTTGGATCAATGGCCATATTTACTTATTATTAGTTGGAACAATGGCCATATTTACTTATTATTAGTTGGAACAATGGCCTTATTTACTTATTATTAGTTTGATCAATGGCCATATTTACTTATTATTAGTTTGATTAATGGCCATATTTACTTATTATTAGTTGGATCAATTGCCATATTTACTTATTATTAGTTGGATCAATGGCCATATTTACTTATTATTAGTTGGATCAATGGCCATATTTACTTATTATTAGTTTGATCAATGACCATATTTGCTAATATTAGTTGGAACAATGGCCATATTTACTTATTATTAGTTTGAACAATTTACTTTACACTCTCAAAACCTCAACTTCACCACAGAGCGCCCTATTTCCCCTATCCCATGCTTTCTACCAAACATATTCCCACCGAGCGCCCAATTCCCCTATCCCACGCTCTCTACCAAACATATTCCCACCGAGCGCCCAATTCCCCTATCCCACGCTTTCTACCAAACATATTCCCACCTAGCGCACCCCTCCCCTATCCCACGCTTTCTACCAAACATATTCCCACCGAGCGCCCCCTCCCCTATCCCACGTTTCTACCAAACATATTCCCACCGAGCGCCCCCCCTCCCCTATCCCACGCTTTCTACCAAACATATTCAAACCGAGCGCCTCCCTCCCCTATTCCACGCTTTCTACCAAACATATTCCCACCGAGCGCCCCTCTCCACTTCCCCACCGTGCGCCACCCTCCACTCCAAACAAGCCCTTGAAACCATTACCAGTTGATAAACATTAATATTCTTGTGTTCACTGTACCCAATCGTCTAAAAATAGACGCCCTATTGATCAAGTCTATTAAAGTTCAAATGTTTTAATGCTAGTTTTTGGACAGTGTTATATTCGAGGACGGTGGAGCTGAAACAAAGGAAGGTGGAGCTGAAACAAAGGAGGGTGGAGCTGAAACAAACGATGGTGGAGCTAAGACAAAAGATGGTAGTGCTGAAACAAACGATGGTGGAGCTAAGACAAAAGATGGTGGAGCTGAAACAAAAGATGGTGGAGCTTAAACAAACAATGGTGGAGCTAAGACAAAGGATGTTAGTGCTGAAACAAAGGATGGTGGAGTTAAGACAAAAGATGTTAGTGCTGAAAAAAGGATGGTGGAGCTAAGACAAAAGATGTAGTGCTAAAACAAAGGATGGTGGAGCTAAGACAAAATATGATGGTGCTGAAACAAAGGATGGTGGAGCTAAGACAAAAGATGGTTGTGCTAAAACAAACGATGGTGGAGCTAAGACAAAAGATGGTGGTGCTGAAGCAAAGTATTGTGGAGCTAAGACAAAAGATGGTAGTGCTGAAACAAATGATGGTGGAGCTAAGACAAAAGATGGTGGAGCTGAAACAAAGGATGTTGGAGCTAAGACAAAAGATGGTAGTGTTGAAACAAAGGATGTTGGGGTGAAGACAAAAGATGGGAGTGCTAAAAGAAACGATAGTGGACCTAAGATAAAAGATGGTTGTGCTAAAACAAACGATGGTGGAGCTAAGACAAAAGATGGTGGTGCTGAAACAAAGGATGGTGGAGTTAAGACAAAAGATGGTAGTACTGAAACAAAGGATGGTGGAGCTAAACCAAAGGATGGTTGTTCTGAAGCAAAGGAGGTTGGAGCTAAGACAAAAGATGGTAGTGCTGAAGCAAAGGATGGGGGAGCTAAGACAAAGGATGTTAGTGCTGAAACAAAGGATGTTGGAGCTAACACAAAAGATGGTAGTGTTGAAACAAACGATGGTGGAGCTAAGACAAAAGATGGTGGTGCTGAAACAAAGGATGTTGGAGCTAAGACAAAAGATGGTAGTGCTAAAACAAACGATGGTGGAGCTAAGACAAAAGATGGTGGTGCTGAAACAAAGGATGGTTGAGTTAAGACAAAAGATGGTAGTGCTGAAACAAAGGATAGTGGAGCTAAGACAAAAAATGGTTGTGCTAAAACAAATGATGGTGAAGCTAAGACAAAAGATGGTGGTGCTGAAGCTAAGTTTGGTGGAGCTTAGACAAAGGATGGTTGTTTTGAAGCAAAGGATGTTGAAGCTAAGACAAAAGATGGTAGTGCTGAAGCAAAGGATGGTGGAGCTAAGACAAAAGATGTTAGTGCTGGAACAAAGGATGTTGGAGCTAACACAAAAGATGGTAGTGTTGAAACAAACGATGGTGGAGCTAAGACAAAAGATGGTAGTGCTAAAACAAACGATGGTGGAGCTAAGACAAAAGATGGTGGTGCTGAAACAAAGGATGGTGGAGTTAAGACAAAAGATGGTAGTGCTGAAACAAAGGATGGTGGAGCTAAGACAAAAGATGGTTGTGCTAAAACAAACGATGGTGGAGCAAAGACAAAAGATGGTGGTTCTGAAGCAAAGTATGGTGGAGCTAAGACAAAAGATGGTAGTGCTGAAACAAATGATGGTGGAGCTAAGACAAAAGATGGTGGAGCTGAAACAAAGGATGTTGGAGCTAACACAAAAGATGGTAGTATTGAAACAAACAATGGTGGAGCTAAGACAAAAGATGGGAGTGCTAAAAGAAACGATATTGGAACTAAGACAAAAGATGGTAGTGCTAAAACAAAGGATGGTTGAGCTAAGACAAAAGATTGTAGTGCTAAAACAAACGATGGTGGAGCTAAGACAAAAGATGGTAGTGCTGAAACAAAGGATGTTGGGGAGAAGACAAAAGATGAGAGTGCTAAAAGAAACGATAGTGGACCTAAGACAAAAGATGGTAGTGCTAAAACAAAGGATGGTGGAGCTAAGACAAAAGATTGTAGTGCTAAAACAAAGGATGGTGGAGCTAAGACAAAAGATGGTGGTGCTGAAACAAAGGATGGTGGAGTTAAGACAAAAGATGGTAGTTCTGAAACAAAGGATGGTGGAGCTAAAACAAAGGATGGTTGTTCTGAAGCAAAGGATGTTGGAGCTAAGACAAAAGATGGTAGTGCTGAAGCAAAGGATGAGGGAGCTAAGACAAAGGATGTTAGTGCTGAAACAAAGGATGTTGGAGCTAACACAAAAGATGGTAGTATTGAAACAAACGATGGTGGAGCTAAGACAAAAGATGGTGGTGCTGAAACAAAGGATGTTGGAGCTAAGACAAAAGATGGTAGTGCTAAAACAAACGATGGTGGAGCTAAGACAAAAGATGGTGGTGCTGAAACAAAGGATGGTTGAGTTAAGACAAAAGATGGCAGTGCTGAAACAAAGGATGGTGGAGCTAAGACAAAAGATGGTTGTGCTAAAACAAATGATGGTGAAGCTAAGACAAAAGATGGTGGTGCTGAAGCTAAATATGGTGAATCTAAGACAAAGGATGGTTGTTTTGAAGCAAAGGATGTTGAAGCTAAGACAAAAGATGGTAGTGCTGAAGCAAAGGATGGTGGAGCTAAGACAAAAGATGTTAGTGCTGGAACAAAGGATGTTGGAGCTAACACAAAAGATGGTAGTGTTGAAACAAACGATGGTGTAGCTAAGACAAAAGATAGTAGTGCTAAAACAAACGATGGTGGAGCTAAGACAAAAGATGGTGGTGCTGAAACAAAGGATGGTGGAGTTAAGACAAAAGATGGTAATGCTGAAACAAATGATGGTGAAGCTAAGACAAAAGATGGTGGAGCTGAATCAAAGGATGTTGGAGCTAAGACAAAAGATGGTAGTGCTGAAACAAAGGATGTTGGAGCGAAGACAAAAGATGGGAGTGCTAAAAGAAACGATAGTGGACCTAAGATAAAAGATGGTTGTGCTAAAACAAAGGATGGTGGAGCTAAGACAAAAGATTGTAGTGCTAAAACAAACGATGGTGGAGCTAAGACAAAAGATGGTGGTGCTGAAACAAAGGATGGTGGAGTTAAGACAAAAGATGGTAGTACTGAAACAAAGGATGGTGGAGCTAAACCAAAGGATGGTTGTTCTGAAGCAAGGATGTTGGAGCTAAGACAAAAGATGGTAGTGCTGAAGCAAAGGATGGGGGAGCTAAGACAAAGGATGTTAGTGCTGAAACAAAGGATGTTGGAGCTAACACAAAAGATGGTAGTGTTGAAACAAACGATGGTGGAGCTAAGACAAAAGATGGTGGTGCTGAAACAAAGGATGTTGGAGCTAAGACAAAAGATGGTAGTTCTAAAACAAATGATGGTGGAGCTAAGACAAAAGATGGTGGTGCTGAAACAAAGGATGGTTGAGTTAAGACAAAAGATGGTAGTGCTGAAACAAAGGATGGTGGAGCTAAGACAAAAGATGGTTGTGCTAAAACAAATGATGGTGAAGCTAAGACAAAAGATGGAGGTGCTGAAGCTAAGTTTGGTGGAGCTAAGACAAAGGATGGTTGTTTTGAAGCAAAGGATGTTGAAGCTAAGACAAAAGATGGTAGTGCTGAAGCAAAGGATGGTGGAGCTAACACAAAAGATGGTAGTGTTGAAACAAACGATGGTGGAGCTAAGACAAAAGATGGTAGTGCTAAAACAAACGATGGTGGAGCTAAGACAAAAGATGGTGGTGCTGAAACAAAGGATGGTGGAGCTAAGACAAAAGATGGTAGTGCTGAAACAAAGGATGTTGGGGAGAAGAAAAAAGATGGGAGTGCTAAAAGAAACGATAGTGGACCTAAGACAAAAGATGGTAGTGCTAAAACAAAGGATGGTGGAGCTAAGACAAAAGATTGTAGTGCTAAAACAAACGATGGTGGAGCTAAGACAAAAGATGGTGGTGCTGAAACAAAGGATGGTGGAGTTAAGACAAAAGATGGTAGTTCTGAAACAAAGGATGGTGGAGCTAAAACAAAGGATGGTTGTTCTGAAGCAAAGGATGTTGGAGCTAAGACAAAAGATGGTAGTGCTGAAGCAAAGGATGGGGGAGCTAAGACAAAAGATGTTAGTGCTGAAACAAAGGATGTTGGAGCTAACACAAAAGATGGTAGTATTGAAACAAACGATGGTGGAGCTAAGACAAAAGATGGTGGTGCTGAAACAAAGGATGTTGGAGGTAAGACAAAAGATGGTAGTGCTAAAACAAACGATGGTGGAGCTAAGACAAAAGATAGTGGTGCTGAAACAAAGGATGGTTGAGTTAAGACAAAAGATGGTAGTGCTGAAACAAAGGATGGTGGAGCTAAGACAAAAGATGGTGGTGCTGAAACAAAGGATGGTGGAGTTAAGACAAAAGATGGTAGTTCTGAAACAAAGGATGGTGGAGCTAAAACAAAGGATGGTTGTTCTGAAGCAAAGGATGTTGGAGCTAAGACAAAAGATGGTAGTGCTGAAGGAAAGGATGGGGGAGCTAAGACAAAAGATGTTAGTGCTGAAACAAAGGATGTTGGAGCTAACACAAAAGATGGTAGTATTGAAACAAACGATGGTGGAGCTAAGACAAAAGATGGTGGTGCTGAAACAAAGGATGTTGGAGCTAAGACAAAAGATGGTAGTGCTAAAACAAACGATGGTGGAGCTAAGACAAAAGATGGAGGTGCTGAAACAAAGGATGGTTGAGTTAAGACAAAAGATGGTAGTGCTGAAACAAAGGATGGTGGAGCTAAGACAAAAGATGGTTGTGCTAAAACAAATGATGGTGAAGCTAAGACAAAAGATGGTGGTGCTGAAGCTAAATATGGTGGAGCTAAGACAAAGGATGGTTGTTTTGAAGCAAAGGATGTTGAAGCTAAGACAAAAGATGGTAGTGCTGAAGCAAATGATGGTGGAGCTAAGATAAAAGATGTTAGTGCTGGAACAAAGGATGTTGGAGCTAACACAAAAGATGGTAGTGTTGAAACAAACGATGGTGGAGCTAAGACAAAAGATAGTAGTGCTAAAACAAAAGATGGTGGAGCTAAGACAAAAGATGGTGGTGCTGAAACAAAGGATGGTGGAGTTAAGACAAAAGATGGTAATGCTGAAACAAATGATGGTGGAGCTAAGACAAAAGATGGTGGAGCTGAATCAAAGGATGTTGGAGCTAAGACAAAAGATGGTAGTGCTGAAACAAAGGATGTTGGAGCGAAGACAAAAAATGGGAGTGCTAAAAGAAACGATAGTGGACCTAAGACAAAAGATGGTAGTGCTAAAGCAAAGGATGGTGGAGCTAAGACAAAAGATTGTAGTTCTAAAACAAACGATGGTGGAGCTAGACAAAAGATGGTGGTGCTGAAACAAAGGATGGTGGAGTTAAGACAAAAGATGGTAGTACTGAAACAAAGGATGGTGGAGCTAAAACAAAGGATGGTTGTTCTGAAGCAAAGGATGTTGGAGCTAAGACAAAAGATGGTAGTGCTGAAGCAAAGGATGGGTGAGCTAAGTCAAAGGATGTTAGTGCTGAAACAAAGGATGTTGGAGCTAACACAAAAGATGGTAGTTTTGAAACAAACGATGGTGGAGCTAAGACAAAAGATGGTGGTGCTAAAACAAACGATGGTGGAGCTAAGACAAAAGATGGTGGTGCTGAAGCAAAGGATGTTGGAGCTAAGACAAAAGATGGTAGTGCTGAAACAAACGATGGTTGAGCTAAGACAAAAGATGGTGGTGCTGAAGCAAAGCATGGTTGAGTTAAGACAAAAGATGGTAGTGCTGAAACAAAGGATGGTGGAGCTAAGACAAAAGATGGTTGTGCTAAAACAAATGATGGTGAAGCTAAGACAAAAGATGGTGGTGCTGAAGCTAAGTATGGTGGAGCTAAGACAAAAGATGTTAGTGCTGGAACAAAGGATGTTGGAGCTAACACAAAAGATGGTAGTGTTGAAACAAAGGAGGGTGGAGCTAACACAAAAGATGGTCTTCTAGCTAAAACAAGGAATGGTAACTTTCAAACAAATAGCGTTGAGAAAAAGAAAGCTAGCGCTGAAATAAATTATGGTAGTGATAAAGCAAGGGATGGTTACCAGGAATCTTATTTTGGAACTTACTCAAATCCATCAGTTTTATTAGATGTGTTCGAGGAAAGGGTTGTCTCTAGCATCTCAGTAGTTGTCATCACTACTTGTTCTAAATTGTAGGGTTGCTCCTTCACCATTCCTAAAACAAACAATACTGTTGTGAACATCGCTGGCTAAATCAAATTTTCTTTTTTTACTTAAATAATCTGTAGGTAGCAGTCAACAAATCTTTGACGAACAAACTCAAACTTTCGACAACCAGCGTCAACTGTTTGACAAACAACGTCCACTTTTTGACAAACAACGTCCACTTTTTGACAAACAAACGTCAACTTTTTGACAAAAAAACGTCCACGTTTTGACAAACAACGTCCACTTTTTGACAAACAACGTCCACTTTTTGACAAACAAACGTCAAACTTTTGACAAACAACGTCAACTAATTGACAAACAACGTCCACTTTTTGACAAACAACGTCCACTTTTTGACAAACAACGTCCACTATTTGACAAACAACGTCCACTTTTTGACAAACAGCGTCAACCTTTTGACAAACAACGTCAACTTTTTGACAAACAACGTCAACTATTTGACAAACAACGTCAACTTTTTGACAAACAACGTCAACCTTTTGACAAACAACGTCAACTTTTTGACAAACAACGTCAACCTTTTGACAAATACCGTTACCTCTTTTATAACCAACGTCATCTATTTGACAAACAACATCACATTTTTGACAAACATCAAATTTTTGACAGCCTATTCAACTCTTCGTATTCAACAGCATGTAAATATCATTAATGTTTCGGTATAGGTATTTTCTCTAAAGTCTCTATTTACTGTTAGTTGGTATTTTCTCTAAAGTCTCTAGTGACTGTTAGTTGGTATTTTGTCTAAAGTCTCTATTGACTGTTAGTAAAAATCATCAACAGATGAAAGATACGTTCCGATAATTTCAGTTTTGTCGCTTATTCAAAACTAGATTTTAGAATACGCAGTATTTTGTTATCCAGAGATGTTGCACTTCTTTGAGACAATTTTTAATGCTCTAACATTCAATAAAGAGGAATTTTAAATACCTTTAATACAATATACTTTTGAATTGAAATATCGTTTGAAAGAAAACTCGCATTTTCTTAGTTTTTAAATAACTTTTTATTTAAACACTGTAAATAACTTTTTATTTAAACACTGTTTGATTTAGGCGAAGAAGGCCGTGGAACGACCAACATGAGATGCACAGCATCAATAATGAGTGTCGGTAGAAACATCTCAAGTGAAGACAAATTGCCCAAAGGAGTTGAAATATTCTCAAATAAATTGGTCACATTAAACCTTCAGGCGGTGAGTGACATTTAGTTCTTTAAGCTGGGTCAACTTCAGCTAGTCTGCTGATGGTTCCCAGTCTGGTGAGGAATAGCAATTTTTTAACGCGGTCTCAGCAGGGCAGGCCTTCCGTTACATCTGGATCTGGACTCAAGTTTCTTTTCATCAACTGGATTTCTAGCAAAGTTGGCTGACATTATACATATTCCACGTGCATTTATCCATATACATGTAGATGTCATTAAAAAAAACCCACATAAAGTAAGGTATCCAAACGTAATAAACAATATATTCAAATGAAAGGTATTGTTATTATGGCAAGATAAGAGATCTTGAAGCTTGTTAAAGGATCCAAATACCATGTAAAATAGTTCAATAACTGACTGTTATTGGGGCTGGAAGTGTGAATTCTTAAAAATAAGATAGATAACATTATATGTTTATCTTATTCTAACTTTTTAACTCATATTGACATTGACACTTGATTTGAATACATGTTAACAAAGAAGTAAGCCGTGTCCCTGAGTACAATGTTTAACCTATTTAATTTTAATGTTAATTGTATAAACCTTTGACCAAATAAGTTGGGCGGTGCTGTAGTCGAATGAACCAAATAAGTTGGACAGTGCTGTAGTCGAATGAACCAAATAAGTTGGGCTGTGCTGTAGTCGAGTGAACCAAATAAGTTGGGCGGTGCTGTAGTTGAGTGAACCAAATAAGTTGGGCGGTGCTGTAGTCGAATGAACCAAATAAGTTGGGCGGTGCTGTAGTCGAATGAACCAAATAAGTTGGGATGTGCTGTAGTCGAGTGAACCAAATAAGTTGGGCGGTGCTGTAGTCGAGTGAACCAAATAAGTTGGGCGGTGCTGTAGTCGAATGAACCAAATAAGTTGGGCGGTGCTGTAGTCGAATGAACCAAATAAGTTGGGCGGTGCTGTAGTCGAATGAACCAAATAAGTTGGGAGGTGCTGTAGTCGAATGAACCAAATAAGTTGGGCGGTGCTGTAGTCGAATGAACCAAATAAGTTGGGCGGTGCTGTAGTCGAATGAACCAAATAAGTTGGGCGGTGCTGTAGTCGAATGAACCAAATAAGTTGGGCGGTGCTGTAGTCGAATGAACCAAATAAGTTGGGCGGTGCTGTAGTCGAATGAACCAAATAAGTTGGGCGGTGCTGTAGTCGAATGAACCAAATAAGTTGGGCGGTGCTGTAGTCGAATGAACCAAATAAGTTGGGAGGAGCTGTAGTCGAATGAACCAAATAAGTTGGGCGGTGCTGTAGTCGAATGAACCAAATAAGTTGGGCGGTGCTGTAGTCGAATGAACCAAATAAGTTGGGCGGTGCTGTAGTCGAATGAACCAAATAAGTTGGGCGGTGCTGTAGTCGAATGAACCAAATAAGTTGGGCGGTGCTGTAGTCGAATGAACCAAATAAGTTGGGCGGTGCTGTAGTCGAATGAACCAAATAAGTTGGGCGGTGCTGTAGTCGAATGAACTAGGAAACTTTGCCTTGATGATTGTGTTCAATGTTGGTTTAAAAACAGATGTGAACGTTGTGAGAATACAAATGGCTAATGGCACACTTCTTATTTTCTTCACCTCATTATAAATATGTCAAATCTGCCCCTGGGCGATGTTATATGCAGCTTGATTTGTCTTTCATCTTCTTTCATAAATGGAGACGAATTTAGATATTTCCTATCAACTTGTTTTAATACGGCAATAGAGCATTTTTATAAAATTCGAAAGCGCCTCGCCACATTTTACTTGTATTAATTCAAATTGTAGACACCCAGATTATTCCCCTTGATATTCGCTAATCTTCTTCAATTGATTTCAATGGCGAACGGATTCAACGATTCTCAAACTTTGAAAGTTAAAGATTGAAATTAGTTTAGTTTATTTATTTAGTTAATACTTTATCTAGAGAAATGCACTAAACCGTAGAAAATAATTATGATCAATGTCACTGTTTCTATGTGTAGCGTTTGAAAATCATTATAAAATAGCTAATAAACTCCGGACAATCTTCATTGACTAAAAGTCTGAAAAAATAAAACAATCTTCAAGGACCTTTAATGCCCAGTTTTTGCCTCCTTAAAATTTAAAATACATTGTCATCAACCACCACTATAAAGAACAGTACAATTTCAAATTCTTTAGGATAAACAAAATTAGTACATAGGGAATTTCCACATTGCCGACTAGCGCTTGTCTGGTTGTTTCTATTCGTCGTTGTTTGATTTCCAAATTTCGTTTTTAAAAAAAAGTTACATTCAATACTTCAATATGCAATTTCATTTCGTTACTAAAGCAAAAATTTAGTATTTTTTAAAAATTAATTTGATTGAAAAAGACATTTCAAGTAGATTTTCTTGTTTTAGTTAAAATATTTTCCACACAGCTTCACTTTGTGTAATAATAACATAGACCTCTACCTAAATTTACGTATTTGTTCAAAGTATACTCCCAGGGTTTAATGGCATAGATCTCTAACTAAATATACGTATTCAACCATATCTTATCTCTGTGTCATCAACACAAGCGACTTTTTAGGGCTGCCTATGAAATACTGTATCAACCAATAGAGACACTACCTAACCACCTATTGTAACGTCACCATCATACTTGTATCAACCAATAGAGACACTACCTAACCACCTATTGTAACGTCACCATCATACTTGTATCAACCAATAGAGACACTAACTAACCACCTATTGTAACGTCACCATCATACTTGTATCAACCAATAGAGACACTACCTAACCACCTATTGTAACGTCACCATCATACTTGTATCAACCAATAGAGACACTACCTAACCACCTATTGTAACGTCACCATCATACTTGTATCAACCAATAGAGACACTACCTAACCACCTATTGTAACGTCACCATCATACTTGTATCAACCAATAGAGACACTACCTAACCACCTATTGTAACGTCACCATCATACTTGTATCAACCAATAGAGACACTACCTAACCACCTATTGTAACGTCACCATCATACTTGTATCAACCAATAGAGACACTACCTAACCACCTATTGTAACGTCACCATCATACTTGTATCAACCAATAGAGACACTACCTAACCACCTATTGTAACGTCACCATCATACTTGTATCAACCAATAGAGACACTACCTAACCACCTATTGTAACGTCACCATCATACTTGTATCAACCAATAGAGACACTACCTAACCACCTATTGTAACGTCACCATCATACTTGTATCAACCAATAGAGACACTACCTAACCACCTATTGTAACGTCACCATCATACTTGTATCAACCAATAGAGACACTACCTAACCACCTATTGTAACGTCACCATCATACTTGTATCAACCAATAGAGACACTACCTAACCACCTATTGTAACGTCACCATCATACTTGTATCAACCAATAGAGACACTACCTAACCACCTATTGTAACGTCACCATCATACTTGTATCAACCAATAGAGACACTACCTAACCACCTATTGTAACGTCACCATCATACTTGTATCAACCAATAGAGACACTACCTAACCACCTATTGTAACGTCACCATCATACTTGTATCAACCAATAGAGACACTACCTAACCACCTATTGTAACGTCACCATCATACTTGTATCAACCAATAGAGACACTACCTAACCACCTATTGTAACGTCACCATCATACTTGTATCAACCAATAGAGACACTACCTAACCACCTATTGTAACGTCACCATCATACTTGTATCAACCAATAGAGACACTACCTAACCACCTATTGTAACGTCACCATCATACTTGTATCAACCAATAGAGACACTACCTAACCACCTATTGTAACGTCACCATCATACTTGTATCAACAATAGAGACACTACCTAACCACCTATTGTAACGTCACCATCATACTTGTATCAACCAATAGAGACACTACCTAACCACCTATTGTAACGTCACCATCATACTTGTATCAACCAATAGAGACACTACCTAACCACCTATTGTAACGTCACCATCATACTTGTATCAACCAATAGAGACACTACCTAACCACCTATTGTAACGTCACCATCATACTTGTATCAACCAATAGAGACACTACCTAACCACCTATTGTAACGTCACCATCATACTTGTATCAACCAATAGAGACACTACCTAACCACCTATTGTAACGTCACCATCATACTTGTATCAACCAATAGAGACACTACCTAACCACCTATTGTAACGTCACCATCATACTTGTATCAACCAATAGAGACACTACCTAACCACCTATTGTAACGTCACCATCATACTTGTATCAACCAATAGAGACACTACCTAACCACCTATTGTAACGTCACCATCATACTTGTATCAACCAATAGAGACACTACCTAACCACCTATTGTAACGTCACCATCATACTTGTATCAACCAATAGAGACACTACCTAACCACCTATTGTAACGTCACCATCATACTTGTATCAACCAATAGAGACACTACCTAACCACCTATTGTAACGTCACCATCATACTTGTATCAACCAATAGAGACACTACCTAACCACCTATTGTAACGTCACCATCATACTTGTATCAACCAATAGAGACACTACCTAACCACCTATTGTAACGTCACCATCATACTTGTATCAACCAATAGAGACACTACCTAACCACCTATTGTAACGTCACCATCATACTTGTATCAACCAATAGAGACACTACCTAACCACCTATTGTAACGTCACCATCATACTTGTATCAACCAATAGAGACACTACCTAACCACCTATTGTAACGTCACCATCATACTTGTATCAACCAATAGAGACACTACCTAACCACCTATTGTAACGTCACCATCATACTTGTATCAACCAATAGAGACACTACCTAACCACCTATTGTAACGTCACCATCATACTTGTATCAACCAATAGAGACACTACCTAACCACCTATTGTAACGTCACCATCATACTTGTATCAACCAATAGAGACACTACCTAACCACCTATTGTAACGTCACCATCATACTTGTATCAACCAATAGAGACACTACCTAACCACCTATTGTAACGTCACCATCATACTTGTATCAACCAATAGAGACACTACCTAACCACCTATTGTAACGTCACCATCATACTTGTATCAACCAATAGAGACACTACCTAACCACCTATTGTAACGTCACCATCATACTTGTATCAACCAATAGAGACACTACCTAACCACCTATTGTAACGTCACCATCATACTTGTATCAACCAATAGAGACACTACCTAACCACCTATTGTAACGTCACCATCATACTTGTAT
Organism: Ampullaceana balthica; assembly: GCA_944989445.1. NCBI lineage: Eukaryota > Metazoa > Mollusca > Gastropoda > Lymnaeidae > Ampullaceana > Ampullaceana balthica. Next base: position 3,268,711 of record CALYLW010000027.1, read on the forward strand.
CAACCAATAGAGACACTACCTAACCACCTATTGTAACGTCACCATCATACTTGTATCAACCAATAGAGACACTACCTAACCACCTATTGTAACGTCACCATCATACTTGTATCAACCAATAGAGACACTACCTAACCACCTATTGTAACGTCACCATCATACTTGTATCAACCAATAGAGACACTACCTAACCACCTATTGTAACGTCACCATCATACTTGTATCAACCAATAGAGACACTACCTAACCACCTATTGTAACGTCACCATCATACTTGTATCAACCAATAGAGACACTACCTAACCACCTATTGTAACGTCACCATCATACTTGTATCAACCAATAGAGACACTACCTAACCACCTATTGTAACGTCACCATCATACTTGTATCAACCAATAGAGACACTACCTAACCACCTATTGTAACGTCACCATCATACTTGTATCAACCAATAGAGACACTACCTAACCACCTATTGTAACGTCACCATCATACTTGTATCAACCAATAGAGACACTACCTAACCACCTATTGTAACGTCACCATCATACTTGTATCAACCAATAGAGACACTACCTAACCACCTATTGTAACGTCACCATCATACTTGTATCAACCAATAGAGACACTACCTAACCACCTATTGTAACGTCACCATCATACTTGTATCAACCAATAGAGACACTACCTAACCACCTATTGTAACGTCACCATCATACTTGTATCAACCAATAGAGACACTACCTAACCACCTATTGTAACGTCACCATCATACTTGTATCAACCAATAGAGACACTACCTAACCACCTATTGTAACGTCACCATCATACTTGTATCAACCAATAGAGACACTACCTAACCACCTATTGTAACGTCACCATCATACTTGTATCAACCAATAGAGACACTACCTAACCACCTATTGTAACGTCACCATCATACTTGTATCAACCAATAGAGACACTACCTAACCACCTATTGTAACGTCACCATCATACTTGTATCAACCAATAGAGACACTACCTAACCACCTATTGTAACGTCACCATCATACTTGTATCAACCAATAGAGACACTACCTAACCACCTATTGTAACGTCACCATCATACTTGTATCAACCAATAGAGACACTACCTAACCACCTATTGTAACGTCACCATCATACTTGTATCAACCAATAGAGACACTACCTAACCACCTATTGTAACGTCACCATCATACTTGTATCAACCAATAGAGACACTACCTAACCACCTATTGTAACGTCACCATCATACTTGTATCAACCAATAGAGACACTACCTAACCACCTATTGTAACGTCACCATCATACTTGTATCAACCAATAGAGACACTACCTAACCACCTATTGTAACGTCACCATCATACTTGTATCAACCAATAGAGACACTACCTAACCACCTATTGTAACGTCACCATCATACTTGTATCAACCAATAGAGACACTACCTAACCACCTATTGTAACGTCACCATCATACTTGTATCAACCAATAGAGACACTAACTAACCACCTATTGTAACGTCACCATCATACTTGTATCAACCAATAGAGACACTACCTAACCACCTATTGTAACGTCACCATCATACTTGTATCAACCAATAGAGACACTACCTAACCACCTATTGTAACGTCACCATCATACTTGTATCAACCAATAGAGACACTAACTAACCACCTATTGTAACGTCACCATCATACTTGTATCAACCAATAGAGACACTACCTAACCACCTATTGTAACGTCACCATCATACTTGTATCAACCAATAGAGACACTACCTAACCACCTATTGTAACGTCACCATCATACTTGTATCAACCAATAGAGACACTACCTAACCACCTATTGTAACGTCACCATCATACTTGTATCAACCAATAGAGACACTACCTAACCACCTATTGTAACGTCACCATCATACTTGTATCAACCAATAGAGACACTACCTAACCACCTATTGTAACGTCACCATCATACTTGTATCAACCAATAGAGACACTACCTAACCACCTATTGTAACGTCACCATCATACTTGTATCAACCAATAGAGACACTACCTAACCACCTATTGTAACGTCACCATCATACTTGTATCAACCAATAGAGACACTACCTAACCACCTATTGTAACGTCACCATCATACTTGTATCAACCAATAGAGACACTACCTAACCACCTATTGTAACGTCACCATCATACTTGTATCAACCAATAGAGACACTACCTAACCACCTATTGTAACGTCACCATCATACTTGTATCAACCAATAGAGACACTACCTAACCACCTATTGTAACGTCACCATCATACTTGTATCAACCAATAGAGACACTACCTAACCACCTATTGTAACGTCACCATCATACTTGTATCAACCAATAGAGACACTACCTAACCACCTATTGTAACGTCACCATCATACTTGTATCAACCAATAGAGACACTACCTAACCACCTATTGTAACGTCACCATCATACTTGTATCAACCAATAGAGACACTACCTAACCACCTATTGTAACGTCACCATCATACTTGTATCAACCAATAGAGACACTACCTAACCACCTATTGTAACGTCACCATCATACTTGTATCAACCAATAGAGACACTACCTAACCACCTATTGTAACGTCACCATCATACTTGTATCAACCAATAGAGACACTACCTAACCACCTATTGTAACGTCACCATCATACTTGTATCAACCAATAGAGACACTACCTAACCACCTATTGTAACGTCACCATCATACTTGTATCAACCAATAGAGACACTACCTAACCACCTATTGTAACGTCACCATCATACTTGTATCAACCAATAGAGACACTACCTAACCACCTATTGTAACGTCACCATCATACTTGTATCAACCAATAGAGACACAAAACATTCATTGAAACCTCATGACCATACTTATGATAACCAAAAAATAATGTCACTCAATTTTTTTTTAAATATTGTGCTGCACGCTGACAAGATGGAGCTAAGAGTAAAGAAATATCAATTTCAATAGTAATAAAATACATCATTCAACATGGCTGACAACTGTTATTAAAATCTTGTGACAGGGCTCATGTGATAGGTTAGCGTGACATGCCCTTGACCTATAGTTCATCTGGGGTTTGCCGGGCAAAATTGCATTGTCCTTTTTATTATGTAAAGAGTTCACATAGCTTGCCTCAAGTTCTCCAATAAATATCGCCTGGTGTCTATTGATATCAACTAATTATACCCGTTACAAAAGATTAGACCCCCCCTCCAGTATGTCGTCACAAGGGGGCCGTTCAAAAATGAGGTCACGGACATAGAGGGGGATCGACCATTTATGACAAAAGGGAGGGGGTGTTTAAGAAATATGACGTCACATCAAAAACGCGTATCTTTAAATATAGGTTGCACTTAAATATTTGATTGTTTACAATTCTTTTAAATGACGCTTTACACGGGCTTCACGTGTTGACGTTATTAGCGTGCAGCCTTACACTAAATACATACTTTACATGGGCTTCACTTGTTTGACGTTATTAGAGTGCAGCCTCACTAAATACTACTTTACATGGGCTTCACTGTTTGACGTTATTAGAGTGCACCTTACACTAAATACATACTTTACATGGGCTTCACTTGTTTGACGTTATTAGAGTGCAGCCTTACACTAAATACATACTTTACATGGGCTTCACTTGTTTGACGTTATTAGAGTGCAGCCTTACACTAAATACATACTTTACATGGGCTTCACTTGTTTGACGTTATTAGAGTGCAGCCTTACACTAAATACATACTTTACATGGGCTTCACTTGTTTGACGTTATTAGAGTGCAGCCTTACACTAAATACATACTTTACATGGGCTTCACTTGCTTGACATTATCAGAGTGCAGCCTTACACTAAATACATACTTTACATGGGCTTCACTTGTTTGACGTTATTAGAGTGCAGCCTTACACTAAATACATACTTTACATGGGCTTCATGTGTTTGACGTTATTAGAGTGCAGCCTTACACTAAATACATACTTTACATGTGCTTCACTTGTTTGACGTTATTAGAGTGCAGCCTTACACTAAATACATACTTTACATGGGCTTCACTTGTTTGACGTTATTAGTGTGCAGCCTTACACTAAATACATACTTTACATGGGCTTCACTTGTTTGACGTTATTAGAGTGCAGCCTTACACTAAATACATACTTTACATGGGCTTCACTTGTCTGACGTTATTAGAGTGCAGCCTTACACTAAATACATACTTTACATGGGCTTCACTTGTTTGACGTTATTAGAGTGCAGCCTTACACTAAATACATACTTTACATGGGCTTCACTTGCTTGACGTTATCAAATGGCAGCCTTACACTAAATACATACTTTACATGGGCTTCACTTGTTTGACGTTATTAGAGAGCAGCCTTACACTAAATACATACTTTACATGGGCTTCATGTGTTTGACGTTATTAGAGTGCAGCCTTACACTAAATACATACTTTACATGGGCTTCACTTGTTTGACGTTATTAGAGTGCAACCTTACACTAAATACATACTTTACATGGGCTTCACTTGTTTGACGTTATTAGAGTGCAGCCTTACACTAAATACATACTTTACGTGGGCTTCATGTGTTTGACGTTGTTAGAGTGCAGCCTTACACTAAATACATACTTTACATGGGTTCACTTGTTTGACGTTATTAGAGTGCAACCTTACACTAAATACATACTTTACATGGGCTTTACTTGTTTGACGTAATTAGAGTACAGCCTTACACTAAATACATACTTTACATGGGCTTCATGTGTTTGACGTTGTTAGAGTGCAGCCTTACACTAAATACATACTTTACATGGGTTTAACTTGTTTGACGTTATTAGAGTGCAACCTTACACTAAATACATACTTTACATGGGCTTTACTTGTTTGACGTAATTAGAGTACAGCCTTACACTAAATACATACTTTACATGGGCTTCATGTGTTTGACGTTATTAGAGTGCAGCCTTACACTAAATACATACTTTACATGGGCTTCATGTGTTTGACGTTATTAGAGTGCAGCCTTACACTAAATACATACTTTACATGGGCTTCACTTGTTTGACGTTATTAGAGTGCAGCCTTACACTAAATACATACTTTACATGGGCTTCATGTGTTTGACGTTATTAGAGTGCAGCCTTACTAAATACATACTTTACATGGGCTTCATGTGTTTGACGTTATTAGAGTGCAGCCTTACACTAAATACATACTTTACATGGGCTTCACTTGTTTGACGTTATTAGAGTGCAGCCTTACACTGAAATACATACTTTACATGGCTTCACTTGTTTGACGTTATTAGAGTGCAGCCTTACACTAAATACATACTTTACATGGGCTTCATGTGTTTGACGTTGTTAGAGTGCAGCCTTACACTAAATACATACTTTACATGGGCTTAACTTGTTTGACGTTATTAGAGTGCAACCTTACACTAAATACATACTTTACATGGCTTCACTTGTTTGACGTTATTAGAGTGCAGCCTTACACTAAATACATACTTTACATGGGCTTCATGTGTTTGACGTTATAAGAGTACAGCCTTACACTAAATACATACTTTACATGGGCTTCACTTGTTTGACGTTATTAGAGTGCAGCCTTACAATAAATACATACTTTACATGGCTTCACTTGTTTGACGTTATTAGAGTGCAGCCTTACACTAAATACATACTTTACATGGGCTTCATGTGTTTGACGTTGTTAGATTGCAGCCATACACTAAATACATACTTTACATGGGCTTCACTTGTTTGACGTCATTAGAGTACAGCCTTACACTAAATACATACTTTACATGGGCTTCACTTGTTTGACGTTATTAGAGTGCAGCCTTACACTAAATACATACTTTACATGGGCTTCATGTGTTTGACGTTATTAGAGTGCAGCCTTACACTAAATACATACTTTACATGGGCTTCATGTGTTTGACGTTATTAGAGTGCAACCTTACAATAAATACATACTTTACATGGGCTTCACTTGTTTGACGTTATTAGAGTGCAGCCTTACACTAAATACATACTTTACATGGGCTTCACTTGTTTGACGTTATTAGAGTGCAACCTTACACTAAATACATACTTTACATGGGCTTCACTTGTTTGACGTTATTAGAGTGCAGCCTTACACTAAATACATACTTTACATGGGCTTCACTTGTTTGACGTTATTAGAGTGCAGCCTTACACTAAATACATACTTTACATGGGCTTCACTTGTTTGACGTTATTAGAGTGCAGCCTTACACTAAATACATACTTTACATGGGCTTCACTTGTTTGACGTTATTAGAGTGCAGCCTTACACTAAATACATACTTTACATGGGCTTCACTTGCTTTGACGTTATTAGAGTGCAGCCTTACACTAAATACATACTTTACATGGGCTTCACTTGTTTGACGTTATTAGAGTGCAGCCTTACACTAAATACATACTTTACATGGGCTTCATGTGTTTGACGTTATTAGAGTGCAGCCTTACACTAAATACATACTTTACATGTGCTTCACTTGTTTGACGTTATTAGAGTGCAGCCTTACACTAAATACATACTTTACATGGGCTTCACTTGTTTGACGTTATTAGTGTGCAGCCTTACACTAAATACATACTTTACATGGGCTTCACTTGTTTGACGTTATTAGAGTGCAGCCTTACACTAAATACATACTTTACATGGGCTTCACTTGTCTGACGTTATTAGAGTGCAGCCTTACACTAAATACATACTTTACATGGGCTTCACTTGTTTGACGTTATTAGAGTGCAGCCTTACACTAAATACATACTTTACATGGGCTTCACTTGTTTGACGTTATTAGAGTGCAGCCTTACACTAAATACATACTTTACATGGCTTCACTTGTTTGACGTTATTAGAGTGCAGCCTTACACTAAATACATACTTTACATGGGCTTCACTGTGTTTGACGTTATTAGAGTGCAGCCTTACACTAAATACATACTTTACATGGGCTTCACTTGTTTGACGTTATTAGAGTGCAGCCTTACACTAAATACATACTTTACATGGGCTTCACTGTGTTTGACGTTATTAGAGTGCAGCCTTACACTAAATACATACTTTACATGGGCTTCACTTGTTTGACGTTATTAGAGTGCAGCCTTACACTAAATACATACTTTACATGGGCTTCACTTGTTTGACGTTATTAGAGTGCAGCCTTACACTAAATACATACTTTACATGGGCTTCATGTGTTTGACGTTATTAGAGTACAGCCTTACACTAAATACATACTTTACATGGGCTTCACTTGTTTGACGTTATTAGAGTGCAGCCTTACACTAAATACATACTTTACATGGGCTTCACTTGTTTGACGTTATTAGAGTGCAGCCTTACACTAAATACATACTTTACATGGGCTTCATGTGTTTGACGTTATTAGAGTGCAGCCTTACACTAAATACATACTTTACATGGGCTTCACTTGTTTGACGTTATTAGAGTGCAGCCTTACACTAAATACATACTTTACATGGGCTTCACTTGTTTGACGTTATTAGAGTGCAGCCTTACACTAAATACATACTTTACATGGGCTTCACTTGTTTGACGTTATTAGAGTGCAGCCTTACACTAAATACATACTTTACATGGGCTTCACTTGTTTGACGTTATTAGAGTGCAGCCTTACACTAAATACATACTTTACATGGGCTTCACTTGTTTGACGTTATTAGAGTGCAGCCTTACACTAAATACATACTTTACATGGGCTTCACTTGTTTGACGTTATTAGAGTGCAGCCTTACACTAAATACATACTTTACATGGGCTTCACTTGTTTGACGTTATTAGAGTGCAGCCTTACACTAAATACATACTTTACATGGGCTTCACTTGTTTGACGTTATTAGAGTGCAGCCTTACACTAAATACATACTTTACATGGGCTTCACTTGTTTGACGTTATTAGAGTGCAGCCTTACACTAAATACATACTTTACATGGGCTTCACTTGTTTGACGTTATTAGAGTGCAGCCTTACACTAAATACATACTTTACATGGGCTTCACTTGTTTGACGTTATTAGAGTGCAGCCTTACACTAAATACATACTTTACATGGGCTTCACTTGTTTGACGTTATTAGAGTGCAGCCTTACACTAAATACATACTTTACATGGGCTTCACTTGTTTGACGTTATTAGAGTGCAGCCTTACACTAAATACATACTTTACATGGGCTTCACTTGTTTGACGTTATTAGAGTGCAGCCTTACACTAAATACATACTTTACATGGGCTTCACTGTGTTTGACGTTATTAGAGTGCAGCCTTACACTAAATACATACTTTACATGGGCTTCACTTGTTTGACGTTATTAGAGTGCAGCCTTACACTAAATACATACTTTACATGGGCTTCACTTGTTTGACGTTATTAGAGTGCAGCCTTACACTAAATACATACTTTACATGGGCTTCATGTGTTTGACGTTATTAGAGTGCAGCCTTACACTAAATACATACTTTACATGGGCTTCACTTGTTTGACGTTATTAGAGTGCAGCCTTACACTAAATACATACTTTACATGGGCTTCACTTGTTTGACGTTATTAGAGTGCAGCCTTACACTAAATACATACTTTACATGGGCTTCACTTGTTTGACGTTATTAGAGTGCAGCCTTACACTAAATACATACTTTACATGGGCTTTCACTTGTTTGACGTTATTAGAGTACAGCCTTACACTAAATACATACTTTACATGGGCTTCACTTGTTTGACGTTATTAGAGTGCAGCCTTACACTAAATACATACTTTACATGGGCTTCACTTGTTTGACGTTATTAGAGTGCAGCCTTACACTAAATACATACTTTACATGGGCTTCATGTGTTTGACGTTATTAGAGTGCAGCCTTACACTAAATACATACTTTACATGGGCTTCATGTGTTTGACGTTATTAGAGTGCAGCCTTACACTAAATACATACTTTACATGGGCTTCACTTGTTTGACGTTATTAGAGTGCAGCCTTACACTAAATACATACTTTACATGGGCTTCACTTGTTTGACGTTATTAGAGTGCAGCCTTACACTAAATACATACTTTACATGGGCTTCACTTGTTTGACGTTATTAGAGTGCAGCCTTACACTAAATACATACTTTACATGGGCTTCACTTGTTTGACGTTATTAGAGTGCAGCCTTACACTAAATACATACTTTACATGGGCTTCACTTGTTTGACGTTATTAGAGTGCAGCCTTACACTAAATACATACTTTACATGGGCTTCACTTGTTTGACGTTATTAGAGTGCAGCCTTACACTAAATACATACTTTACATGGGCTTCATGTGTTTGACGTTATTAGAGTGCAGCCTTACACTAAATACATACTTTACATGGGCTTCACTTGTTTGACGTTATTAGAGTGCAGCCTTACACTAAATACATACTTTACATGGGCTTCACTTGTTTGACGTTATTAGTGTGCAGCCTTACACTAAATACATACTTTACATGGGCTTCACTTGTTTGACGTTATTAGAGTGCAGACTTACACTAAATACATACTTTACATGGGCTTCACTTGTTTGACGTTATTAGAGTGCAGCCTTACACTAAATACATACTTTACATGGGCTTCACTTGTTTGACGTTATTAGAGTGCAGCCTTACACTAAATACATACTTTACATGGGCTTCACTTGTTTGACGTTATTAGAGTGCAGCCTTACACTAAATACATACTTTACATGGGCTTCATGTGTTTGACGTTATTAGAGTGCAGCCTTACACTAAATACATACTTTACATGGGCTTCACTTGTTTGACGTTATTAGAGTGCAACCTTACACTAAATACATACTTTACATGGGCTTAACTTGTTTGACGTTATTAGAGTGCAACCTTACACTAAATACATACTTTACATGGCTTCACTTGTTTGACGTTATTAGAGTGCAGCCTTACACTAAATACATACTTTACATGGGCTTCATGTGTTTGACGTTATAAGAGTACAGCCTTACACTCAATACATACTTTACATGGGCTTCACTTGTTTGACGTTATTAGAGTGCAGCCTTACACTAAATACATACTTTACATGGCTTCACTTGTTTGACGTTATTAGAGTGCAGCCTTACACTAAATACATACTTTACATGGGCTTCATGTGTTTGACGTTGTTAGAGTGCAGCCTTACACTAAATACATAATTTACATGTGCTTCACTTGTTTGACGTCATTAGAGTACAGCCTTACACTAAATACATACTTTACATGGGCTTTACTTGTTTGACGTTATTAGAGTACAGCCTTACACTAAATACATACTTTACATGGGTTCACTTGTTTGACGTTATAGGAGTGCAGCCTTACACTAAATACATACTTTACATGGGCTTCACTTGTTTGACGTTATTAGAGTGCAGCCTTACACTAAATACATACTTTACATGGGCTTCATGTGTTTGACGTTATTAGAGTGCAGCCTTACACTAAATACATACTTTACATGGGCTTCATGTGTTTGACGTTATTAGAGTGCAGCCTTACACTAAATACATACTTTACATGGGCTTAACTTGTTTGACGTTATTAGAGTACAGCCTTACACTAAATACATACTATACATGGGCTTCATGTGTTTGACGTTATTAGAGTACAACCTTACACTAAATACATACTTTACATGGGCTCACTTGTTTGACGTTGTTAAAGTGCAGCCTTACACTAAATACATACTTTACATGGGCTACACTTGTTTGACGTTATTAGAGTGCAGCCTTACACTAAATACATACTTTACATGGGCTTCATGTGTTTGACGTTATTAGAGTGCAGCCTTACACTAAATACATACTTTACATGGGCTTCACTTGTTTGACGTTATTAGAGTGCAGCCTTACACTAAATACATACTTTACATGGGCTTCACTTGTTTGACGTTATTAGAGTGCAGCCTTACACTAAATACATACTTTACATGGGCTTCACTTGTTTGACGTTATTAGAGTGCAGCCTTACACTAAATACATACTTTACATGGGCTTCATGTGTTTGACGTTATTAGAGTGCAGCCTTACACTAAATACATACTTTACATGGGCTTCACTTGTTTGACGTTATTAGAGTGCAACCTTACACTAAATACATACTTTACATGGGCTTAACTTGTTTGACGTTATTAGAGTGCAACCTTACACTAAATACATACTTTACATGGCTTCACTTGTTTGACGTTATTAGAGTGCAGCCTTACACTAAATACACACTTTACATGGGCTTCATGTGTTTGACGTTATAAGAGTACAGCCTTACACTAAATACATACTTTACATGGGCTTCACTTGTTTGACGTTATTAGAGTGCAGCCTTACACTAAATACATACTTTACATGGCTTCACTTGTTTGACGTTATTAGAGTGCAGCCTTACACTAAATACATACTTTACATGGGCTTCATGTGTTTGACGTTGTTAGAGTGCAGCCTTACACTAAATACATACTTTACATGTGCTTCACTTGTTTGACGTCATTAGAGTACAGCCTTACACTAAATACATACTTTACATGGGCTTTACTTGTTTGACGTTATTAGAGTACAGCCTTACACTAAATACATACTTTACATGGGTTCACTTGTTTGACGTTATAAGAGTGCAGCCTTACACTAAATACATACTTTACATGGGCTTCACTTGTTTGACGTTATTAGAGTGCAGCCTTACACTAAATACATACTTTACATGGGCTTCATGTGTTTGACGTTATTAGAGTGCAGCCTTACACTAAATACATACTTTACATGGGCTTCATGTGTTTGACGTTATTAGAGTGCAGCCTTACACTAAATACATACTTTACATGGGCTTAACTTGTTTGACGTTATTAGAGTACAGCCTTACACTAAATACATACTATACATGGGCTTCATGTGTTTGACGTTATTAGAGTACAACCTTACACTAAATACATACTTTACATGGGCTCACTTGTTTGACGTTGTTAAAGTGCAGCCTTACACTAAATACATACTTTACATGGGCTACACTTGTTTGACGTTATTAGAGTGCAGCCTTACACTAAATACATACTTTACATGGGCTTCATGTGTTTGACGTTATTAGAGTGCAGCCTTACACTAAATACATACTTTACATGGGCTTCACTTGTTTGACGTTATTACCGTGCAGCCTTACACTAAATACATACTTTACATGGGCTTCACTTGTTTGACGTTATTAGAGTGCAACCTTACACTAAATACATACTTTACATGGGCTTAACTTGTTTGACGTTAGTAGCGTGCAGCCTTACACTAAATACATACTTTACATGGGCTTCACTTGTTTGACGTTATTAGAGTACAGCCTTACACTAAATACATACTTTACATGGTCTCACATGTTTGACGTTATTAGAGTGCAGCCTTACACTAAATACATACTTTACATGGGCTTAACTTGTTTGACGTTATTAGAGTGCAGCCTTACACTAAATACATACTTTACATGGGCTTCATGTGTTTGACGTTATTAGAGTGCAGCCTTACACTAAATACATACTTTACATGTGATTCACTTGTTTGACGTTATTAGAGTGCAACCTTACACTAAATACATACTTTACATGGGCTTCACTTGTTTGACGTTATTAGTGTGCAGCCTTACACTAAATACATACTTTACATGGGCTTCACTTGTTTGACGTTATTAGAGTGCAGACTTACACTAAATACATACTTTACATGGGCTTCACTTGTTTGACGTTATTAGAGTGCAGCCTTACACTAAATACATACTTTACATGGGCTTCACTTGTTTGACGTTATTAGAGTGCAGCCTTACACTAAATACATACTTTACATGGGCTTCACTTGTTTGACGTTATTAGAGTGCAGCCTTACACTAAATACATACTTTACATGGGCTTCATGTGTTTGACGTTATTAGAGTGCAGCCTTACACTAAATACATACTTTACATGGGCTTCACTTGTTTGACGTTATTAGAGTGCAACCTTACACTAAATACATACTTTACATGGGCTTAACTTGTTTGACGTTATTAGAGTGCAACCTTACACTAAATACATACTTTACATGGCTTCACTTGTTTGACGTTATTAGAGTGCAGCCTTACACTAAATACATACTTTACATGGGCTTCATGTGTTTGACGTTATAAGAGTACAGCCTTACACTCAATACATACTTTACATGGGCTTCACTTGTTTGACGTTATTAGAGTGCAGCCTTACACTAAATACATACTTTACATGGCTTCACTTGTTTGACGTTATTAGAGTGCAGCCTTACACTAAATACATACTTTACATGGGCTTCATGTGTTTGACGTTGTTAGAGTGCAGCCTTACACTAAATACATAATTTACATGTGCTTCACTTGTTTGACGTCATTAGAGTACAGCCTTACACTAAATACATACTTTACATGGGCTTTACTTGTTTGACGTTATTAGAGTACAGCCTTACACTAAATACATACTTTACATGGGTTCACTTGTTTGACGTTATAGGAGTGCAGCCTTACACTAAATACATAATTTACATGGGCTTCACTTGTTTGACGTTATTAGAGTGCAGCCTTACACTAAATACATACTTTACATGGGCTTCATGTGTTTGACGTTATTAGAGTGCAGCCTTACACTAAATACATACTTTACATGGGCTTCATGTGTTTGACGTTATTAGAGTGCAGCCTTACACTAAATACATACTTTACATGGGCTTAACTTGTTTGACGTTATTAGAGTACAGCCTTACACTAAATACATACTATACATGGGCTTCATGTGTTTGACGTTATTAGAGTACAACCTTACACTAAATACATACTTTACATGGGCTCACTTGTTTGACGTTGTTAAAGTGCAGCCTTACACTAAATACATACTTTACATGGGCTACACTTGTTTGACGTTATTAGAGTGCAGCCTTACACTAAATACATACTTTACATGGGCTTCATGTGTTTGACGTTATTAGAGTGCAGCCTTACACTAAATACATACTTTACATGGGCTTCACTTGTTTGACGTTATTAGAGTGCAGCCTTACACTAAATACATACTTTACATGGGCTTCACTTGTTTGACGTTATTAGAGTGCAGCCTTACACTAAATACATACTTTACATGGGCTTCACTTGTTTGACGTTATTAGAGTGCAGCCTTACGCTAAATACATACTTTACATGGGCTTCATGTGTTTGACGTTATTAGAGTGCAGCCTTACACTAAATACATACTTTACATGGGCTTCACTTGTTTGACGTTATTAGAGTGCAACCTTACACTAAATACATACTTTACATGGGCTTAACTTGTTTGACGTTATTAGAGTGCAACCTTACACTAAATACATACTTTACATGGCTTCACTTGTTTGACGTTATTAGAGTGCAGCCTTACACTAAATACATACTTTACATGGGCTTCATGTGTTTGACGTTATAAGAGTACAGCCTTACACTAAATACATACTTTACATGGGCTTCACTTGTTTGACGTTATTAGAGTGCAGCCTTACACTAAATACATACTTTACATGGCTTCACTTGTTTGACGTTATTAGAGTGCAGCCTTACACTAAATACATACTTTACATGGGCTTCATGTGTTTGACGTTGTTAGAGTGCAGCCTTACACTAAATACATACTTTACATGTGCTTCACTTGTTTGACGTCATTAGAGTACAGCCTTACACTAAATACATACTTTACATGGGCTTTACTTGTTTGACGTTATTAGAGTACAGCCTTACACTAAATACATACTTTACATGGGTTCACTTGTTTGACGTTATTAGAGTGCAGCCTTACACTAAATACATACTTTACATGGGCTTCACTTGTTTGACGTTATTAGAGTGCAGCCTTACACTAAATACATACTTTACATGGGCTTCACTTGTTTGACGTTATTAGAGTGCAGCCTTACACTAAATACATACTTTACATGGGCTTCACTTGTTTGACGTTATTAGAGTGCAGCCTTACACTAAATACATACTTTACATGGGCTTCACTTGTTTGACGTTATTAGAGTGCAGCCTTACACTAAATACATACTTTACATGGGCTTCACTTGTTTGACGTTATTAGAGTGCAGCCTTACACTAAATACATACTTTACATGGGCTTCACTGTGTTTGACGTTATTAGAGTGCAGCCTTACACTAAATACATACTTTACATGGGCTTCACTTGTTTGACGTTATTAGAGTGCAGCCTTACACTAAATACATACTTTACATGGGCTTCACTTGTTTGACGTTATTAGAGTGCAGCCTTACACTAAATACATACTTTACATGGGCTTCACTTGTTTGACGTTATTAGAGTGCAGCCTTACACTAAATACATACTTTACATGGGCTTCACTGTGTTTGACGTTATTAGAGTGCAGCCTTACACTAAATACATACTTTACATGGGCTTCACTTGTTTGACGTTATTAGAGTGCAGCCTTACACTAAATACATACTTTACATGGGCTTCACTTGTTTGACGTTATTAGAGTGCAGCCTTACACTAAATACATACTTTACATGGGCTTCATGTGTTTGACGTTATTAGAGTGCAGCCTTACACTAAATACATACTTTACATGGGCTTCACTTGTTTGACGTTATTAGAGTACAGCCTTACACTAAATACATACTTTACATGGGCTTTCACTTGTTTGACGTTATTAGAGTACAGCCTTACACTAAATACATACTTTACATGGGCTTCACTTGTTTGACGTTATTAGAGTGCAGCCTTACACTAAATACATACTTTACATGGGCTTCACTTGTTTGACGTTATTAGAGTGCAGCCTTACACTAAATACATACTTTACATGGGCTTCACTTGTTTGACGTTATTAGAGTGCAGCCTTACACTAAATACATACTTTACATGGGCTTCATGTGTTTGACGTTATTAGAGTGCAGCCTTACACTAAATACATACTTTACATGGGCTTAACTTGTTTGACGTTATTAGAGTACAGCCTTACACTAAATACATACTATACATGGGCTTCATGTGTTTGACGTTATTAGAGTACAACCTTACACTAAATACATACTTTACATGGGCTCACTTGTTTGACGTTGTTAAAGTGCAGCCTTACACTAAATACATACTTTACATGGGCTACACTTGTTTGACGTTATTAGAGTGCAGCCTTACACTAAATACATACTTTACATGGGCTTCATGTGTTTGACGTTATTAGAGTGCAGCCTTACACTAAATACATACTTTACATGGGCTTCACTTGTTTGACGTTATTAGAGTGCAGCCTTACACTAAATACATACTTTACATGGGCTTCACTTGTTTGACGTTATTAGAGTGCAGCCTTACACTAAATACATACTTTACATGGGCTTCATGTGTTTGACGTTATTAGAGTGCAGCCTTACACTAAATACATACTTTACATGGGCTTCACTTGTTTGACGTTATTAGAGTGCAACCTTACACTAAATACATACTTTACATGGGCTTCACTTGTTTGACGTTATTAGAGTGCAACCTTACACTAAATACATACTTTACATGGGCTTCACTTGTTTGACGTTATTAGAGTGCAGCCTTACACTAAATACATACTTTACATGGGCTTCACTTGTTTGACGTTATTAGAGTGCAGCCTTACACTAAATACATACTTTACATGGGCTTCACTTGTTTGACGTTATTAGAGTGCAGCCTTACACTAAATACATACTTTACATGGGCTTCATGTGTTTGACGTTGTTAGAGTGCAGCCTTACACTAAATACATACTTTACATGTGCTTCACTTGTTTGACGTCATTAGAGTACAGCCTTACACTAAATACATACTTTACATGGGCTTTACTTGTTTGACGTTATTAGAGTACAGCCTTACACTAAATACATACTTTACATGGGTTCACTTGTTTGACGTTATTAGAGTGCAGCCTTACACTAAATACATACTTTACATGGGCTTCACTTGTTTGACGTTATTAGAGTGCAGCCTTACACTAAATACATACTTTACATGGGCTTCATGTGTTTGACGTTATTAGAGTGCAGCCTTACACTAAATACATACTTTACATGGGCTTCATGTGTTTGACGTTATTAGAGTGCAGCCTTACACTAAATACATACTTTACATGGGCTTAACTTGTTTGACGTTATTAGAGTACAGCCTTACACTAAATACATACTATACATGGGCTTCATGTGTTTGACGTTATTAGAGTACAACCTTACACTAAATACATACTTTACATGGGCTCACTTGTTTGACGTTGTTAAAGTGCAGCCTTACACTAAATACATACTTTACATGGGCTACACTTGTTTGACGTTATTAGAGTGCAGCCTTACACTAAATACATACTTTACATGGGCTTCATGTGTTTGACGTTATTAGAGTGCAGCCTTACACTAAATACATACTTTACATGGGCTTCACTTGTTTGACGTTATTAGAGTGCAGCCTTACACTAAATACATACTTTACATGGGCTTCACTTGTTTGACGTTATTAGAGTGCAACCTTACACTAAATACATACTTTACATGGGCTTCACTTGTTTGACGTTATTAGAGTGCAGCCTTACACTAAATACATACTTTACATGGGCTTCACTTGTTTGACGTTATTAGAGTACAGCCTTACACTAAATACATACTTTACATGGGCTTCACTTGTTTGACGTTATTAGAGTGCAGCCTTACACTAAATACATACTTTACATGGGCTTAACTTGTTTGACGTTATTAGAGTGCAGCCTTACACTAAATACATACTTTACATGGGCTCACTTGTTTGACGTTATTAGAGTACAGCCTTACACTAAATACATACTTTACATGGGCTTCACTTGTTTGACGTTATTAGAGTGCAGCCTTACACTAAATACATACTTTACATGGGCTTCACTTGTTTGACGTTATTAGAGTGCAGCCTTACACTAAATACATACTTTACATGGGCTTCACTTGTTTGACGTTATTAGAGTGCAGCCTTACACTAAATACATACTTTACATGGGCTTCATGTGTTTGACGTTATTAGAGTGCAGCCTTACACTAAATACATACTTTACATGGGCTTCACTTGTTTGACGTTATTAGAGTGCAACCTTACACTAAATACATACTTTACATGGGCTTAACTTGTTTGACGTTATTAGAGTGCAACCTTACACTAAATACATACTTTACATGGCTTCACTTGTTTGACGTTATTAGAGTGCAGCCTTACACTAAATACATACTTTACATGGGCTTCATGTGTTTGACGTTATAAGAGTACAGCCTTACACTCAATACATACTTTACATGGGCTTCACTTGTTTGACGTTATTAGAGTGCAGCCTTACACTAAATACATACTTTACATGGCTTCACTTGTTTGACGTTATTAGAGTGCAGCCTTACACTAAATACATACTTTACATGGGCTTCATGTGTTTGACGTTGTTAGAGTGCAGCCTTACACTAAATACATAATTTACATGTGCTTCACTTGTTTGACGTCATTAGAGTACAGCCTTACACTAAATACATACTTTACATGGGCTTTACTTGTTTGACGTTATTAGAGTACAGCCTTACACTAAATACATACTTTACATGGGTTCACTTGTTTGACGTTATAGGAGTGCAGCCTTACACTAAATACATACTTTACATGGGCTTCACTTGTTTGACGTTATTAGAGTGCAGCCTTACACTAAATACATACTTTACATGGGCTTCATGTGTTTGACGTTATTAGAGTGCAGCCTTACACTAAATACATACTTTACATGGGCTTCATGTGTTTGACGTTATTAGAGTGCAGCCTTACACTAAATACATACTTTACATGGGCTTAACTTGTTTGACGTTATTAGAGTACAGCCTTACACTAAATACATACTATACATGGGCTTCATGTGTTTGACGTTATTAGAGTACAACCTTACACTAAATACATACTTTACATGGGCTCACTTGTTTGACGTTGTTAAAGTGCAGCCTTACACTAAATACATACTTTACATGGGCTACACTTGTTTGACGTTATTAGAGTGCAGCCTTACACTAAATACATACTTTACATGGGCTTCATGTGTTTGACGTTATTAGAGTGCAGCCTTACACTAAATACATACTTTACATGGGCTTCACTTGTTTGACGTTATTAGAGTGCAGCCTTACACTAAATACATACTTTACATGGGCTTCACTTGTTTGACGTTATTAGAGTGCAGCCTTACACTAAATACATACTTTACATGGGCTTCACTTGTTTGACGTTATTAGAGTGCAGCCTTACACTAAATACATACTTTACATGGGCTTCATGTGTTTGACGTTATTAGAGTGCAGCCTTACACTAAATACATACTTTACATGGGCTTCACTTGTTTGACGTTATTAGAGTGCAACCTTACACTAAATACATACTTTACATGGGCTTAACTTGTTTGACGTTATTAGAGTGCAACCTTACACTAAATACATACTTTACATGGGCTTCACTTGTTTGACGTTATTAGAGTGCAGCCTTACACTAAATACATACTTTACATGGGCTTCATGTGTTTGACGTTATAAGAGTACAGCCTTACACTAAATACATACTTTACATGGGCTTCACTTGTTTGACGTTATTAGAGTGCAGCCTTACACTAAATACATACTTTACATGGCTTCACTTGTTTGACGTTATTAGAGTGCAGCCTTACACTAAATACATACTTTACATGGGCTTCATGTGTTTGACGTTGTTAGAGTGCAGCCTTACACTAAATACATACTTTACATGTGCTTCACTTGTTTGACGTCATTAGAGTACAGCCTTACACTAAATACATACTTTACATGGGCTTTACTTGTTTGACGTTATTAGAGTACAGCCTTACACTAAATACATACTTTACATGGGTTCACTTGTTTGACGTTATAAGAGTGCAGCCTTACACTAAATACATACTTTACATGGGCTTCACTTGTTTGACGTTATTAGAGTGCAGCCTTACACTAAATACATACTTTACATGGGCTTCATGTGTTTGACGTTATTAGAGTGCAGCCTTACACTAAATACATACTTTACATGGGCTTCATGTGTTTGACGTTATTAGAGTGCAGCCTTACACTAAATACATACTTTACATGGGCTTAACTTGTTTGACGTTATTAGAGTACAGCCTTACACTAAATACATACTATACATGGGCTTCATGTGTTTGACGTTATTAGAGTACAGCCTTACACTAAATACATACTTTACATGGGCTCACTTGTTTGACGTTGTTAGAGTGCAGCCTTACACTAAATACATACTTTACATGGGCTACACTTGTTTGACGTTATTAGAGTGCAGCCTTACACTAAATACATACTTTACATGGGCTTCATGTGTTTGACGTTATTAGAGTGCAGCCTTACACTAAATACATACTTTACATGGGCTTCACTTGTTTGACGTTATTACCGTGCAGCCTTACACTAAATACATACTTTACATGGGCTTCACTTGTTTGACGTTATTAGAGTGCAACCTTACACTAAATACATACTTTACATGGGCTTCACTTGTTTGACGTTAGTAGCGTGCAGCCTTACACTAAATACATACTTTACATGGGCTTCACTTGTTTGACGTTATTAGAGTACAGCCTTACACTAAATACATACTTTACATGGGCTTCACTTGTTTGACGTTATTAGAGTGCAGCCTTACACTAAATACATACTTTACATGGGCTTCACTTGTTTGACGTTATTAGAGTGCAGCCTTACACTAAATACATACTTTACATGGGCTTCACTTGTTTGACGTTATTAGAGTGCAGCCTTACACTAAATACATACTTTACATGGGCTTCACTTGTTTGACGTTATTAGAGTGCAGCCTTACACTAAATACATACTTTACATGGGCTTCACTTGTTTGACGTTATTAGAGTGCAGCCTTACACTAAATACATACTTTACATGGGCTTCACTTGTTTGACGTTATTAGAGTGCAGCCTTACACTAAATACATACTTTACATGGGCTTCACTTGTTTGACGTTATTAGAGTGCAGCCTTACACTAAATACATACTTTACATGGGCTTCACTTGTTTGACGTTATTAGAGTGCAGCCTTACACTAAATACATACTTTACATGGGCTTCACTTGTTTGACGTTATTAGAGTGCA
>CALYLW010000027.1:3290118-3312618 GCA_944989445.1 Ampullaceana balthica
AATAACGTCAAACACGTGGGCTCCATTAAAAACGTCATTAAATAAATTGCAAGTAATCAAATAGTTTAGGGGAACTAAAATTTAAAATCGCACATTTTGATGTGACGTCACATTTCTTAAACACATGTGACGTCACACATCGTCCAAAAATGGATGACCCCCTCCCCACCCCCTTTTTATTTTTTGGCGCATCACGTCATTTATAGGCGGCTTCAAAGAGTAAAACCAAATGCTTTTGACTCTGGCTTAAATTAATTTTTCAATTAGGGGGAGGGGGGGGGGTTTTAAGTGAATTTGTATGTACGAATAGGTGAGGCGGTCCCGAAAATGTACGGGCTGCAACAGGTGGGAGTGGTGTACGAAAATACGAATTTTATTTTTACGTAATCTATTGATGGCCCCTGATGTCTTTTTTCTGTATTGAAAATGATTACAGTAAAAGTATTTCTCAACTTAATTCCGACTATCTAAGAACAAACTTATGACTAATCCTGTAAATTAGAAGACTAATCATGATGGAGTATATTTCTATCGTTCTGATAGAATCGCTGATAATATTCATACCGACTAATCCGAGAGCATCGTCGATTAGCCTAATTTCAACTCTTCAAACGACATTCCAGTCAAGTTCATTTCCAACTACAGTATACCAATTAAATTGTTGGTAAAGTTCATTTACATTATCCTTATATAATCGTGGTTAATGTTCATTCCTAAAAATCCAATGATTGCCCGTAACATTCACTTCGACTAGTCCATGTTAAATGATAAATAAGTTAGATTTTTTTCTCTCTGTTTTAGGAGTGACATGGGCAAAAAACGTAACTTGTCAACTATTAGGATGTTGACCACCGACATCAAACACCCTGGACAGCCTGGCTGTGGTTGGGCAAAATTTCCTTTTCATCTTGGAACTAAGCCAACGCCACGACGTCAAGGCGCAATAATAAATCTGATTTAATTGTGGCGTCTTCTCTTAGGGGGCGGAGTCGAAAAGGGGGCAGGTTGGGTTACAACCTATATATGGAAACGGAAACATCGTTCATTACAAAACATTGGCACTCTCAAAACATCGTTATATAACAAGACAACATAATGACTCTCAAAACATCGTTCATAATTAAAACTTTGGCACTTACGACAATGACTCACACCAAGACATTAGAACTTCTAAAATCCTTTATAACAAAAAATGACACTTCAAAACAACATTCACAACAAAACAATGGCACTATCTAAATAAAACAATGTCACTATCCAAACAAAACAATGTCACTATCCAAACAAAACAATGGCACTATCTAAACAAAACAATGGCACTATCCAAACAAAACAATGGCACTATCTAAACAAACCAATGTCACTATCCAAACAAAACAATGGCACTATCTAAACAAAACAATGGCACTATCCAAACAAAACAATGGCACTATCTAAACAAAACAATGGCACTATCTAAACAAAACAATGGCACTATCCAAACAAAACAATGGCACTATCTAAACAAAACAATGGCACTATCCAAACAAAACAATGGCACTTTCTAAACAAAACAATGTCACTATCCAAACAAAACAATGGCACTATCTAAACAAAACAATGGCACTATCCAAACAAAACAATGGGACTATCTAAACAAAACAATGTCACTATCCAAACAAAACAATGTCACTATCCAAACAAAACAATGGCACTATCTAAACAAAACAATGTCACTATCCAAACAAAACAATGGCACTATCTAAACAAAACAATGGCACTATCCAAACAAAGCAATGTCACTATCCAAACAAAACAATTGCACTATCCAAACAAAACAATGTCACTATCCAAACAAAAAACATGTCACTATCCAAACAAAACAATGGCACTATCCAAACAAAACAATGGCACTATCCAAACAAAACAATGTCACTATCCAAACAAAACAATGTCACTATCCAAACAAAAAACATGTCACTATCCAAACAAAACAATGGCACTATCCAAACAAAACAATGGCACTATCCAAACAAAACAATGTCACTATCCAAACAAAACAATGTCACTATCCAAACAAAACAATGGCACTATCCAAACAAAACAATGTCACTATCAAACAAAACAATGTCACTATCCAAACAAAACAATGTCACTATCAAACAAAACAATTGCACTATCCAAACAAAACAATGTCACTATCAAACAAAACAATGTCACTATCAAACAAAACAATGGCACTATCAAACAAAACAATGTCACTATCAAACAAAACAATGTCACTATCAAACAAAACAATGGCACTATCAAACAAAACAATGTGCACTATCAAACAAAACAATGTCACTATCACACAAAACAATGGCACTATCAAACACAAACAATGTCACTATCAAACAAAACAATGGCACTATCAAACAAAACAATGTCACTATCAAACAAAACAATGGCACTATCAAACACAAACAATGGCACTATCCAAACAAAACAATGTCACTATCAAACAAAACAATGTCACTATCCAAACAAAACAATGTCACTATCAAACAAAACAATTGCACTATCCAAACACAAACAATGTCACTATCAAACAAAACAATGTCACTATCAAACAAAACAATGGCACTATCAAACAAAACAATGGAACTATCCAAACGAAACAATGTCACTATCCAAACAAAACAATGGCACTATCCAAACAAAACAATGTCACTATCAAACAAAACAATGGCACTATCCAAACAAAACAATGTCACTATCAAACAAAACAATGTCACTATCCACAACAATGCACTATCACACACAACAATGTCACTATCAAACAAAACAATGTCACTATCCAAACAAAACAATGTCACTATCAACACAACAATGCACTATCAACAAACAATGTCACTATCAAACAAAACAATGGCACTATCCAAACAAAACAATGTCACTATCCAAACAAAACAATGGCACTATCCAAACAAAACAATGTCACTATCAAACAAAACAATGGCACTATCTAAACAAAACAATGTCACTATCAAACAAAACAATGGCACTATCCAAACAAAACAATGTCACTATCGAAACAAAAAACATGTCACTATCCAAACAAAACAATGGCACTATCCAAACAAAACAATGTCACTATCCAAACAAAACAATGTCACTATCCAAACAAAAAACATGTCACTATCCAAACAAAACAATTGCACTATCCAAACAAAACAATGGCACTATCCAAACAAAACAATGTCACTATCCAAACAAAACAATGACACTATCCAAACAAAACAATGTCACTATCCAAACAAAACAATGTCACTATCCAAACAAAAAACATGTCACTATCCAAACAAAACAATGTCACTATCCAAACAAAACAATTGCACTATCCAAACAAAACAATGTCACTATCCAAACAAAAAACATGTCACTATCCAAACAAAACAATGGCACTATCCAAACAAAACAATGGCACTATCCACATAAAAAGTACAATAGGAGTTGATGCCTCAGTGAGCCTCTTTGATGTCTCAGTGAGCCTCTTTAATGTCTTAGTGAGCCTCTTTGATGGCTCAGTGAGCCTCTTTGATGCCTCAGTGAGCCTCTTTGATGCCTCAGTGAGCCTCTTTGATGCCTCAGAGAGCCTCTTTGATGCCTCAGTGAGCCCCGCTTAAATTAAATTTGGAAGCCTTCAATTTAATTTCAAGAATATTAATGTTAGCGTCACTTTTAATTATCCAAGCCAATTTCTGAATGTTAAAATGTTTTATTAACCACTGTACAAACATAGCCGAAAAGTGGATTCACACGTCCACGGTTTACCCTTGGTATAAAGACAGTTTACCCTTGGTATAAAGACAGTTTATCCTTGGTATAAACACAGTTTACCCTTGGTATAAAGACAGTTTACCCTTGGTATTAAGACGGTATACCCTTGGTATAAAGACAGTTTACCCTTGGTATAAAGACGGTATACCCTTGGTATAAAGACGATTTACCATTGGTATAAAGACGGTTTAACTTTGTTATAGAGACAGTTTACCCTTGGTATAAAGACAGTTTACCCTTGGTATAAAGACAGTTTACCCTTGGTATAAAGACAGTTTACCCTTGGTATAAAGACGGTATACCCTTGGTATAAAGACGGTTTACCCTTGGTATAAAGACGGTTTAACTTTGTTATAAAGACAGTTTACCCTTGGTATAAAGACGGTTTAACCTTGGTATAAAGACAGTTTACCCTTGGTATAAAGACAGTTTACCCTTGATATAAAGACGGTTTAACCTTGGTATAAGGACGGTTTACCCTAGGTATAAAGACAGTTTACCCTTGATATAAAGACGGTTTACCCTTGGTATTAAGACGGTTTACCCTGGTATAAAGACAGTTTACTCTTGGTATAAAGACAGTTTACCCTTGGTATAAAGACGGTTTACTCTAGGTATAAAGACAGTTTACCCTTTGTGTAAAGACGGTTTACCCTTGGTATAAGGACGGTTTACTCTAGGTATAAAGACAGTTTACCCTTTGTGTAAAGACGGTTTACCCTTGGTATAAAGACGGTTTACCCTTGGTATAAAGACAGTTTACACTTGGTATAAAGACAGTTTACCCTTGGTATAAAGACGGTTTACCCTTGGTATAAAGACGGTTTACCCTTGGTATAAAGACAATTTTACCGTTGGTATAAAGTTTACCCTTGGTATAAAGACGGTTTACCCTCGGAAAAAAGACGGTACACCTTTGGTAAAAAGACAGTTTATCCTTGGTATAAAGAGTAAACATATCAATTTTCTTATTTGTAGAGCCGTGTACTTCATTTAATTGTAACATTTGTTAAATGATTAAATTAAAAGGAAATCTATTTTAAAACACCCTCAGACAAATTGAATATTGACGAGGTTACACAAGTCGCTAAATTTAAACATTTCATTATAAAACTTTTTTTTATCTCTGAGTCTTTGAGAATTTTAAATTCATTTAAAATTTAGCCTACATTCGCTTGACATCAATCATGATACATAAACAACATTTGGGAAGCTCTGTCTTAGATAACCATCGGTGTTGTGCAGGTCGATGCACATCATACAACTATGTCGCTACTATTTTCGTATGTTTGTTGAAGAATCCTAATCACTTGTTCAGTTTAAAAGCTTTCATTTTCTCAACATGGGTCGCGTTGTTGCCAAGATTGGACTGAAACATCTTAAACTACAGACCAAATTAGCTCTGCTACAGTCATGTTCCAGGAGAGGTTCCATTTGAGTAGCACTACTAGGACTCTACCAGCTCGCGCTTCGTCTCTTTATAGCTTCGAATGTCTTCAAAGTGACGTCCAGTGAGGACAAAATTGCAGTAGAGCGTTAGACAAGGGCCTGCATCCAATGTCTTAAGTGGGCGAGCCGGAAGTGGAGCCAGAGATGTCACTCATTAGTCGCGTGGGGGTCGCCGAATTTGAGAAAAATAAAGAGAGGAACATCTAGTGACACAATTGTCAATACCGGCAATATAATAAGCTACAATTGGCTCTCCACAAAATAGCTACTTTTAGTTGTATGCTAGTTCGTTATTTTAGTTGTATGCTAGTTCATTATTTGAGTTGCATGCTAGTTCGTTATTTTAGTTGTATGCTAGTTCGTTATTTTAGTTGTATGCTAGTTCATTATTTAAGTTGCATGCTAGTTTGTTATTTTAGTTGTATGCTAGTTCGTTATTTTAAAGGAGCTGTGGTGCTGTTTATTTGTGTGGGTTCTTGGTTTTTTTTCAGGGTTTGGGGTATGTCTAAGAGAGTATGTCTAAGACAGCATGTCTAAGAGAGTATGTCTAAGAGAGTATGTCTAAGAGAGTATGTCTAAGAGAGTATGTCTAAGAGAGCATGTCTAAGAGAGTATGTCTAAGAGAGTATGTCTAAGAGAGTATGTCTAAGAGAGTATGTCTAAGAGAGTATGTCTAAGAGAGTATGTCTAAGAGAGTATGTCTAAGAGAGTATGTCTAAGAGAGTATGGCCATTTCTTTAAGATATAAAGGTTGTTGTGTGTGTGAACATACATTCCTTTTATCAATAGATGCTTTGATGTAAATTTGGATACTATTTAATTGTCATTATTAATCAGCTAAAGAATAAACGGCATTATTTGGTCATTGCTTAAAATTAGGGTTGTTTAGACCAATAATTGATGGCTACAAATATTTCAAATAAAGAAATAATTCTAGCGACTTGACTCTAACATGTAGCAACTAATCATAACAGTGTGCTATGATAGCGGCAAGGAAATGTTGTTCAATTGACGGTCATTTTAAATTAAATTCTCATATATAATCACTGCAATCAATTTTTATCGATTTATCTCTTAATTTTCAAAAAAAAACTTTTTTGTACATGATGTCCTATAAACTCATCTACTAACTATCTAAATGACATCACATGTCAGTCAAATATAATCAAAGTCACAACCTAATTTTATTTTCAAGTCTCCTATCTATCATCTATCAATGTTTCAGCTCCTGTGTAGCATTATTAAAAACATATTATCTATAGTCCTCCATCTGTTTTCTAAGATACCACATGTACATCATGTCTACCAGCTCTATCAACTGACTCTATTGTCTTCATCTATGTATCACTTACTAACTTGTCTACCAGCTCTATCAACTGACTCTATTGTCTTAATCTCTGTATCACTTACTCACTTGTCTACCAGTTCTATCAACTGACTCTATTGTCTTCATCTCTGTATCACTTACTCACTTGTCTACCAGCTCTATCGAAAAGTCACATTCTGTGTACCTACGTTCTTCAACGTCAGGGCTTTACTGTCATCTCTCGTCTACAGCGCTGTAGTCTAAAAATTTAGCTAATGTATTTACTAATTAGCACTAAAAGATTTACATCCAAATTTTAATATCTAGCGGGATCACCGGCGTATTTTTCTTTATTATTGGTTTTATGTAAATCAACACGCAACTCACGCAAGGCATTAGGCGGGGGGCAGTTCTAATAAGGAAACAGCTGGTATCAGGCTATTATCTGCTTATTGTTCTGTTACATATATGCGACTATTGAGAAAATGTTAGAACTGTCTTAGACGTGACTGTATCAAAGACCAACAGATGCCCATAGATTTGATCAAATCTACTTATAGATGCCCATAGATTTGATCAAATCTACTTATAGATGCCCATTGGTTTGATCAAAGTTACTTATAGATGCCCATTGATTTGATCAAATCTACTTATAGATGCCCATTGATTTGATCAAATCTACTTATAGATGCCCATTGATTTGATCAAATCTACTTATAGATGCCCATTGGTTTGATCAAATCTACTTATAGATGCCCATTGGTTTGATCAAAGTTACTTATAGATGCCCATTGATTTGATCAAATCTACTTATAGATGCCCATTGATTTGATCAAATCTACTTATAGATGCCCATTGGTTTGATCAAAGTTACTTATAGATGCCCATTGATTTGATCAAATCTACTTATAGATGCCCATTGGTTTGATTTAATCTACTTTCAGATGCCCATTGGTTTGATCAAATATACGTACATATGCCCATATGTTTGATCAAATCTACGTACATATGCCCATATTTTTTATCAAATCTACGTACATATGTCCATTGGTTTGATCAAATCTACGCAAATATGCACATTGGTTTGATCAAATCTACGTACATATGCCCATTGGTTTGATCAAATCTACGTACATATGCCCATATGTTTGATCAAATCTACGTACATATGCCCATATTTTTTATCAAATCTACGTACATATGCCCATATGTTTGATCAAATCTACGTACATCTGCCCATATTTTTTATCAAATCTACGTACATATGTCCATTGGTCTGATCAAATCTACGTACATATGTCCATTGGTTTGATCAAATCTACGTACATATGCCCATTGGTTTGATCAAATCTACGTACATATGCCCATTGGTTTGATCAAATCTACGTACATATGCCAATCGGTTTCACCAAATCAACAAACCGGTGCTCATTGATTACTTCCCGACACGACTTTGCTTGCGTAAACCAAGAGACGGCTGCGTTACTGAAAAAAATTAACATTGAACCCTGTCAAGTTGACATTCTCTGTTTTTGAGTATCAATGGCGCATGCCTCCATGACGAGATGAATGCCATCCTGATTACATGTAAACGATGAGTGATGTTCAGAACTCATGATGATCCTTCAACTCCCACGATAACATAGAATTTGGGCGCAATCGGTGGCGCTGATTTGGGGAGTTCATCGAAACATGTTGTTCTCCGCTGTGACGTTTGTTCAGTTTATTATCTTTTTACGTTAGATCATCAGACTTAAAGAGAGGTCAGTTATAAACGTGGGCTAAGTACAGGTGACCAGCCTTTTGTAGAAACGGGTTAACTATACTATAATATGGCCATGTTGATAAAAAAAGATCTACACAACACACACACACACGCACGCACACACACACACACACACACGCACACGCACGCGCACACACACACACACAAAATTTATCAACTCATCAAACTGTATGTGGTTGTGTGTGTGTTTGTGTTTGTGTGTGTGTGTGTTATGATAAGTCAGCTGTGTCAGTTAATTTCAAACATGACAGCGATGTAAGCAAGTCTACTTTATATAACAATAACAGATATATTAACTTATATCATGATTAACCTAGAATGGCAAATGAGTTATTTCAGCTCAATCACCATATAATATCGGCTTTATCAGTTGCTTCCACTATTGCAGTAACTCATTCATGTCATTTAATGTCAACTTGTATCAGCTATGACAACTCTGTTAGATTTGGACGCTATGTCATCTAAGTTAACCATTTCTGACATTTCAGCTAATGTCATTTAATTTTTATCTGTCATTAATGTCATCTGATATCAGCTATTTTGGCTAATGTCAGCTGTCAGCTTTGTTAGCTAACATGAGATAACAGCTTTCCACGCATGTAACGATCGATCTCCGTGTACCTCTAGTTGTGTTGTATGTTGTAAAGCAAACAGACATTTCTCATCTCACGACACCCTTACATCACTGTGGCGTCGGACGTGAGAGGAGTCGCCAGCATTAAATCAGATTTATGATTTTCTCTTGCCAGGACGTCGCTTGACTTAGGTCTGAGATGAAGAAAGAATTTTCTAAACGGCGTCCAATCCGTGTGGGACGTTTGGTTAGGTTGTCCAAATGTCTAACAGTTATCAAGATCAGAACATATTAAAAACACCTACCCGGCAAGGTCATGTCAATGATATAGAGGAAAAACCAGGCAATTACGTATCAATAGTATAGGAAAGTCCTGGCAAGTCGTGTTGATTATATAGGAATCTCCCTGACAATAAGAGTAAACTGGATGCCGATTATTATTTTAAAAACGTCATTGCTCTATATAACCTTTTCGAGAAATTCCTTCAATACATCAATCATACTACACAGTATTTATTACTTTCTTAGTTTAGCTGTCATTTAATTGTTGATATAAATGTTCATAATTAATTTTTTTATGTAAATGACCATTTTGAAAAGGTCGTAACTTGATAACAATAACTTGTGAAACTGCATTGTTGTTTTTGTTTTTTTTTGTTATTGTTTTTTTTTAATTAACATGCCTATAAGTCATGCTTATCAATGGAAAGAAAAATAATTCTGAAATATTTCGTATGTAAATATTGATAAAAAATGAATTAAGATTTATAGCATTGAAAAATTTTGTTCATAATAGTAGAATTGTTTTATTAATCAATAAGATTGATTATTTCGAAATGACATTGACTTTCATGGCATTTTACGACCACTATCATTTTATTATTTTTGTTTTTTTAATTTATTTTTACATTTCTTTATGATAGCAAATATTTTCACAAAGAATTATTTGGATAAATCTATTTACTAATTTAATTTCTTAAGATTTTTTCGCTTTACAAAAGTTTTGTCCTATTGATAGAAACTTTATAGCTTTCGATAAGTTAAAAGGTTGAAGCCAGAATTGTTTCGTTTTTTTAAACAAACAATTATCTTCTACTTCTACGATAGAAAGTTAAAAGGCAAAACAGATATATACGTATGAATTAATTACATTATTTTCCATTCCTTCCGTTTGAAATGAGTTTAGTGTTCAAATAACGCAGCTGAACATGTGGTTCTCATTAAATGTATACATGCATGTTAAATACACTTAAAATGATTTTGTGACGAGAACCGATTCTATAAATAGCACACACCTCACTGCGACTTGGAGATGACGTTTGACTTGATATGGTACTTCAAACTTGAGTTTCAATATAGGACATTAGGAAATGAATAAAAGTTTGTTTAACTAAACTATTTAAAATATAAGAAGCCAGCCAGCGAGTTATTGTTTTGTTTATTATAGCACATCCAATCTGACATGCATGTCATATTTGTTTATTATACCACATCCAATCTGACATGCATGTCATATTTGTTTATTATAGCACATCCAATCTGACATGCATGTCATATTTGTTTATTATAGCACATCCAATCTGACATGCATGTCATATTTGTTTATTATACCACATCCAATCTGACATGCATGTCATATTTGTTTATTATACCACATCCAATCTGACATGCATGTCATATTTGTTTATTATAGCACATCCAATCTGACATGCATGTCATATTTGTTTATTATACCACATCCAATCTGACATGCATGTCATATTTGTTTATTATAGCACATCCAATCTGACATGCATGTCATATTTGTTTATTATAGCACATCTAATCTGGCATGCATGGCATATTTTGTTTTGTTTATTATAGCACATCCAATCTGACATGCATGTCATATTTGTTTATTATAGCACATCCAATCTGGCATGCACGGCATATTTGTTTTTTCAATTCTGATTTCCATTTTCCCTCACTGGACATTGAAAATATTTTTTTAGTCGAGTAAAACAGAAAGCTTTGAATGATTTGATCTTACATTTTTAGGTTGAGACATGAAACAGGTGGAAACCTTAAAAGAAAGAGAGAGGGGGGATGGAGAAGAAAGGGAAACTGATATCGATCCAGAAATGTTCGATGTGTGTGGTCAAGAGTTTTGTGATCTTGTCCACGGGTCGTGCTATAATATAAACATTAACAACGATATAGAGCCAAACAAACGGGCCCTGATAGTTTCAGAAAGTAAATAACCTATCATATAGAGCCAAACAAACGGGCCCTGATAGTTTCAGAAAGTAAATAACCTATCATATAGAGCCAAACAAACAGGCCCTGATAGTTTCAGAAAGTAATAACCTATCATATAGAGCCAAACAAACGGACACTGATAGCTTCAGAAAGTAAATAACCTATCATATAGAGCCAAACAAACGGACACTGATAGCTTCAGAAAGTAAATAACCTATCATATAGAGCCAAACAAACTGGCACTGATAGATTCAAAAGTAAATAATCTATC
Organism: Ampullaceana balthica; assembly: GCA_944989445.1. Lineage (NCBI taxonomy): Eukaryota > Metazoa > Mollusca > Gastropoda > Lymnaeidae > Ampullaceana > Ampullaceana balthica. The sequence goes on from CALYLW010000027.1 coordinate 3,301,544, forward strand.
AAATGTCATCATTGTGTCAAACAAAAATGATAAGATTTCAATATACGTATAATGACTGATTTTAGCACTTGTGTGTAATGTTTGCTGTTAAAATATATAATCTATTAAAAATTCTTTTATAAATATTTAATTAAAAAAAATATTTCCACTTTTTCTTTTGACTAATAAATATACTCAAGCCAATATCGTCAGTCACTAATGTGTCACTGCCTCGTCATTTATTAAATCTACTAAAATATACACACTAATTAAAATCTTCACTTATGATTATGTTATATCATCATACAGGCCTCACATAATTGCCATATATCATCACCACTGTGACGTGTGCATCTCTACATTAATGATGACTAGAACAAACGTTTCTCAATGTTGCTAGAGACCCAGGCTGATGATCCAGTAGAATGAATTATGTTTTAAAAAAATCTTCTTATACCCAGAAATGGACATGAGGAAAACATGTTTCTTTTCTAACTGCAGAAAGTGAACAATTAAAAAATGGATTTTTGCTTGAACTTTTTCCAGAAATACACTTACAAAAAAAAACCAATATAAAAAAATATAACTTTATTGCAAGGAGAAGAGGAAAATGGTGGATATCACTCGAAAAGACAAACCCGGAACATCCGGCCTCTCTTCTGCCTAAGAATGGTTGAAAGGAACTCTCAATTTTTAGCAATTTAAAAGAAAGACAACTCGTCAAGCTGAAAACAAGGGAAATAACTAAGTCAGGAGGAGACAAGGGACAGCAGGCAGTTCGTGTCCTGCATAGAATCTTTTAGATACGAGGATAAGGTTTGCCACCATGATCACGTGTTTATTGTTTTCGTCGCATATTCAATGCAGGTCTAATATTCCGTTCAATTTAGATTCATGTAATATATTTCTTATGAAGAAGTTATGAATTAAGAGAGTTAGTGATTTCAGATGCTCTTTGTAAATCTTTTATGCATCATTGAAATAAATAACTAATGGCTTTCGGCATACATGTACAGTAATACAGTTAGACCTCAGTCCACCCTATTGAACAAATTTAGTTCAGTTTTTTTTAATTGAACATTTTATAATCATACAATTATTACATGGACTTGTAACAATTTCTTTCTGTCATAGTTAATGTATTGTTCTGGATACGTAACAATTTCTATATAGACTAATATAAGATAATTTACCGACCACAAGGTCCTTCAGACAAACTCGCTAGATCAATCTGATGATATCAAAAGTTCATTCTAAAACTCGATAGGTCAATCTGATGACATCAAAAGGTCATTCTAAAACTCGATAGGTCAATCTAATCACATCAAAAGGTCATTCTAAAACTCGATAGGTCAATCTGATGACATCAAAAGGTCATTCTAAAACTCGATAGGTCAATCTAATGACATCAAAAGGTCATTCTAAAACTCGATAGGTCACTCTGATGACATCAAAAGGTCATTCTAAACTTGATAGGTCAATCTGATGACATCAAAAGGTCATTCTAAAACTCGATAGGTCAATCTGATGACATCAAAAGGTCATTCTAAAACTCGTTAGGTCAATCTGCTGACATCAAAAGGTCATTCTAAAACTCGATAGGTCAATCTGATGACATCAAAAGGTAATTCTAAAAATCGATAGGTCAATCTGATGACATCAAAAGGTCATTCTAAAACTCGATAGGTCAATCTGATGACATCAAAAGGTCATTCTAAAACTCGATAGGTCAATCTGATGACATCAAAAGGTCATTATAAAACTCGTTAGGTCAATCTGATGACATCAAAAGGTCATTCTAAAACTCGATAGGTCAATCTGATGACATCAAAAGGTCATTCTAAAACTCGATAGGTCAATCTGATGACATCAAAAGGTCATTCTAAAACTCGATAGGTCAATCTGATGACATCAAAAGGTCATTCTAAAACTCGATAGGTCAATCTGATGACATCACAAAGTCATTCTAAAACTCGTTAGGTCAATCTGATGACATCAAAAGGTCATTCTAAAACTCGTTAGGTCAATCTGATGACATCACAAAGTCATTCTAAAACTCGCTAGGTCAATCTGCTGACATCAAAAGGTCATTCTAAAACTCGATAGGTCAATCTGATGACATCACAAAGTCATTCTAAAACTCGTTAGGTCAATCTGATGACATCACAAAGTCATTCAAAAACTCGTTAGGTCAATCTCATGACATCACTAGATCATTCTGACAAACCCACAAACGTTTAGTTCCAATTATTGTCTAACCAGTAATCGCAAATTTTAACCTAAAAGCCTTTCAGCGCAGCATACACAATTTTGTTGCAAGGTTCCAGCAAAAAATAAGTTGTAGAGAACTAAGCACTGTGAGACCGCAGGCCACCTTGGCATACAATGAGCGCCTTTAGTCTAGTTTCAGTGATGGATGTGCATGTATGGACAAGTAATAAATGAAAGGATCGATCAAAGATTAGAACGTGAGCTGTCTAATAACTTGCCGGAAGTCCTCGTGACGAGAATACCAGTTTATGAGTTATGTGATCAATACGGGAGACAAACGCCAACCTGGCCTGTCAGAGGGAGCATCAGCAGACAGCATGTCAGAGGGAGCATCAGCAGACAGAACGATCAAATTATAATCGAGTTTTATTGGCGTTTTTAATGTATTTATGGATAGTTCATGCTGATGATTCACTAACTTCTTATTACAGTTTTAAGTGAGTTATTACAATTATTATAAACAGCAAACTTTCATTCAATTATTTGTAAAATAAAATATAATTCTGAATGCTATTTTGAACAAGGAAAAAATATTGGACTTTATTTGTTTTTGATTCTTTATAAATCAGCCCCTTGGAGAAAAAGATGAATTTTATTTCACTTTTAATAATTTATATAATTTAATTATATTTACAAACAGTGGCGTAACTAGAACTATTGCCACCCGGGGCGGTCTCCAATTTGCCGCCCTTTTTAGGGGTCATACATAAATGGCGTCATGCACTTCGAGAGGGGGGGGGCGGAGTCATACATTTGTGACGATGTGTGACGAGGGGGTGTGTTTAAGTAATCTGTCGTCACGCCAAAACGCGCAAATTTAAATAAAATTTCCACCTAAATATTTGATTACTGACACTAAATTTAATGACGTTTATGTAAAATGCGTGTTACGATATTAGAGTTCAGCCTTACACTAAAAAAAATAATAATTAAATGACAAAAATTTGATTTGAAACATGATCATTTTCAAATAGAAAATACTACTTTTATGGTGGGGGTGTCAAAGCTTTGTGATGTCATATTGAAGAAGGGGTCTAAGTTTTTGTGGCGAAGGGGGAAGGATGAAAAATCACTCACAATTGCGTGACGTCATTTATGGAATGCCACATAGTGGATTATATGATTTTAAAAAAAATAAACATGAATAAATAATTGTAATTGAAACGAAACTCCGCCAAGGCCGGTCCCAAGCCCGGGTGCAAAAGGAGGAGGGTTGGCGTGAGGCCAGCGACCTCACCCGTAAAAACAAATTGCTACAGAAACGTCAACAAGAAAAAACAAACAAATTTCAGCCCTGAGAAGAGAGGACTCTTCTTCTCCAAGAAGAGCTATGAAGCCTTGTGGCCAAACCCAGGCTATACTGGAAGCCTCAAAGCCGAAGACCCTCCTTTCTAAGGAAACAAATATAGGCACGTGGAACGTCAGAACCATGTATGAAGCAGGGAAAGCAGCACAGGTGGCAGCAGAAATGAGATCCTACAAACTTACACTGCTTGGTATCTGCGAAACAAGATGGATACAAGCTGGGCAAAAATAACCAAGAGTTACTAGAAAGGACACACCAGGTGCCTATTGATGAAGACATCATAAAAAAGAGGTGGAGATGGATAGGACATACGCTCCGAAAACCCCCAGGTAGCACCACCAGACAATGCCTAACATGGAACCCACAGGGAAAGAGAAAGAGAGGAAGGCCAAAAAATACATGGAGACGCGAGCTAGAGGCTGAAATGCAAAATATGGGATACACCTGGAAGCAATTGGAGAGGAAAGCACAGGACCGTGAGGAGTGGAAAGTTCTTGTAGACGGCCTATGCCCCAGACGGGGTAGAAAGGCATAAATAAGTAATTGAAACGAGGTAAAGGTGGGGAACATGTTTACCCTTCCATACCATATTTATGTAAGCAGAATTAAAAGAGCCCGCATAAGATTATATACCTAGAAATAAACATTTATAAAAATACAAGATACTGTTTTTAAAGGCAACAAGAAAGTTACTGAGGTCGCAAGTCAAATGAGACAAAAACATATTCCAAATTTACACCCACCCCCACCCCCAAAAAAATCAAACAAACAAAAAACATTTCCAAACGAAGAAATTATATACATTAGAATGTAAACATATTTAAACGTTTACTTTACTAATTTTTATAATAGAAAAATCGTATATTATGCTATCAAATTTTAAATTATTTGTAATATCTTGTTCTATTGCAAGAGTTTGTTGTCTTAAATTGCTTAATGTGGAACAAAGATAATATTTATCAACTTCAATTTGGAGAAGCTACTTTCACAACTAGCGACACCGATAGCAATGGTTGAAAAAATTCATAGCAAAATTACAAATTTGGGTACATAATTTTCTAATCCATTCTGTTCAATAAAGTTTAGTAGATCAATTGTTTAGTAGATCAATTGTTTAGTAGATCAATTGTTTAGTAGATCAATTGGGCCTTTTCCCCCATTTTGCTAAAATAATGCCTCTTCTTGTAGTGTTTGATCCTTTCCCAGTCACAAACGGAGTCAAGCAGGGCTGCGTCCTGGCACCAACACTGTTTAGCCTCATGTTTTCCGCCATGCTGACAGAGGCCTTCAGAGACGAGGATGTTGGTGTCAACCTGAAATACCGCACAGATGGCAAGCTGTTCAACCTTCGGAGGCTCCAGGCAAAAACCAAGGTTATGACAGACATAATCAGAGACCTGCTGTTCGCTGATGACTGTGCCCTCAACGCTGTCTCAGAAGCCGACATGCAACGCAGTGTAAACCTGTTCTCCAGTGCCTGCACAAACTTTGGTCTGTCAATCAACACCAAGAAGACTGAGGTCCTCCATCAGCCTGCGCCTGGAAGACCATACGTAGAGCCCAACATCACTGTCAACGGCCAGAGACTCAATACAGTGCACCGGTTCACATACCTAGGCAGCACACTGTCTCAAAATGTCACCATCGATGACGAAGTGAACGTCAGAATTGCCAGAGCCAGCTCCACTTTTGGCAGGTTGTACCCTAATGTCTGGAACAGAAGAGGCATTACCATCCAGACCAAGCTGAAAGTGTACAGGGCAGTGGTGCTCCCCACACTGCTTTATGCTTGTGAAACTTGGACTGTTTATCAGCGCCATGCAAGAAAGCTGAACCACTTTCATATAACAAGCCTCAGGAAGATTCTCGGCATAAAGTGGCAGAACAAAATTCCAGACACAGTGGTACTGACCAAGGCAGGTCTCCCCAGCATTTTCACCCTCCTGATGCAGTCCCAGCTTCGCTGGGCAGGGCACGTTGTCCGAATGCCAGACGAGAGACTGCCAAAGAGAATCTTTTATGGTGAGCTCCAGTATGGCCAGCGGTCCCACGGTGGGCAAAAGAAACGCTTCAAAGACACACTGAAAGCCTCAATGAAAGCGTTTGCCATAAATCCAGACACGTGGGAACGAGCTGCAATGGACCGATCCACCTGGCGCTCTTCCATCCACGAAGGTGCCAGGTCATGTGAGGCAAACCGGATTACCGCCGCAGAAAAGAAGAGGCAAGCCCGAAAGGCCCATGCTGTCAACCCTCCAGGAGATGTCGCACTCGCCCCCTGTCCCTTCTGTTCCCGAACCTTTCGTGCAAGGATCGGCCTAATCAGCCATCTGCGCACGCACAGAAAACCCTCGGATGACTAGAGTGGTCCTCGTCGTATCGACGGACGAACGAACGAACAGGTACAGCCATAAAAAACCTGGATCCTTTTTCTTTCAATATTGAATTGTTCTTTATTGAATAAAGAAATGTTTTTGATGCTTCATTTAGTGGGTTACATGGTAATATATACGAATATTTTCTTGCAAGGACATGCAACTCATCAAAGCGTTCTTGTATAATTCCATCCATGAATAAAAACATTTCTCGTTGCACTTCTTGTTCTAAAGATAGAACCACGTCTTTTTAATTTCCCCCAAACATATGTTTTTATCCTTCTAACTCCCCGTTCAGTTGATATCTCCAACTCTTCACAAATTGCTTGGCTGATATAACACCCTTTTTTATTACCAGATCTCTTTGTTCAAGGCAATGGATTTGCATTAATTTTTAAAAATTACGGGCTCCATAAATTAAGATAACATAGAGAAGAGAAAGATTGCATTGAATTGAGTAACATTCCAGCATCCGATCTCGTTTTACTAGTTACTCCTTAAGATGTCAATTTTTCAAAGACGCTTGAAATTTTAAAGTATGTCTTTTTAAAAATTATGTATATCTAATGTGGTAATTGTTAACGAAACAATTTGAATATTAGTTGAATATTTAATATATTTTCATATTCTTCTCATAAATCTTAATAATTTTTCATAAAAAAGACGAATTCAAATTATTTACACATTACTTTATTTGGATAGGCTTAACATTTTTAATGCATAACACTATTTTTATGAAACACACAAATTATTTGGGCTACTTTAATGCAATAAAAACAAACTAAATTTAATTTTTAATAACTTACATTACAATAATTTTCTGAAAACTGCAACAGTAATAAAAATTACTACTTACAAGTAAATCACAATATTTGACCCACCATGCCTTGTAGATACTTGTTTGCACATCATGCTGCGAATGTTGAAATTCCACGCAAAAACTGTCGTGGCGATATTAATAGTACACATTATTCGGCCAAGTGGTGATGTGTTATTTGTGTAGTTTTCTTATAAAAGCGTCATCTGTGAAGTATACCACTTAATTCTACATAGAAATCGATACCTTTTTTGAGCGATTTAAAATTTTGAACGGTTTAAAGTTAGTTATAACATCCACTCTGTAATCAAACAAATGTTTGGCGAATCCGTTATTAAGACTCGAAAGTACGAGTATATTACGTTTCACTCGGGTTTTTCCTCTTCAAAAGAAAAAGGATGGTTGTCGGAAATGGTTGTACTTTTCAAATGCCCACAAATGCCGCCCCTAAATGTGTCCCATCCGGGTCGGACCGCCCCCTCCGCCCCCCAGCTACGCCACTGTTTACAAATATGAGGTTAATATATTTCCAGAGATAACATTACATTCCGATTTAAATAGTATTTAAAAAAAATAGTAAGTTCATTGTCTTTTGCCTCAAGCAATGTTTTTTAATGTTCAAAATTTTCGTAAAAACCAACACTTTATCAACATTTAAAACTCTAATAAGAATGCAAAACTAGACACATAACCATACATTAGCGTAGGACGCATCAGTATGATCTTCTACAATACCTTCGATCACTTGCTCATAATTTTAACATACACGTCATATAATCTAAGTAACTTTGGTCTTTTCTATCTTGTTTTAGGTCTTCTTTTTAAATAACTTACGTATTATGTAGCTAAGACAAACTAAATGTTATTTTTAATTCTTTGTTGATATCATTTTTTTGTTCACTGAGCAATTGTTTGTATATGAATGGGTGCGTGTGTATGTAGCATTAGTTAATCCAAGTCATTTATTGTTTTAAATTTTATTTTGATAAAAATTTATAATTTCAATAAATACTTCATCAAAATGTTGCTATGATTTGGATTTTTTATTTTTGTACTATGCATTTATGTTGTTTTTTCACTTCGGGTCCGTTGGTAAGTTAAGACTGAAAAGGGGTCCATGTGTCAAAAAAGTTTGGGAACCACTGTGTTAGGTGAACGGTTGGACAAGAATAGCTTGAAGTCGCTGTTATGACAATTACTCTTTTGATACAGTCGCTATTGTGAAGTAGCTATTATGACAGTTGCTGTTTTGACAGTCGCTATTTTGACAGTCGCTATTGTGAAGTCGCTATTATGACAGTAGCTGTTTTGACAGTCGCTATTTTGACAGTAGCTATTGTGAAGTCGCTATTATGACAGTTGCTGTTTTGACAGTCGCTATTTTTACAGTCGCTATTGTGAAGTCGCTATTATGACAGTTGCTGTTTTGACAGTCGCTATTGTGAAGTCGCTATTATGACAGTTGCTGTTTTGACAGTTGCTGTTTTGACAGTCGCTATTTTGACAGTCGCTATTTTGACAGTTGCTATTGTGAAGTCGCTATTATGACAGTTGATGTTTTGACAGTCGCTATTTTGAACCCATACCGTCATCTTACACCTAGTGGCTAGTGGTTTCATAATACCACGTCAGCTGACACCTAGTGGTTCCATATTACCACGTCAGCTGACACCTAGTGGTTCCATAATACCACGTCAGCTGACACCTAGTGGTTCTATATTACCACGTCATCTGACACCTAGTGGTTCCATATTACCACGTCATCTGACACCTAGTGGTTCCATATTACCACGTCAGCTGACACCTAGTGGTTCCATATTACCACGTCATCTGACACCTAGTGGTTCCATATTACCACGTCATCTGACACCTAATGGTTCCATAATACCACGTCATCTGACACCTACTAATTCCATATTACCACGATAAGTGAAACCGGCTTGTGGGATATGACCAAGTGACGTATTACACGCGCTTTGCGTTTGACAACTGATTAACGAATTCCCCCCTGGTCATCAGCCTTTCTGTGATCATGGTTGATTCAGGCGTATTTAAAAAAAAAGAAAATATCGTTACATTCCGCACTCGGCCTTAGACGCTAGGTGTAATAACAATGTGGAAATATTACATCAAAGGTGGCTGTAAAGCTTCAGCCTTTGACTTGCATCGATTGTAGTACAGAAACTGAGTGGCGAATGATCATAAAGTGTTTTTACCACATGCACTTTTACGTGGCATTTAGCTTGTATGTGACGTTATAATGTTAATTTTCATTTTAAATATTGATTTCTTTGTTGATGTCATGGTATCATTTATTTTTATGTTAACATCAATTTAGAATGTATAGAAGGAGCGTGTGTAACAGATAAGATAATTGTAAAGTAAATAAGCAGTCATCGCATAATTAGAAGTAAAAGAATAATTTTAAATTTGCGTGTAGATATAGACAATAGAAGGCAGATGTTACATTTTACAATAATGGCTTTTTGATGTTGTTTCGGTAGATTCTGCTAGAAGATTTTTAAGTATACAGGCATAAGTAAATCTAGTTCTAGCGCAGCGGTGGGTGAAGTAGAAATATGAGAACCACTGGATGTTTTGGAGCAGAGTTAACATTCTCCTTTACCCAACGCCACTGATTTTGTTGTCAGAGTTAACATTCATCTTTACCCAGTGCCACTGATGTTTTGTAAGAGTTAACATTCATCTTTACCCAATGCCACTGATGTTTTGTAAGAGTTAACATTCATCTTTACCCAGTGCCACTGATGTTTTGTAAGAGTTAACATTCATCTTTGCCCAGTGCCACTGATGTTTTGTAAGAGTTAACATTCATCTTTACCCAATGCCACTGATGTTTTGTAAGAGTTAACATTCATCTTTACCCAGTGCCACTGATGTTTTGAAAGAGTTAACATTCATCTTTACCCAGTGCCACTGATGTTTTGTAAGAGTTAACATTCATCTTTACCCAGTGCCACTGATGTTTTGTAAGAGTTAACATTCATCTTTACCCAGGTTCACTGATATTTCTCCCTAAACTGACACAGCAGACAGTCAAAGATTCTTCTCTCAACAAAGCAACTCATGGCACTGGTGCCACCCACGCTAAGTCATTTCCCTGTGTTTGTTTTATGGCCACTGAAGAGGAAGGCAATCGTCGGCCAGCACAGAGAAGAGAAATAGTTGAACACGTTCTTATCAACTTCTCTTTTAGAGTTTTGTATTCAAATAAAAAAAGTCATTATCCGCTCATAGGGCATTAGTTTTTTGTTTGGTTTCAAAATAAGGTTACTCTAAAGAAACAATTCTTTAAACTTAAAGTCCTTTATTATTGAAACATAAAATAACATGAATTAAACAACCCGTAAAAACAAAGTCTTTGACTATAAATCCCTTAAATATGAGACAAAACTAAGAGTGTTGATTATGTTCAATATAATATGCACCACGCGACAAACATTTACAGACTGAGTGTGACTGAACTCCCCTTGCTGTAAAACAGGAGGATGTGGTCATCGATGGTTTAAGTGAACTCCGGTGACCCGTGGAGGTCAACTATATCAGACGGCTACATAGAGGTACATAAAGATAAACTAAAAATGCATGTATTTAATTACGGTACAATTGATCGATCTGTAATTTTTAGACAATGCATTCTTAGGTGACACAAGTCTATGTGCAAAATCTCAGCTCGATAGCATCACGACACGTAGGTTATTTTTGACTTTTGTTTTTCCGCCCGCCCGCCCGCCCGACCACGACCAACAAGACGGCGAAGTTAATATAAGGGATTTTAAAAAATTAAACAACCCGTAAAAACAAAGTCTTTGACACTAAATGCGCTATATATGAGACATAACTAAAAGTATTGATTATGCCCAATATAATACGCACCGCACGACAAAAAGTTACATACTGAACGTGATTGAACTCCCCTTGCTGTAAAACACGAGGATGTTCTCATCGATGGCTGGAGTGAACTCCGGTGACCCGTGGAGGTCAACTATAGCAGAAGCTTCATAGAGATAAACTAAAAATTCATTATTTTAATTACGGTACTTTTGTTCGATCTGACATTTTGATACAATGCATTGTTAGGTGACACCAGTATATGTGCAAATTTTCCGCTCGATAGGATCACGGAAAGTGGGTCATTTTTTACTTTTGTTTTTCCGACCGACCGACCGACCACGACAGGACTGTGAAGTTACTATAAGGGATTTAAAATAAAACAAACTCGTAAAAACAAAGTTTTTGACTATAAATCCCTTATATATGAGACATAACGAACAGTATTGATTATGTTCAAACGCGACAAAGATTT
>CALYLW010000027.1:3315118-3482618 GCA_944989445.1 Ampullaceana balthica
ATATATTTAGCTGGTCATACAATCAATTCAAGTTCATATAACACAGTCCAACAGTTAAACATTTTCTCTCCTCTATGAACTGGTCCGTGAATAGTTATGCCTTGAATTAATGGGGTTATCACAGCCAGAGGGTCTTAAACCACACATAACTAATTTTCTCAAGCTATGAACTTTGAAGTTAAATAAAAATCTCCAAAATTATCTCCACCTCAGCAAATCATTGCTACTGTTGATATTGAAACACCACATGGAGTGGTTGGAACACCACATAGAGTGGTTGGAACACCACATGGAGTGGTTGGAACACCACATGGAGTGGTTGGAACACCACATGGAGTGGTTGGAACACCACATGGAGTGGTTGGAAGCAACATGTTTACTGATACAACGTCGCCTTGAAATGACATGACCTTTGTATACACTTTTATATAAGATTTTAAATCATTATTTTTATATGTATAATGCCCACTTCAGTGAAATCATTTGCGCACAAGTTCTTCTGAAATAATGCGATGATTCTCGTAATGTGCCTGGGGGCTTCTGGTGGATTCCTGTTCGTGGTGAGTGTGGAACTCGGTCGCGATTTATCTCCCCTAGGAGAGCGTTATGGTTTGGTATTGGCGAAATGAAAGAAATGGCGCAGGAAGGGTGTCAACTCTAAATTTGTTATATCTTTAATAGACTTGAAATAAATTGTCTGCCCTTTTGATTCCCCCCCCCCTCCACTCCTTCACAAACAACCAAACAACATAGAAAGAGCAAATGAACCAGCGTCTCGATTTATCAATTAAAACAAAGAAACGAACTTGATATTCTGTCAGAAAATAATGCTGTTTTCTATGATAATGTTTAACGAGAGAATGATGTGAAAGTGACTAAATTCAATGTCCTAGCATAGACAAACTTAATGTTTAATTTTAAATTATTCTTGTATTTTCTTTTAGTTATATCGATTACAACAATAATATTTATATTGTATAGAAGGAGCGCCTGTAGCAGATACGATGTTTACTTTATTGACGCGGAACCAATTCTTCAACATGTTAAATCTTTGACATAAACTAAATTAAAGCGTTGTCACTTGAACTGATTATGAGTTGCAATGTTTCACAATATATTTAAACTGATGGATTAACTACAAATTCCTTCACATTGAAAAACATGCTTCTATCTCCATTTATAACCATCTCTTTTACTTTAATCAATGGTTGACAATATTCTCAGATTACTGGGCTAGAATATCTGTCATGTTATTCCATCTGAGAAAATATTTATTCTTTCCACAACACGGAGCGCTCATTAAATCACGGCGCTTTGTTTCTATGATTCCATTGATAATTTCTCTTGGCGCCATGAAGATTTCACGAGATTCTATTGATTTTATGACGTCTGTAACAGTAGAGATATGAGAGTGTCAAGGGTTAATTGGCGGCCTAAAATCTGAAAGGGAATTTTTAAGATCAAAGTTCAAGATTTTCTATATAATTAGTGGTTCTGGCGATCTGTTTTCAGCTGACAGCGAACAAATCTCCATAAAAATCTCAACAAATATGTGTAACAACGGGGAAATAACATAAATAGTATTAACCAATACATGCCAATCTTAACAAATATTACTGTGGTGGAGTTTGAGTCACAAACACCAGAGTTTATTGACTCAAATGCGAACAGAGCACTGCCCAACTAAGTCATATTTCAACAGGCTAGACCATAGCAGGGACTCGAACAGCCGTCATTGCAACCAAAACTCTGAAACAGTACTACACTTGTTAACTTCGTGTCCAACGCTAGACATAGCCAGGAGGTTGGGGAGGCCAAAGTGTCACACGTAAAGACAATGTTGTATGGCACTGCTCAGCAGATGAAGCAAGTTGCCATGAAGACAATGTTATATGGCACTGCTCAGCAGATGAAGCAAGTTGCCATGAAGACAATGTTATATGGCACTGCTCAGCAGATGAAGACAATGTTATATGGAACTGCTCAGCAGATGAAGCAAGTTGCCATGAAGACAATGTTATATGGCACTGCTCAGCAGATGAAGCAAGTTGCCATGAGGACAATGTGGTATGGCACTGCTCAGCAGATGAAGCAAGTTGCCACGAAGACAATGTTATATGGCACTGCTCAGCAGATGACGCAAGTTGCCATGAGGACAATGTGGTATGGCACTGCTCAGCAGATGAAGACAATGTTATATGGCACTGCTAAGCAGATAAAGCAAGTTGCCATGAAGACAATGTTATATGGCACTGCCAAGCCGATGAAGCGGGTTGCCCAGGTATTAGCCAAGGCTTAATGAACTAAGTCCCAGGTAAAAAGAATAATATAGAAGATGAAGAAAACTAAGAATTGCGATATACTATTTAAGAAAGAATTGGGGGGGGGGAGGGGTATAAAATAAAATAAGAAAAACCCGTAAAAAACCAAGTTTTTGACTATAAATCCTTCATGTACGAGAAGAATTTAAAAGAATGTTCATTATAATACGCAGCGCCAGACCATCCAGAAATACAAAATTTCAGTTATGTCGTAAAACATGTTTAATATAATGCGCACCGATCAGGAATATGTTTATAAAAAGAGCTGTCAATAAAATACGCACCTTATTGCGCGACAGAAAGGTTGTTCAATATAATACGCACCGCGACGCTCTATCTCAAAAAATAGCATGATACATAGGAATAAATAAAATAATCTAAAAAATCAATAATTTAATTACGGTACATGCGATCGATCTGAAATTTTGATACATTGTTTTTATCATCGGTACGAAACTGCCTGCAAAATTTCAGCTCGCTATCTTGCGAGCAAGTGGGTTAAAAATCGATCAAAAGTTTTGGCGACAATCAAGCAATCAAGCAAGGTCGGTCGGTCGGTCGGCCGCAGACACCACGAGTTAATATAAAGGATTTAAAAAATTCAAACATTTAAAATAGCTTTTCTCAAAAACAAAATTTATAAAAATAGAACAATCCTCAAATTGCATTATCACAAAAGAGGAAGAAGAGGTCAGACCAAAAAAGAAACAATTTAATAGGTGTAATTGAATAGGGTTTGGTGACTTTGCTTGTATAAAAATCAATAAACAAATAAATTTTGTAAAATTCGAAACGACACCTACAAATTAATAGAGAATAACTTTCATTTCTTGAACGACGGCTAAATTTTCCTTGTATGTGCTAAATATTCCTGAAAACACGCATCAAGATCTCACAACTTTGAGGCTCACAAGGTAAGGCGTACTACACGTATTCATGGTTTGTGTTTAGTTTTTTAAAAAATTATTAGTTTTGATTGGTGATGATTGTGTGTTGGTTTTCATTGTTTGTTCAGACAAACCTTTCCACGCCGGAATGCCATACTGGAAGAAGAAGAATAAGTGCGTGTTTGTTCTTGACGTGTTTGTTCTTGACGTGTTTGTTCTTGACGTGTTTGTTCTTGACGTGTTTGTTCTTGACGTGTTTGTTCTTGCACATGGAACAAGAAAAGTGTTTTATTCCTCTCTCTGAGTGTTGTATTAGATTGTCGTGTTGTATTTCCAAGATATAATTTAATGCCTTATTTTGAATACTTGGTTCTATCAACAGCCAGTGGTGACCCGGAAATATGGAACAAATTGCTAAGTTAATAAAATCAATATAATATAATTCGTCTTTCTCCCACTGAAATCAATTGTTTATTGTTTACATATTATCCGGGTCATGTACATGACTCTCCCGTAACTCCGCGTTGCACATCTGGTCCAATCATTCAATTCATTGGCTAGATGTGTAGGATACTAACTTAACAATAAAGTATTGTATTTATTTTTAGATATTTTTTTAATGTAAAAAATCTTTCCACCGTTTACCAAGGGGATATAACGCTATCATTGCCAATAATTAACATATTACCGTGCAGTAAAAAAGACAGTTGGGTCCCCCAGCTCCGAGGGAATGGCCTTTAGGAGTTCAGTGCCCTATAGTAATATAATATTGGTTCTTAAGTTTTTATATTCTAAGTTTAGTCAAAATCCATTTATTTTTTCATTATTTAACGCCTAAACTAATTTTAATATAGCCAATATTGTGAAAAAAATGGCAAAAAGGGGGCCGGGGCCTATTCGGTGCGAGATGTCAGTTTAAAAACCTTTTCATTTTAATTCAGTTTCATCAGGTATATATTTAACAAGATTGTTAAAAAGTGATTGGCAAAAATATCTTAAACATAAAGGAAACATAAAGGAAAAAAGACATTTGGGGCCCCGGCCCCGAAAAAATTGAAAAATAAATTTCAAAATACCTACATTTATTTATATTTCTCAATATTGTTAAAAATTGAATGGACCATAAAATATTAAACATTTACTAAACAAGACTTATTAGGGTGTTAAGTCTCTATGTTAAGTGGATTGTGCCTTGCTCTCCGCTACACACAACATACACAAGAGATGACACAAGTCTGTGTAACGATGCAATGTTTATTCTACTATAAACAACTGTACAACTGGCTGTCTTGCCTTGACATAAAATACATCTATATATAACGGCTGTATGCTCAAGCACGCCCTCGGTCCGACCCGACCGCTTCTGGGCGACGTTAAACTCAACTCTGTTTTACTGCAACCCTGCAGCTCCCCGGTCTATCCTGACCGGTCTGACCGCACAACACTGTGCGAAGTACACACTCTCTGCCACTCCCGCACTCGTCTCGACTACCCTCTTATATACCCCCAACTGGTCTCAACTGACCCTGGCGTGTCCTCTGACATATCCCGTGTGACCAGAAGTTCACTCAGCCATCACTAGACATTATTCCCGTGATAGGAGTTCATACCCGTCAACAACGCCTTGACCCGACTCTAACACTGGCTCACAACAATCTCACCACAATCATTCGCAGTGATTCTCATACCCTGACATATCCCCCCTCTTCCGTTAGATTCTACTTACGGGTAGAATCTCACAATACGACAAAGTCAGGGCATGGAATCACTGCACATTACAATTACAATAATATAATACATAATGAAATAATATCTTTCAAAATAATTTTATACACAACATTGCATGAAAAAAAAACACTATTATATACAACACAGAGCATAAATTCACTAACCCGCAACTCGTACGTTATCATTATCTTAATTCTCAACGAACCAACCTTCGACCTACTACTGGTCATAACACCTCACATAATTAGCATCCAACAATTGACCATTTTTACGCTAGATTGTTATCTATTTACAACTGACTCTACTGGTTCCTTATATAAATGCCTTAAGATATTTATTCCAGGATTAGCTCCAGCATGAGATAATGTTATAGGGATAACTACTTATCCAAACTATAGACATTTCAGCCTGATTGTATTTAACCCATTACAATCAATTATATAACAATCATGTGCATATAGTAGTCATAATCAACATAATTCATCATAATACTCATAATCATAACAAAATCATTATCATCATATCTCATAATTTCATAAATATATATATATATATATATAAATAATTACATCTCCTTATAATGAAATTTTGCCCGAGGTCACCCGGAGCCAAAAATTATAATAAAAAACATCAGCACGAAAATACAACCATCTCATATTTATTTACAACCATCCGTAAGTACTAACTAACATAAGTACATAATCGCTATGAAACCTTACCATCATGTTCATATAATAATAATACTGGCCCGAGGTGACTCAGACCTCAATTTCTACCCAAATTAGTCCCCCTCTATCCCCTGGTCGCCGTAACTCGACCGAATTTTGATGTAATTACCTAACCAATCAGCTGCCATATCTGCTTATTGCCGAGATAAAAAATCTGCAATAATGTTATCTTCACCTTTAATGTATTCAACGTTGAAATCGTATTCCTGTAACATCAAAGACCACCTGGAAACTCTTGAATTTTCAAATTTAGTCGTATTCAAATATTTTAACGCTTGGTGGTCACACTGGAGCGTAAATCTTGCACCCATTAAATAGTAGGATAATTTCTGAATTCCCCATATTATTGCCAAGCATTCCCTCTCTATTGTTGAGTATCTAGTTTCCCTGTCAAAAAGTTTACGACTAATATATTTAACCGGGTGGAGCATATTGTCTCTCTTCTGCATCAAACATGCCCCCAATCCCTTCGTTGACGCATCTGTACGAACTATAAAGGGTTCCTTAATGTCGGGCAGAACCAAAATGGGGTTATTTGTTAAATAGTTTTGGATTGTATCCAATGCTTGTTGGCATTCCTTAGTCCAGCATATATTATTAGGTTTACCTTTCTTTGTAAGGTCCGTCAATGGGGCTGTTATCGTTGAAAAATTAGGTATAAATTTATTGTAATACGCTATTAGGCCAACTAGTCCCCTTACTTGTCTCTTATTTTTGGGTCGTTCTATTTCCAACACTTTGTTTATATTGTTCATGTCTGGTTTTAAGATGCCTGCTCCAATTCTATGTCCCAGAAATTCGATTGATTCTTTACCTATTTCTAACTTAGATGGTTTAATGGTGAACCCTGCCTTTTTCAAAATCTCTAAAACCTCTCGAGTAACTCGTATATGTGACTCCCAGTGGCGTAGCGAGGGGGGGGCAGGGGGGGACATATGTCCCCGGGCGCCACGTTAGGGTGCGCCAAAATGAGTATTAAAACGCATTACTTAATATTATGTTGATGTAAACTATTGTATCCCAAATACGTTTGCAAGATTGAATTTTGGAGCTCCGAAAATATCTTCATTACAAACCAGTTGGCAAGCATGATTTAGGCGCCCCCATTGAGCGTTAAAGGGCGCCATTCTACTCATAAATAAATGACACATCCACAATGAAGAATTGCTGATGGCGTTAAATTGTGAGTTGCTGGGAGTGAGACTAGGGGAGCAGTAAGAGGCAAAGGCGATTCTATTAATAGGACAGACAGAGACGACACTAAAAGCAAACAAAATGACCAAGACAAGAAAAAGGAGTGGCTTAAAGCAGTGGTTCTCAACATGTGGTCTGCGGAGCACTAGTGGTCCGCGAAGATGTGCCTGGTGGTCCGCGAGCAAAGCATGAAATTTACGCACTGTATGATTCATCAAGAAAGACTAGCAAGTAAAACGCAGACTTAAAATATATTTTTGATCTGGCCTAAATAATTTTAAATTTTATCAAGGCTCGTCTATTAAATTCTGTCTCTTTGATTTCTTATGTTCGATTATGAATCTTAAACATTAACAGTTACCGATGTATACGGACGTTCGCTGGTTATCAGAATGTTTGAATAACGTGATGACGTAAGAGAGTTTCTAGTAGAAAAAACTCAAAGCTTGTTGATCATTTGAACCATAGCTTATGGGTTGCTGATCTGGCTAATTTGGCTGAAATTTTTGAAGAACTCAATAAACTTAATTCAACTCGGCTAGGAAAGCAGACACATTTAATTACTCTCAGTGACAAAGTGTCTGCTTTTACGAAAAATCTTGATCTTTGGAAAAGAAGATTATTTCAAGGTAACTTTGAGATGTTTGATCAATTGTACTAAACCACCGAGTAACCAGAAAATGCTGAAATAAATAAACAAACTGTTGATAAATTTGATTTCTGGTCATATTCAATCACCGCAGAACCAATTTATATTCTACTTTTGTGATTTTTAACGTTCAGTGGTTTTTTTCGTGGGTGTCCTGAACTTATCTCGCACACATTCACTCATCAAATAAAAAAAATGGCCAACATCGTAATTAAACCAATTCATTGAACTGACCAGCGATACCACTTTGAATATGTTGCATCAGAAAGTGGGCGTAATGAAATTTTGAGTACTCCTAACTGTCTCAGCTAGCGTTTAAAATACGTTTACCCTTTGTAACTTTGTAAAAGTGGATTTTCTGCATTGCTTACAATAAAAACAAAACATCGTTCGTACTAAATAAACTAATATGGCAGTCTTTTTAATACAAACTACTGTTTATGACTTAAAGTATTTTATAGTAAGCAAGTAGAATTAAATAATAAGACTATGAGACTAATATAAATGACATTTTTTCGTTACAAAAGAAAGCCATGACAAATATACTACATACTTTTGAGAACTGTTAGAATTTTAGAACCATTGGGGGATAGGGGTTCAGACGCTGACTTTGAATGGACAAAGATTTTGGAATAATCTGATGGGTCATGGAAAATTTATTAGGACGCTACAACTACTTAAGTCACATGTGATTTCGTGTCAGATGCCTGATGATGCATACATGCTGATACACACATTTTTCAAGTGGTTATTGAATCTCAAAAGGTTGAGAACCACTGGCTTACAGAATGGTTAATTTGCGTACCTTTGCTGCATGCTGTGACTCTTAAAAAAATCACTTCCCCAATCCCTCTGTGGAGGAAGTAAAGTAGGGGAGAGGAGGGAAGGTCTCGCCTCTCACTGGCTTCCGTCGGTATGTTACAGCAAGTTGGATTCCTTTCATATGAAACAGCAGACATCGCCTCTCTTTCCTGTCACTCTGTTTTCAAACTTGTTGCTCAATATGATCCTCTGTTAGAAAAACACCTACAACATGCCCGAGATAATACAGGTTCAGTATCTTATTTATCACCGGAAATTCAAATGAATTTATCCACCTACTTACATCGACTGTAAGGAATCAGCTGTTGAGTGAAATCAGAAAAAAACAAGTACTACGGTATCTTACTTGACTCAACATTCGATCAAGGACACTGGGAAAAATTTTCTCAAGTCATCAGATTTGTGGATGTTGATTTTATAACTAAAAAAGTAGCCATCAAAGAATCATTTTTAGGTTTTGTACTGATACATTCCAAAGACGCAGCAAACCTGCTTGAAAGAGTTATCGTAGAAAAACTGGAATCTAATAGCATATTATGTGACTGTCGGTCACAATGTTATGTCAATGCTGCTGTAATGACTGGGCATATATCCGGCCTTCAACAGCAAATATGTGCCAGAAATCACAGAGCATTGTGCATCAACTGTGACAACCACACCTTAAACTTACCAAGAGTATACTCAGCTAAACAGGATCCAGTTACTATCACGTTTTTGGAACAGTTGAAAGTATACATTTTTATTTTTCTCTCGTTCAACAACTCGTTTGGAAGAATTAAAAAGTGTTTTGCCAATCACAATAAAGAGGGAGTCTGAAACACGTTGGAATGCACGATCAGAAGCTGTTAAAGTTATTTATGAGGACTAGATGAACTGGTAGGCGGTTGGAAAAATTATTAGAACATACAAATATGACGCCTGACACTAGATGTGATGCAGAAGCGTTGCTGGTAGGCTACTGGTAGGTATATTAAACTTTAACTTACTATTTTTGTTACATTTCTGGTACATCATACTTGGGAAAATTGATTGTGTCCAGAAACGGTTGCAGAATCCTAATTTCAAGGAAGCAGCATCTGATCTTGAATCGCTTGAGTCAGAAATTGTCAAAATTCGTGGTAATTTGAGCCAGGTTGCGGAAGACAATGGAAAAGAAGATGCACAACTTTGGGAATCGAGGTTGACAGAAGGATTAAACGACATCGGAGGATGCCTGGAGAATTAACAAGAGATGCAGGACTTTCTGCAGAAGAAGAAATTTCACGTGATATGAACAGCGTAATTGATAGGCTCCAAAACGAGATATCTATATACGGTTTTTACGTCTAAAAAACCTAAACAACAAATTTGGATTTTTACTAGACGTAAAAACTCTTCTTGCTGAGACAAAAGTCGATACAGCTTCGTTAAAATTGCTTAAATTTTGCTAATTTCTACGACACTGACGTCAATGGTCACGAATTGTGCACAGAAACCGAAGACTGAAAAATGCTGCTCAGTAACCAGACTGAAGTTCTACCGGAAACTCCTTTGGATCTTCTCGGTTTAATTGTTTCATATGGAGATGACGTATTTGCGCATTTCACTTCAAATACTTCTAACAATTGCTGTTTAAACTGAAACTGTGAGCGGACCTTCAGCAAACTGAAGCTTATTTTGTCTTATTTACGTGCTTCAATGGGACAAGATCGTATGAGTGATCTTGCACTTCTTTGCATTGAAAGAGAAACACTTGAGAATATTAATTTTGACAGCGTGATTAACGAGTTTGCGCCATTCAAATCAAGGAGGATCAATTTTTTATAGACTATATCTATTCGAGTCATGTATAACTAATAGAGTATTCTTTTTCTTCAAATAAATTGTTTACAACCGTATAGAGAAATATTAGTCGGTATTCTATTTCACTAAAATACCAAATGCTTCGAAAATGAACCATATAAACCGTAAAATTTCCACCAAAAAAAACTTTTTTTTTGGGAGGGGGGGGGGCTCAGTAAGCCCCCAGAATCTTTCGGTCCGACAAGGGGCGCAAATTTTGTGTCATGTCCCCGGGCGCACATGACCCTAGCTACGCCACTGGTGACTCCCAGTCGTCTGTGTATACACAGATATCGTCAAAATAAGTAACTACCTCTTTTACTTCTTTGAATAATTTCTTAACAATTTTATTGAACGTTGCCGGTGCGGTTGCCAATCCGAATGGCATAAAGTTATATTGATATGCCCCGTCTGGGCCTTGAAAAGCTGTGTATTCTTTGCTTTTCTCCTCAAGAGGTATTTGCCAATATCCCTTTGTTAAGTCTAGTTTCGTAAATTATTTGGCTTTATTCATGTGTTCTAGAAGTTTATCCTGGTTAGGTATAACTTCTGCTACTTTTTTTGTAATTGCGTTCAATTTTCTATAATCCACGCAAGTCCGAATCGATCCATCTTTTTTCTTAATTAAAACTAAGGGAGAGCAATATGGTGACTGTGATTCCTCGATTATACCTAGTTCTAACATCATACTAATCTCTTCTTTTAGACTTTGAATCATATGTATAGGTATTGCATAAGGTTTTACGTTAATGGGCTTAGAGTCTAATAATTCTATTTTGTGCGTACCCGCCGATGTTTTCCCTGGGATATCTGAAATGATTTCTTTGTACTCTTGCACCATATCGTCAACTTGTCTTTTCTGTTTGTCCGTTAGTTCCTTATTAATGTCAATGCCTGAATTAACCTTGACGTTGATTAACGGAATTTGCTTAATGTCTTCACTATTTACATCTTCCTCTTCTTCTTCGGCTATCACTGTGGCACTGGCACCATTAATTGTCTTTTCATTTTTCTCTGCTGCCGATAAGTTCGCATCTGTGTTATCCATGTTATTTTCGACAAATTTTGTTAATCTGTTGAGGTGATAAACTATACGCTTATGTCCCTTCGCAATCTCTACATTAAATTTCGATAATTTCCTCGTGACGGTGAATGGACCTTCTGAATACAGAGCGAGTTTATTTCCTTTTTTAGGTTTCAACACGAGCACTTTGTCACCAACTTGTATATCTTTCTCTCTAGCCCTTTGATCATAATATTGTTTATATTTATTTGCCTTTCCTTTCGTGATTGCCTCTGTTTTATATAACCCTGATTTTATTCTGTTTTTGCGGTCTATTATATATTCATATGTTGTTTTACCTTCCTCTGTCGTATTTTCATTTGTCAGTATTTTCCTTAAAATTGACATTGGTCCTCTCACTTTTCGCCCGAAGAGGAGTTCATAAGGAGACATTGCCGTTGTCTCGTTCGGAACTTCCCGATATGCAAACAAAATTGCCGGCAAAAATCTATCCCAATTGTTGGGTTCCTCATCTGCCACTTTTCTTAACATGCTTTTTAGGGTGCCATTTAATCTTTCCACCATCCCGTTAGACTGTGGGTGGTAAATAGAAGAGTGACTGGATTTTATGTTAAACAATTCACACACCTGTTTGTACATATCGGAGGAGAACTGGGGCCCGTTATCTGACAGGATCTCTTCAGGGAATCCCATTCTAGAGAATATTGTTAATAGGGCCTCATAAACGTCTTGTGTTGTTATATTTTTTAGCGCAATAGCCTCAGGCCAACGAGTAGCCATATCTACCAACGTAAGGATATATCTATTCCTATTGTCACTTAATTGTAATGGCCCTACGATATCAATAGCAACCTTCTGAAATGGTGTTCCGATCACTTCCATTTGACCTAACTCAATGGGTTTTATGCTCCCCGGTGGACGTGCTTTTTGGCAAATAGGGCAAGACTTAATGAATTCTTTGATATCTATGCTCATACGTGGCCAGAAATACTGAGAAAAAATTCTGTATTTGGTTCTTCTGACTGACATGTGTCCGGCTAATGCTGTTGTATGAGCCGTTTCTAAGACTAATCGTCGGTATGGTTTCGGAATCACCAATTTTTTTTCAACACTGTTATCTATTTTAGAAATAAATATCCTGTACAGTATATTATTGTTTATTTCAAACGTTATTATTCCTTGTTTGGTGCTTTCCACCCTCTGACTTTTAGCTTTTTGCCATAGTTTATTTAGTCCACTATCCTTTGCCTGCTCCTCAGCTAAATTGATGTGTTCAAATATTTTTGGGATTGTACTAATCACCGTTTTCATTTGTGGTCCTCCCCCTTTATTTCGTTTATTCTGGGCCCTGGTAACTACGTTACCGTGATGGAATGGTGTGTCCTCGTCTGATCTAACATTTCCTAAAATCACATCTGTTATCGGATCTTCAAAAAGGGCGGACAAAAATCTACCGCAGAGATAAGGGGTTTTAATGTCTACTATAGCAGTTTCAAACGTTTTTATTGTCCCATCGATAAGTTTAACTGTAAAGGTCTGATCAGTCCTGTATTTTTTTGGTATTAAACTCTTTCTGCACCCTACGATTGTACAGCCGGTGTCTCTAAGAAGAGAATCTTCCTTCCCTAACAACAAGCATTTTTCGACATTTAACCTACCCGTGGACTTTCTAAACATATCGTTCATACTCCCCACGCATTGCGTATTGCGAGACTGCCACCCTTTTCTAGGTTTGTACCCCTGCCACTGTATAGTACGGCCCTGTTTGCAATCTTTGCTTAGTCATCTATCCTGGCTGTACCATGGATACTTATTTCCATTATAGCTAGATTTCTGGTCTGAGTTTTTATACTGATTTCCCTTCGCAGGCATCCTATTATTGGCCCATTTCTGTCGACAGTTGGCCATTATGTGACCCCTCTGACCACAGTTAAAACATGCACCCATTACTCGGCCCTCCGTCGAGCGACTTCTAGACTTGCCTCCATATTCACCCCTATGTTCCGCCACACCTCCTACCAGTGGCTGTGTATTGACTTTTCTACTTAGTTGTCCTTGTCCTGCCGACTTTATATGGTCAATTTGTGTCAGTACGTCCTCACATTTGGGGGCATTATTCATTAGGATGCATTTAACAGCCTCTTCATTCATGTTCAATAATAACTTGTTTCTACATAATAAATCCCTCAACCCCTCAAATGTTCTCTCTGTTTTTGTACTGGCCACCCAATTGTCTAAACTTCTAACCAATTTTGAGTGAAATAATCTAAAATTATTACTCTCCGGTGCTAGACGATTCCACGCTTCCCTGTACTTCTCCCCATTAAATCCTGCATGTTGCAAAAGGAGTCGCGTGACCGTGTCATAATCATGCAGTTTTGTCCTAACGTCTTCCGTCATTAAGAATGATTGTAACTCAACCGTTAGCCTTACTTGTAGCTCTATCAGCCATTGACTTTTTGGCACTTTCGCCTGAGCCACTACATGTTCGAATGTCGCCACATATTCGTCGAGTTCTTGGGACCCGTCGAATTTTTGCAAATTTTTTAATATTTGTCGAAGGTCTTTGTTTTCTCTCGAGTGACCTGTCATGTCCAGTTCAGTTACGTCTTTCCTTTTAATTTCTGCCAATTTCAATTCGTGCTCCCTTTCTTTCTGTCTCTGTTTCTCGTCATACTCTCTCTGTTCCTTTACCTTTTGTTCGTCTTTCTGTCTCTGTCGTTCGTCATAATCTCTCTGTTCCCTTAACCTTTCCTGTGTTTGAAAATCTTTCCATTGCTCTCTCACATATCCGTCTAGTTCCTCCCCTCTGAGTGCGAGTTTTTCCCCTTGTTTTTTAAACGACTCTAATTTCTCGTCCATGTTTATACCCTTACTACTGCTTCTAGTTTCCATTCTACTTCTACCCTAACTTACAACTTACTTATAATCTAGCTTCCCTTATTGTCCGTTTATATCTGACAGGTATGCTATATCTATATATATTATCTAACAGATCAATCTTGCTATAGCACACTTCCCCAATTTAACACTATTTTATAAGTACTTAAGTACGTACTTACTGTGGGTTATATTTCAGACATAATATCCATATACAATGAAAGTCCCATTACACAATAAATATCCATTCGTAAGAAGTTCACAAAGTCACACTTTTTGCAGTTTCCTTGTCACTTAGTAATGTTTTTCTCCACCTTGAATATCTTCTCGAACTTGTCCCGATTTGAACTGTGGTGCTGTGGGTCGTCTCGGCTCCTCAGGGTCCCACTGGGGCGGGATGGTTGGTTCTGCAACTTGACCTCCCGGTACAGTTTGTAATCGTCTTCTCTCGTAGTTGGCACCGTCTGGTTCCGACGTCGTTGTTTTGCTGGTTCTGGTTCGAAGTTGGTCTTCTGGCAGGTAATGTTCCGTACTGGGACTTGCTAGGCCTCGTCTATCAGAAATCCGCTGATCGTTGCCCTGTCTGCCCGTGTTCGTCGCTGGTTGAACGTCGTTGTGCTGTTGTAAGACGTATGCCCTACGATGGATACAGTAGTCTGTATCAGAGGCGCTGTACTGAAAAGTACAGGCGCACATACCGCTGTGCTGATGTGGTTCCGTCCCATCTCTCGTAGTGTTTGGCGGTGCTTGGCAATCCAGAGACAATTCGGGCCCCCATGTTAAGTCTCTATGTTAAGTGGATTGTGCCTTGCTCTCCGCTACACACAACATACACAAGAGATGACACAAGTCTGTGTAACGATGCAATGTTTATTCTACTATAAACAACTGTACAACTGGCTGTCTTGCCTTGACATAAAATACATCTATATATAACGGCTGTATGCTCAAGCACGCCCTCGGTCCGACCCGACCGCTTCTGGGCGACGTTAAACTCAACTCTGTTTTACTGCAACCCTGCAGCTCCCCGGTCTATCCTGACCGGTCTGACCGCACAACACTGTGCGAAGTACACACTCTCTGCCACTCCCGCACTCGTCTCGACTACCCTCTTATATACCCCCAACTGGTCTCAACTGACCCTGGCGTGTCCTCTGACATATCCCGTGTGACCAGACGTTCACTCAGCCATCACTAGACATTATTCCCGTGATAGGAGTTCATACCCGTCAACAACGCCTTGACCCGACTCTAACACTGGCTCACAACAATCTCACCACAATCATTCGCAGTGATTCTCATACCCTGACATAGGGCCCTGCCCCGAGGGAATTAAAATTAGGAGTTCAGTGCCCTATAGTAATAAAATATAGACCCTTGAGTTTTTATATACTAAGATGGGTCAAGATCCATTAATTTTCTCAGTACTTTAGGCTAATACTAATTTTATACAGCTAATATAAAAAAAACTGGCTGGTTAGCGAAGTCAATAGTGCGCTCGCCTCACAAGCTGAGGGGTGTGGGATCGAGTCCAAGTTAAAGCCACACTAAAAATGACTGTGAACGTTTTGTCTCTTGTCATTTTGTCACTGGTCGTTTTGTCACTGGTCGTTTTGTCACTGGTCGTTTTGTCACTGGTCGTTTTGTCACTGGTCGTTTTGTCACTGGTCGTTTTGTCACTGGTCGTTTTGTCACTGGTCGTTTTGTCACTGGTCGTTTTGTCACTGGTCGTTTTGTCACTGGTCGTTTTGTCACTGGTCGTTTTGTCACTGGTCGTTTTGTCACTGGTCGTTTTGTCACTGGTCGTTTTGTCACTGGTCGTTTTGTCACTGGTCGTTTTGTCACTGGTCGTTTTGTCACTGGTCGTTTTGTCACTGGTCGTTTTGTCACTGGTCGCTTTGTCACTTGTCGTTTTGTGACTTGTCACTTTGTCTGGT
Organism: Ampullaceana balthica; assembly: GCA_944989445.1. NCBI lineage: Eukaryota > Metazoa > Mollusca > Gastropoda > Lymnaeidae > Ampullaceana > Ampullaceana balthica. Next base: position 3,331,110 of record CALYLW010000027.1, read on the forward strand.
CACAATTTAATTATATACTACGGGTTGTAGGGCGCCTACGGCGGCCACTTTTGTGTGTGGTCAAAATAAGTAACTAAGTAACTTATCCTTGTGTTATACATACGAAATATTAAACTTCCTGAAATGTAAAAAAAATATTTTATAATTATAAATCCTCAAATCCTCTTTTTACATCGCTCTCTTTTCCAAAATTAAAATATAAGCTAAAACAATGACGTAATGTAATTTTTTTTTACAGCGTATCTTTAATTTATAATCATTTTGCACACCTTTTTGCGCGCCTTCCGATGCACGCCTTGTATTAAAATATAAGTTTTAAAAAATGAAGTCATAGAGTTACACATCCAACAAACCTGTGATTTTGGCTATTATATTGTATACTAGGTTGTTCTGCGGCGCCATGGCGCCTGTGGCGCCCAGTTTTTTAGGGCGCCTATGGCGCCCACCTTTTTCAAAAGCCCATCTAATTTGCCCTTGTATGATAAATACGTAACATTAAACTTCCTTAAATGTACACATAGTATTTTATAACAGGGCGCCAACTTTTGTTTGTGGTCAAAAGTCCAAGTTACTTATGCTTGTATGATAAATAATAAATATTCCTGAAATGTACACAAAGTATTTATTTATATCATTTTTTTACAGTGCTAATCACCACAAGATTTTTTAACGAATTTTAGAAAGCAGCGCACCAAATTACTGCACCAAAATAAATGTCTGTCTGTCAGTCAGCACTGTTTACAACACAAATGCTGACGTCAAATGTTCGTGCGTTGTTTTGGTATTAATGTTAATCTGGAAACCAAAATGATTATGATTTTTAAGTCCATATTTTCAATTTTTAAAAAAGAAGAGTGATGTCCCTTAGCGTTAGGCAAGAGTGAGTCAGAGATAATTGAGGGTAAATATATATATATGTTGTTTAAGGAATATAACAAAATAATATAATATGCTGATAATAAAGGCATTTAAATGGTGTCAAGGGTTTAAAAACAAAAGTAGCTTATTTATGTTTTAGAAAATCTGAACGCTTTACATTTAAGGGGCGTAACAATGGGTGGGTGGGCCCGGTGGGTGGGCCCGCTGGAAATGGAAGAGGAGATGCAATATACCCCACACCTTTTTAAAAATTATTTGTTTTGATGGAGAAAACAAAATTAAACACAGCTTATACCACTTAATTGAAAAACAACACAAGCGCCAGTTGTTTTTTTTTAATTCTATTATCTCTCCTGACTGGTCCTTCAGGATTTGAGATATTTTCACTGACAGGAATAACATGAACTTTCCTGACTGTCACACAGGGGTAACTGTTGCTTGATTTATACAGATATTTTCACTGACAGTAATAACATGAACTTTTTGACTGTCACACAGGGCTAACTGTTGCTTGATGTATACAGTTTTATTCATGGCTCGATGTTGATTGTCTTAGTCCGTTTGCTGTATGTGATGATAAAACTATTGATTGTGTTGAAGATATGCTTTCAAGCTATTGGATCTGTTAGATATGTGATAATATGACTTTTGATTCTGTTAGATATGAGATAATATGACTTTTGATTCTCATTGATATGTGATAATATGACTTGATTCTGTTAGATATGTGATAATATGACTTTTGATTCTGTTAGATAAGTGATAATATGACTTTTGATTCTGTTAGATATGTGATAATAAGACTTTTGATTCTGTTAGATATGTGATAATATGACTTTTGATTCTGTTAGATATGGGATAATATGACTTTTGATTCTGTTAGTTATGTGATAATATACTTTTGATTCTGTAGATATGTGATAATATGACTTTTGATTCTCATAGATATGAGATAATATTGTAACTATTAAATATGTCACAATATTAATCTTAGGGCGTTCTCACAATACAGAATCTTCTGCACAATAATCCACTGAAGAACTTGTTTCAACAAAACAACTTTAATATGTATACTTTGTACACAGAATTATCATTTGAGGTTATACAACGTGGAAATCTTGAGGCACACACACATTACATCCTTCCTTGACGGAAGTCTTCTCACAACTATATCGCCCAACCTTTCCGGCCAATCGGAAAGCTCCTTTCTTCGCGCGCTTATTACATCACGTGACCTCTTCGTCACAAATCATGTTAATCACACGTGACAAATATGACTTTTTATTCTTTAGATATGTGATAATATGACTTTTGATTCTGTTAGATATTAGATATTATTACCTTATATTCTGTTAAATATTTTATAGTATCACTATTGCTTCTGTTAGATATGAGATATTATGACCTTTTATTCTGTTAAATATTGTATAGTATCACTATTGCTTCTGTTAGTTATGTGATAATTACGGTATTTAATATTTTAGGTATTTTATTATTCTGTTAAATATGAAACTATGACAATTTATTGTGTTATACTGAGTCGTATGTGAGAAAATGGTAGTATCATATTACATAAGAACTAGATTGTGCCAGGGCGCCATGGCGCCTGCGGCGCCCACTTTTTTTAGGGTGCCTATGGCGCCAACCTTTTTCATAACTTGTCCTTTTTTGTTAAATACGAACTATTTAACTTTCTGAAATGTACGCAAAGTATTTAATAATAGGGGTTGTAGGGCGCCTACGGCGCCCACTTTGTTTTTTGTCAAAAGCCCAAGTAACTTATCCTTGTTTGATAAATACGAAATATTAAACTTCCTGGAATGTACACAAAGTATTTTACATCTTTAATTTATAATCATCATGCGCACCGATGCACACCTTGTATTTTAAAATATAAGATCAAACAATGACGTCATATTAAATATTTTTACAGTGCTAATCAACACAAGATTTTTCAACTGCTATAGACTGTTGTACATCGTTCCTCAGAGTTCCACATCCTTCCCAAAAGGGAGTGACTTGGGCTTTTATATTATTTATATTTCAAACTCCTTAACATACTTTGTCAGTCATGTCACTAAAGAAACTTACTTCCCAATCAAAACTGCTAAAATTATTTTCTTATTTGAACGCTCATAAAAACATGTAGAATCTAACGTCTTTCATCATATTACACTGGAGATTTCGTCGTTAGCTTTCTTTAAATAATGTCGTGGCCCAACCCACTCCACCCTTTTATTCCCTCTGTAAAGGAGATCATATAAACTTGAGTGAAACAATTGATTCAATACCACTATCTGTTTTAACAGTGTAATATGATAGCAATTGATTCAATACCATAATCTGTTTTAACAGTGTAATATGATAGCAAGTGATTCAATACCATTATCTGTTTTAACAGTGTAATATGATAGCAAGTGATTCAATACCATTATCTGTTTTAACAGTGTAATATGATAGCAAGTGATTCAATACCACTATCTGTTTTAACAGTGTAATATGATAGCAATTGATTCAATACCATAATCTGTTTTAACAGTGTAATATGATAGCAAGTGATTCAATACCATTATCTGTTTTAACAGTGTAATATGATAGCAAGTGATTCAATACCATTATCTGTTTTAACAGTGTAATATGATAGCAAGTGATTCAATACCATTATCTGTTTTAACAGTGTAATCTGATAGCAAGTGATTCAATACCATTATCTGTTTTAACAGTGTAATATGATAGCAATTGATTCAATACCATAATCTGTTTTAACAGTGTAATATGATAGCAATTGATTCAATACCATTATCTGTTTTAACAGTGTAATATGAAAGCAAGTGATTCAATACCATTATCTGTTTTAACAGTGTAATATGATAGCAAGTGATTCAATACCATAATCTGTTTTAACAGTGTAATATGATAGCAAGTGATTCAATACCATTATCTGTTTTAACAGTGTAATATGATAGCAAGTGATTCAATACCATAATCTGTTTTAACAGTGTAATATGATAGCAAGTGATTCAATACCATAATCTGTTTTAACAGTGTAATATGATAGCAAGTGATTCAATACCATTATCTGTTTTAACAGTGTAATATGATAGCAATTGATTCAATACCATTATCTGTTTTAACAGTGTAATATGATAGCAAGTGATTCAATACCATAATCTGTTTTAACAGTGTAATATGATAGCAAGTGATTCAATACCATTATCTGTTTTAACAGTGTAATATGATAGCAAGTGATTCAATACCATAATCTGTTTTAACAGTGTAATATGATAGCAAGTGATTCAATACCATAATCTGTTTTAACAGTGTAATATGATAGCAAGTGATTCAATACCATTATCTGTTTTAACAGTGTAATATGATAGCAATTGATTCAATACCATTATCTGTTTTAACAGTGTAATATGATAGCAAGTGATTCAATACCATTATCTGTTTTAACAGTGTAATATGATAGCAATTGATTCAATACCATAATCTGTTTTAACAGTGTAATATGATAGCAATTGATTCAATACCATTATCTGTTTTAACAGTGTAATATGATAGCAAGTGATTCAATACCATTATCTGTTTTAACAGTGTAATATGATAGCAAGTGATTCAATACCATAATCTGTTTTAACAGTGTAATATGATAGCAAGTGATTCAATACCATTATCTGTTTTAACAGTGTAATATGATAGCAATTGATTCAATACCATAATCTGTTTTAACAGTGTAATATGATAGCAAGTGATTCAATACCATAATCTGTTTTAACAGTGTAATATGATAGCAAGTGATTCAATACCATTATCTGTTTTAACAGTGTAATATGATAGCAATTGATTCAATACCATTATCTGTTTTAACAGTGTAATATGATAGCAAGTGATTCAATACCATAATCTGTTTTAACAGTGTAATATGATAGCAAGTGATTCAATACCATTATCTGTTTTAACAGTGTAATATGATAGCAAGTGATTCAATACCATAATCTGTTTTAACAGTGTAATATGATAGCAAGTGATTCAATACCATAATCTGTTTTAACAGTGTAATATGATAGCAAGTGATTCAATACCATTATCTGTTTTAACAGTGTAATATGATAGCAATTGATTCAATACCATTATCTGTTTTAACAGTGTAATATGATAGCAAGTGATTCAATACCATTATCTGTTTTAACAGTGTAATATGATAGCAAGTGATTCAATACCATAATCTGTTTTAACAGTGTAATATGATAGCAAGTGATTCAATACCATAATCTGTTTTAACAGTGTAATATGATAGCAATTGATTCAATACCATTATCTGTTTTAACAGTGTAATATGATAGCAAGTGATTCAATACCATTATCTGTTTTAACAGTGTAATATGATAGCAATTGATTCAATACCATTATCTGTTTTAACAGTGTAATATGATAGCAAGTGATTCAATACCATTATCTGTTTTAACAGTGTAATATGATAGCAAGTGATTCAATACCATAATCTGTTTTAACAGTGTAATATGATAGCAAGTGATTCAATACCATAATCTGTTTTAACAGTGTAATATGATAGCAATTGATTCAATACCATTATCTGTTTTAACAGTGTAATATGATAGCAAGTGATTCAATACCATAATCTGTTTTAACAGTGTAATATGATAGCAATTGATTCAATACCATTATCTGTTTTAACAGTGTAATATGATAGCAAGTGATTCAATACCATTATCTGTTTTAACAGTGTAATATGATAGCAATTGATTCAATACCATTATCTGTTTTAACAGTGTAATATGATAGCAAGTGATTCAATACCATTATCTGTTTTAACAGTGTAATATGATAGCAATTGATTCAATACCATTATCTGTTTTAACAGTGTAATATGATAGCAAGTGATTCAATACCATTATCTGTTTTAACAGTGTAATATGATAGCAAGTGATTCAATACCATTATCTGTTTTAACAGTGTAATATGATAGCAAGTGATTCAATACCATTATCTGTTTTAACAGTGTAATATGATAGCAATTGATTCAATACCATTATCTGTTTTAACAGTGTAATATGATAGCAATTGATTCAATACCATTATCTGTTTTAACAGTGTAATATGATAGCAAGTGATTCAATACCATTATCTGTTTTAACAGTGTAATATGATAGCAAGTGATTCAATACCATAATCTGTTTTAACAGTGTAATATGATAGCAAGTGATTCAATACCATTATCTGTTTTAACAGTGTAATATGATAGCAAGTGATTCAATACCATAATCTGTTTTAACAGTGTAATATGATAGCAAGTGATTCAATACCATAATCTGTTTTAACAGTGTAATATGATAGCAAGTGATTCAATACCATTATCTGTTTTAACAGTGTAATATGATAGCAATTGATTCAATACCATTATCTGTTTTAACAGTGTAATATGATAGCAAGTGATTCAATACCATAATCTGTTTTAACAGTGTAATATGATAGCAAGTGATTCAATACCATTATCTGTTTTAACAGTGTAATATGATAGCAATTGATTCAATACCATAATCTGTTTTAACAGTGTAATATGATAGCAAGTGATTCAACACCATAATCTGTTTTAACAGTGTAATATGATAGCAAGTGATTCAATACCATTATCTGTTTTAACAGTGTAATATGATAGCAATTGATTCAATACCATTATCTGTTTTAACAGTGTAATATGATAGCAAGTGATTCAATACCATTATCTGTTTTAACAGTGTAATATGATAGCAAGTGATTCAATACCATAATCTGTTTTAACAGTGTAATATGATAGCAAGTGATTCAATACCATAATCTGTTTTAACAGTGTAATATGATAGCAAGTGATTCAATACCATTATCTGTTTTAACAGTGTAATATGATAGCAATTGATTCAATACCATTATCTGTTTTAACAGTGTAATATGATATAAAGTATAAGATGTACTCCATAGCAACATAATCAATTAGGTCAAGGACGATGAATATTTTAAAAAAGGTTTGTCTGGGTCAACCTGCTACAGTTTCTGCCCATCCGAGGAGATGCCTCTGCTCAAGGTGTTCACTTTGGGATTATCTTTGAGGTCCTTGGCTTTCCATTAAACCCACCGGTCCCTGAAGGACTTAGGTGGTCACCGGACTAATCTGTGATGAGAGCCTTGGTAGACTTGCTTATTGGACTTGTTCTATTAGGAACTAATGGAACTTCTCTAGTCCAAGGGAGATATAAACTTGTATGTATATCATTTGGAATCTCAGAATCTTTGACTGTGACATTTGAAAAGGAAATATGTTGTCTTTAGTTGCACTTTGTGTCTGTACTTTTAGAATGTTCACCGCATCATTTGTCATAGTCTTAGATGGCTAAATGACGTCATCAGTTGAAGATTTGTCATAGTCTTAGATGACATGATCATTTCTTAGATGGCTAAATGATGTGATCATAGTCTTAGATGGCTAAATGACGTGATCATAGTCTTAGATGGCTAAATGACGTGATCATAGTCTTAGATGGCTAAATGACGTCATCATAGTCTTAGATGGCTAAAAGATGTGATCATAGTCTAAGATGGCTAAATGACGTGATCATAGTCTTAGCTGGCTAAATGATGTGATCATAGTCTTCGATGGCTAAATGACGTGATCATAGTCTTAGATGGCTAAATGATTTGATCGTAGTCTTAGATGGCTAAATGACGTGATCATAGTCTTAGATGGCTAAATGACGTGATCATAGTCTTAGATGGCTAAATGACGTGATCATATTCTTATATGGCTAAATGACGTGATCATAGTTTAGATGGCTAAATGACGTGATCATAGTCTTAGATGGCTAAATGACGTGATCATAGTCTTAGATGGCTGAATGATGTTTTCATAGTCTTAGATGGCTAAATGACGTTATCATAGTCCTAGATGGCTAAATGACGTGATCATAGTCTTAGATGGCTAAATGACGTGATCATAGTCTTAGATGGCTAAATGACCTTATCAGAGTCTTAGATGGCTAAATGTTGTGATCATAGTCTTAGATGGCTAAATGACGTGATCATAGTCTTATATGGCTAAATGATGTGATCATAGTCTTAGATGGCTAAATGACGTGATCATATTCTTATATGGCTAAATGACGTGATCATAGTTTAGATGGCTAAATGACGTGATCATATTCTTATATGGCTAAATGACGTGATCATAGTTTAGATGGCTAAATGACGTGATCATAGTCTTAGATGGCTAAATGACGTTATCATAGTCCTAGATGGCTAAATGACGTGATCATAGTCTTAGATGGCTAAATGACGTGATCATAGTCTTAGATGGCTAAATGACCTTATCAGAGTCTTAGATGGCTAAATGTTGTGATCATAGTCTTAGATGGCTAAATGACGTGATCATAGTCTTAGATGGCTAAATGATGTGATCATAGTCTTAGATGGATAAATGATGTGATCATAGTCTTAGATGGCTAAATGACGTCATCATAGTCTTAGATGGGTAAATGATGTTATCATAGTCTTAGATGGCTAAATGACGTCATCATAGTCTTAGATGGCTAAATGATGTGATCATAGTCTTAGATGGCTAAATGACCTTATCATAGTCTTAGATGGCTAAATGACGTCATCATAGTATTAGATGGCTAAATGACGTGATCATAGTCTTAGATGGCTAAATGACGTGATCATAGTCTTAGATGGCTACATGATGTGATCATAGTCTTAGATGGCTAAATGATGTGATCATAGTCTTAAATGGCTAAATGACGTGATCATAGTCTTAGATGGCTAAACGATGGGATCATAGTCTTAGATGGCTAAATGATGTGATCATAGTCTTAGATGGCTAAATGACGTGATCATAGTCTTAGATGGCTAAATGATGTGATCATAGTCTTAGATGGCTAAATGATGTGATCATAGTCTTAGATGGCTAAATGATGTGATCATAGTCTTAGATGGCTAAATGACGTGATCATAGTCTTAGATGGCTAAATGACGTGATCATAGTCTTAGATGGCTAAATGATGTGATCATAGTCTTAAATGGCTAAATGATGTGATCATAGTCTTAGATGGCTAAATGACGTGATCATAGTATTAGATGGCTAAATGATGTGATCATAGTCTTAGATGGCTAAATGATGTGATCATAGTCTTAGATGGCTAAATGACGTGATCATAGTCTTAGATGGCTAAATGATGTGATCATAGTCTTAGATGGCTAAATGATGTGATCATAGTCGTAGATGGCTAAATGACGTGATCATAGTCTTAGATGGCTAAATGATGTGATCATAGTTTTAGATGGCTAAATGAGATGATCATATTCTTAGATGGCTAAATGACGTCATCATAGTCTTAGATGGCTAAATGTTGTGATCATAGTCTTAGATGGCTAAATGACCTTATTATAGTCTTAGATGGCTAAATGACGTCATCATAGTCTTAGATGGCTAAATGACGTGATCATAGTCTTAGATGGCTAAATGACGTGATCATAGTCTTAGATGACAAAATGATGTGATCATAGTCTTAGATGGCTAAATGACGTGATCATAGTCTTAGATGGCTAAATGATGTGATCATAGTCTTAGATGGCTAAATGATGTGATCATAGTCTTAGATGGCTAAATGACGTGATCATAGTCTTAGATGGCTAAATGACGTAATCATAGTCTTAGATGCCTAAATAATGTGATCATAGTCTTAGATGGCTAAATGCCCTGATCATATTCTTAGATGTCTAAATGATGTGATCATAGTCTTAGATGGCTAAATGATGTGATCATAGTCTTAGATGGCTAAATGATGTGATCATAGTCTTAGATGGCTAAATGACGAGATCATAGTCTTAGATGGCTAAATGATGTGATCATAGTCTTAGATGGCTAAATGACGTAATCATAGTCTTAGATGGCTAAATGACGTGATCATAGTCTTAGATGGCTAAATAACGTGATATTAGTCTTAGATGGCTAAATGACGTGATCATAGTCTTAGATTGCTAAATGACATGATCATAGTCTTAGATGGCTAAATGATGTGATCATAGTCTTATATCGCTAAATGATGTGATCATAGTCTTAGATGGCTAAATGATTTGATCATAGTCTTAGATGGCTAAATGATTGATCATAGTCTTAGATGGCTAAATGATGTGATCATAGTCTTAGATGGCTAAATGATGTGATCATAGTCTTAGATGGCTAAATGATGTTATCATAGTCTTAGATGGCTAAATGACCTGATCATAGTCTTAGATGGCTAAATCATGTGATTATAGTCTTAGATGGCTAAATGACGTGATCAGAGTCTTATTTGGCTAAATGACGTGATCATAGTCTTAGATAGCTAAATTACGTGATCATAGTCTTAGATGGCTAATTGGCGTCATCATAGTCTTAGATGCCTAAATGACGTGTTCATAGTCTTAGATGGCTAAATGACGTGATCATAGTCTTAGATGGCTAAATGACGTGATCATAGTCTTAGACGGCTAAATGATGTGATCATAGTCTTAGATGGCAAAATGATGTGATCATAGTCTTAGTTGGCTAAATGATGTGATCATAGTCTTAGATGGCTAAATGACGTGATCATAGTTTTAGATTGCTAAATGACGTTATCATAGTCTTAGATGGCTAAATGACGTGATCATAGTTTTAGATGGCTAAATGACGTGATCATAGTCTTAGATGGCTAAATGATGTGATCATAGTCTTAGATGGCTAAATGAGCTGATCATAGTCTTAGATGGCTAAATGATGTGATCATAGTCTTAGATGGCTAAATGATGTGATTATAGTCTTAGATGGCTAAATGACGTGATCATAGTCTTAGATGGCTAAATGACCTGCTCATAGTCTTAGATGGCTAAATGACGTGATCATAGTCTTAGATGGCTAAATGATGTGATCATAGTCTTAGATGGCTAAATGATGTGATCATAGTCTTAGATGGCTAAATGACGTGATCATAGTCTTAGATGGCTAAATGACCTGATCATAGTCTTAGATGGCCAAATGACGTGATCATAGTCTTAGATGGCTAAATGATGTGATCATAGTCTTAGATGGCTAAATTATGTGATCATAGTCTTATATCGCTAAATGATGTGATCATAGTCTTAGATGGCTAACTGACGTGATCATAGTCTTAGATGTCTAAATGATGTGATCATAGTCTTAGATGGCTAAATGATGTGATCATAGTCTTAGATGGCTAAATGATGTGATCATAGTCTTAGATGGCTAACTGACGTGATCATAGTCTTAGATGTCTAAATGATTTGATCATAGTCTTAGATGGCTAAATGACGTGATTATAGTCTTAGATGGCTAAATGACGTCATCATAGTCTTAGATGGCTAAATGAAGTCATCATAGTCTTAGATGACTAAATGATGTGATTATAGTCTTAGATGGCTAAATGCCCTGATCATAGTCTTAGATGGCTAAATGACGTAATCATAGTCTTAGATGGCTAAATGATGTGATCATAGTCTTAGATGGCTAAATGCCCTGATCATAGTCTTAGATGGCTAAATGACGTGATCATAGTCTTAGATGGCTAAATGATGTGATCATAGTCTTAGATGGCAAAATGACGTGATCATAGTCTTAGATGGCTAAATGATGTGATCATAGTCTTAGATGGCTAAATGATGTGATCATAGTCTTAGATGGCTAAATGATGTGATCATAGTCTTAGATGGCTAAATGATGTGATCATAGTCTTAGATGGCTAAATGACGTGATCATAGTCTTAGATGGCTAAATGATGTGATCATAGTCTTAGATGGCTAAATGACGTGATCATAGTTTTAGATGGCTAAATGACCTGATCATAGTCTTAGATGGCTAAATGATGTGATCATAATCTTACATGGCTAAATGATGTGATTATAGTCTTAGATGGCTAAATGACTTGATCATAGTCTTAGATGGCTAAATGACCTGATCATAGTCTTAGATGGCTAAATGACGTGATCATAGTCTTAGATGGCTAAATGATGTGATCATTGTCTTAGATGGCTAAATGATATGATCATAGTCTTAGATGGCTAAATGACGTGATCATAGTCTTAGATGGCTAAATGACCTGATCATAGTCTTAGATGGCCAAATGACGTGACTATAGTCTTAGATGGCTAAATGATGTGATCATAGTCTTAGATGGCTAAATGATGTGATCATAGTCTTAGATGGCTAAATGATGTGATCATAGTCTTAGATGGCTAACTGACATGATCATAGTCTTAGATGGCTAAATGATGTGATCATAGTCTTAGATGGCTAAATGATGTGATCATAGTCTTAGATGGCTAAATGATGTGATCATAGTCTTATATGGCTAAATGATGTGATCCTAGTCTTAGATGGCTAAATGATGTGATCATAGTCTTAGATGGCTAAATGATGTGATCATAGTATTAGATGGCTAAATGACGTGATCATAGTCTTAGATGGCTAAATGATGTGATCATAGTCTTAGATGGCTAAATGACGTGATCATAGTCTTAGATGGCTAAATGATGTGATTATAGTCTTAGATGGCTAAATGATATGATCATAGTCTTAGATGGCTAAATGATGTGATCATAGTCTTAGATGGCTAAATGACGTGATCATAGTCTTAGATGGCTAAATGACCTGATCATAGTCTTAGATGGCTAAATGACGTCATTAGTTGAAGATGCATTGTTTCTTTTAAAACTACCAACACATTTCCTAGAGATCGCCAAAATGATTTGGGCTGCTATTTTTAAGTACGTTCATCAATACCTTCTATTTATGTAAATCGTTTATCATTTTTAATTGGAATAATATTATGTTACAATAATTCAACCACGGAACAAAGAAAATGTTCCCTGGGTGTTAATCAACTGTTTATTACAAAACTTATGTAATTCAAGTGAAACTTGGCCATTATAATGTTGTTTTATGAATTCTAATACCATTAAACACCTACACTTTAAATTAACATAAGTAAGTATTTGTGACATCAACAAGTTGAAAATATGATATATATTATATCATATACTAAATAATATTACGTTTTGCTTAAATTATTGACGTGTGCCTCCAATTCCAATGTATATAACATAAAATAATCGTAGAATAAATCTAAACAATTTCCTTTTAGACTAAAAAAAATCTTTTTAGGTTAGATTGTAAAGGTTCAAATAAGCTCAGTAATAATTAAAACATAAACAGAATGCAATACTCAACAGACCCTCCATGCGTGTCTCGGTGCATCAAGTTTAATAGCTGTTCAATAAAAAACGATTGACTAATTTAGCATTTCTAATGCTCATTTGACGGTATTTAAATTAGCCGCATCAATGAATAACTTTTCATTCCCAGGAAAACTTCGTTAGCCATTTCCCTCTTCATCAAAGCAAGGGCCATAATATCAACATTCGATGTTCAGAGATTCTGAGAGCTGTCCCATCCCTCAGATACTTATTAAATTGATACCTAAAAGGTCACTTTAATAAAAATGTTCCTTGATCACATTAGGAAATAATTCAAGTGTTGGTTCGATGGAGAAGGGAGTCAACTCCTACCGGAGGCCTGTATCATTAGAGTGGTACTGTATCATTAAAGTGGTCCTGTATCATTAAAGTGGCCCTGTATCATTAGAGTGGTCCTGTATCATTAGAGCGGTCCTGTATCATTAGAGCGGTCCTGTATCATTAGAGTGGTCCTGTATCATTAGAGTGGTCCTGTATCATTAGAGTGGTCCTGTATCATTAGAGTGGTCCTGTATCATTAGAGTGGTCCTGTATCATTAGAGTGGTCCTGTATCATTACAGTGGCCCTGTATCATTAGAGTGGTCCTGTATCATTAGAGTGGTCCGGTATCATTAGAGTGGTCCTGTATCATTAGAGTGGTCCTGTATCATTAGAGTGGTCCTGTATCATTAGAGTGGTCCTGTATCATTAGAGTGGTCCTGTATCACTAGATTGGTCCTGTATCATTAGAGCGGTCCTGTATCATTAGAGCGGTCCTGTATCATTAGAGCGGTCCTGTATCATTAGAGCGGTCCTGTATCATTAGAGTGGTCCTGTATCATTAGAGTGGTCCTGTATCATTAGAGTGATCCTGTATCATTAGAGTGATCCTGTATCAATAGAGTGGTCCTGTATCATTAGAGTGGTCCTGCATCATTAGAGTGGTCCTGTATCATTAGAGTGGTCCTGTATCATTAGAGTGGTCCTGTATCATTAGTGTGGTCCTGTATCATTAGAGTGGTCCTTTATCATTAGAGTGGTCCTATATCATTAGAGTGGTCCTGTATCATTAGAGTGGTCCTGTATCATTAGAGTGGTCCTCTTTTCTCTTTAATCAAAGAATAATCTACAATAAAAAGATATGTTTTACAAAATTACCTCTTCCGGAAATGTTCTGCGAGTCAAGTAACACACCATTTCTCTCATTCTTATCTTTATGGTCATGTTCTAGGAAGATGATGTTTCGTGACTTAAATCGAGTGCATTGATTCTGCTTTCTGGACCACAACATTTGACGCCTCGAGTGGCTGTGAGACAGTGCTTTATATTTTATATGGTTCGTTAAAACACTTTCACTTTCAATTCTGGTTAAGAGATTTCTAGAGCTGCTTCAAATGACAAATCAAAGATTTTGACGAGTAGCAAGTCAGCCATGTTTTCACTAATATAACATTTCCGTTTCTTCCAATCACTTATATTTTGTCAATCTACATTTTGTCACCCTGCTGTCAATTAATGTTAGGTTTCGTTGATGTCAATTAATTTTAGGTTTCTTAGCTGTCAATTAATGTTATGATAAGTTACATCTATAGAGTTGTATTTCTCATGATAAGTTACATCTATAGAGTTGTATTTCTCAAGAAAAGTTACATCTATAGAGTTGTATTTCTCAAGATAAGTTACATCTATATAGGTGTACTTCTCAAGATAAGTTACATCTATAGAGTTGTACGTCTAAAAATAAGTTATATATATAGAGTTGTACTTTTCAAGATAAGTTACATCTATAGAGTTGTACTTCTCAAGATAAGTTACATCTATAGAACTGTACTACTCAATATAAGTTACATCTATATAGGTGTACTTCTCAAGATAAGTTACATCTATAGAATTGTACTACTCAATATAAGTTACATCTATATAGGTGTACTTCTCAAGATAAGTTACATCTATATAGGTGTACTTCTCAAGATAAGTTACATCTATAGAGTTGTACTTCTCAAGATAAGTTACATGTATATAGGTGTACTTCTCAAGATAAGTTACATCTATAGAACTGTACTACTCAATATAAGTTACATCTATATAGGTGTACTTCTCAAGATAAGTTACATCTATATAGGTGCACTTCTCAAGATAAGTTACATCTATATAGGTGTACTTCTCAAGATAAGTTACATCTATTTAGGTGTACTTCTCAAGATAAGTTACATCTATATAGGTGTACTTATCAAGATAAGTTACATCTATAGAACTGTACTACTCAATATAAGTTACATCTATATAGGTGTACTTCTCAAGATAAGTTACATCTATATAGGTGTACTTCTCAAGATAAGTTACATCTATATAGGTGTACTTCTCCAGAAAAGTTACATCTATATAGGTGTACTTCTCAAGATAAGTTACATTTATATAGGTGTACTTCTCAAGATAAGTTACATCTATAGAGTTGTACTTCTCAAGATAAGTTACATCTATAGAGTTGTACTTCTCAAGATAAGTTACCTCTATATAGGTGTACTTCTCAAGATAAGTTACATCTATATAGGTGTACTTCTCAAGATAAGTTACATCTATATAGGTGTACTTCTCAAGATAAGTTACCTCTATATAGGTGTACTTCTCAAGATAAGTTACATCTATATAGGTGTACTTCTCAAGATAAGTTACATCTATATAGGTGTACTTCTCAAGATAAGTTACATCTATAGAACTGTACTACTCAATATAAGTTACATCTATATAGGTGTACTTCTCAAGATAAGTTACATCTATAGAGTTGTACTTCTCAAGATAAGTTACATCTATTGAGTTGTACTTCTCAAGATAAATTATATCTATAGAGTTGTACTTCTCAAGATAAGTTATATTTATAGAGTTGTACTTCTCAAGATAAGTTATATATATAGAGGTGTACTTCTCAAGATAAGTTATATATATAGAGTTGTACTTCTCAAGATAAGTTATATATATAGAGTTGTACTTCTCAAGATAAGTTATATATATAGAGGTGTACTTCTCAAGATAAGTTATATATATAGAGTTGTACTTCTCAAGATAAGTTATATATATATAGAGTTGTACTTCTCAAGATAAGTTATATATATAGAGTTGTACTTCTCAAGATAAGTTACATCTATAGTGTTGTACTTCTCAAGATAAGTTACATCTATAGAACTGTACTACTCAATATAAGTTACATCTATATAGGTGTACTTCTCAAGATAAGTTACATCTATAGAACTGTACTACTCAATATAAGTTACATCTATATAGGTGTACTTGTCAAGATAAGTTACATCTATAGAGTTGTACTTCTCAAGATAAGTTACATCTATAGAACTGTACTACTCAATATAAGTTACATCTATATAGGTGTACTTCTCAAGATAAGTTACATCTATAGAACTGTACTACTCAATATAAGTTACATCTATATAGGTGTACTTCTCAAGATAAGTTACATCTATAGAGTTGTACTTCTCAAGATAAGTTACATCTATATAGGTGTACTTCTCAAGATAAGTTACATCTATATAGGTGTACTTCTCAAGATAAGTTACATCTATATAGGTGTACTTCTCAAGATAAGTTACATCTATAGAGTTGTACTTCTCAAGATAAGTTACATCTATATAGGTGTACTTCTCAAGATAAGATACATCTATAGAGTTGTACTTCTCAAGACAAGTTACATCTATAGAGTTGTACTTCTCAAGATAAGTTACATCTATAGAGTTGTACTTCTCAAGATAAGTTACATCTATATAGGTGTACTTCTCAAGATAAGTTACATCTATAGAACTGTACTACTCAATATACGTTTCATCTTACAGATGTGCTATTCAAGGTAAGTAAGTATTTCTGTTTGATGGTTTTATTGGGACTATGTACCAGAGATACCACCAAACATTCATAGCAATAAAACTTTGATAATATGGAGAATCTTAGCACTTTAATTTACTAGAAGTTGGAGACCATCACCATTTATAGTTTCAATACAATATTCAGACCTGCATTACTGTGTTGGGTGATTGACGTTATTGGAGATAGACATTTTATAATGAATCATTTCCTCTGTTGATGCTAAGGTTCAATGGCATATTTTATGTCAAATTGTTGACTCATGGAAACAAACATTTAACGATGGATAAGTTGTATCAGAAACTAGCCAATATGAACTTATCTTCTGTGTGATTCATATTCAGAACTTGAGTTTATTATCTTTCTGTATAGAAGGAGCGTCTTTAACTGATAAGATAAGATCAACATTTATTCTCTTTCCGTTTCTCATCGGTAAGGAAATCTCTAACACAGACACTGCATGAGTTCAGGAAGCGAATTTTGCGTGCTCCGCTTGGGCGTTGAAATGCATTTATTTCAAATTTACAGCTTTGGAAATAAACGAGAATAATCGCGCCAGGTCAAGGAAAAGATACGTTTCCATCAAGTCGTCCCTGGGCATTTAGATCAGTGGTCCTCACGCGTTGTTACAAGAACCTCCAAGTCCTTGCATGCCTATTTTATCTATATAAATATTCATAGTCAAACCTCTCAAGACGAGCACTTCTCATTACGAATTGTTCGCATAACCAGCAACATTAAACTTTCTCCCTTACCGAGCAAAGATTCACAAAACGAGTGACGCAGAAAGGGGAACTCCCGTTTTAGTGGAAATTCAATTGTGAGCCGGCACTTCCGCCCCGATGTATTATTCTGTGTTAAGCACTCGGTCTGTTGAATTGTTTCATGTTTGATCAACCATTTTTAGAAACTTTGTATTCAGACAGTATTCGTATTTTATTTATGTACAAAGTCTTATAAGTTGTGATAAAATTTGCTCGAAAAAAAACACAAGAAGACAATCTTAAGAGAGGAAAAAAAACTTTTGAAATGAAACCAAAAACCATTGAAAAGCGAGAACAAGGTGGTTAATCTAGTGCGCAAATACAATCGGCCAACATCAACGATCTGCACTATTCTCAAGAACAATTAAGGAGATGGATGCTTTAAATGGAGTGTCAAGAATGTCTACGAAATGGTTACGACACATTTTCGTCAAATTTGAAGCGTCGGCAAAAAAAAATGTCTTTGGACAGTTTGCTAGTTAAAAATGAATAACTATTTGTCACTAATTCATATTTTTGTTTACCTTTTTGTTTCAAAACTAAATTGTATCCTAGTTGTTTCACTCTTTAACAATTGATCAGTAATTTTATTTGAATAAATGTTAATAAAATGTTTTGATAAATGAGTATTTTTTTCAGTATGGAACGGATTATCGTATTTTAAATTGATTTGTATGGGGGGGGGGAAATTGTTTTGTATAACCAGTGTTTCTCTTAACAAGTAAGACTCTGGAACGAATTAAACTCGGTATCAAAGGTTTAACTGTACATTTTTATTCCACTTCGTGTTCTGGTGTTTGTAAAGAACACATAATATATAGTAGAATAGTTAGCCACCTAGAAATATATAAGGCCATATGCCCACATCAACACGGCTTTCGGAAAAAACAGATCATGTGAAACACAATTAATAGGTTTAATAGATGAACTATCAAAAGGCTTAGACAATAATGATCAAATAGACACAATACTACTAGACTTCTCAAAAGCATTTGACAAAGTTCACCACCTTAGTTTAATTTAAAAAACTCTACTACTTTGGAATCTCAGGATCACTGAATCACTGGATCTAAGAATCCCTTTTGGGCAGGGTAGCAAACTGTAATAATTAATGGATCTAAATCTGCACCAATAAAGGTTAACTCGGGAGTTCCACAAGGAACTGTGCTAGGTCCCTTACTCTTTTTAATTTATATAAATGATTTACCCAACAACATCTCAACAGGTACAAAAGTTAGGTTATTTGTTGATGATTGTATAATCTATAGAGCAATTAAATCAGAACAAGATAGCAAAATTTTACAAAAAGACTTAGATGAATTGATAAAATGGGAAACTAACTGGAGTATGTCTTTCCACCCAGAAAAGTGTCAACTGTTAAGAGTAACAAAGAAAAAAGAAACAAATAAATTCAAAATATTACATTCATGGAAAAGAACTGACCCAAACTAAAGATGCAAAATACTTAGGAGTCTTAATAAATGAGAAACTATCATGGAATCCCCATGTCAATGAAGTTATTAAAAAATCAAACAAAACCATAGGCTTTATAAAAAGAAACTTTAACAAATGTAATAGAGATATAAAACTAAAATGCTACCTCACTTTGTTGAGACCTGTACTAGAATATGCATCTTCTGTATGGGACCCATCCACCAAAGAAAACATTGATAAACTAGAACAAATTCAAAAAAGAGCTGCCAGATTCATTACTGGAGAATATTCAAAATTGAAAAGAATAACACCATTAGTTAAATCATTAAACCTTGAAACACTAGAGGATAGAAGAACCATGAGTAAAGTAGTAATCATACATAAAGCAATTAATTCTAATTTAGAAGTACAACACAAAGATAACTTAATACAACCCTCAGATATACATAAGGATAAAAACACATTTCTTATTCCGTATGCAAGAACAAACATATACACATTTTCGTTCTTCCCGTCCGGAATTCGGGAGTAGAATGGGTGCCTGACGAAACCAGGAAAACCAACACTTTATCAAAAATTAAATCTCTAACGAGAATGCAGGACTAAACACAAACCATAGATAAGCGTACGACGCAATAATCTTCTTTATAGAAGGAGCTTTTGTAACAGTTAAGATAAGATAAATGATTATTAAAATATACTGTAATCCTCTAATTAGTGATTATTTTCATGACTTTAACCTGTGACAGAAAAAAGGTTATCCCCTGACAATGGGGAATGTTAACCCCAGAAAATGAGAAATGTAACCCTTGATATGAGAAAGTTAAAATGTGACAGCTAAAAAGTTAACTCTGACATTAACACACGGTAATTATTATAATTTATAAATTTAATAATATGTCAAATTTGCTTTCTTACTTGAATTATTAATCGTAACATCATCTTATCTTTTATTTCAAAGATAAGTTACAGTCATCTTATCTTTTATTTCAAAGATAAGTTACAGTCATCTTATCTTTTATTTCAAAGATAAGTAACAGTCATCGTATCTTTTATTTCAAAGATAAGTTACAGTCATCTTATCTTTTATTTCAAAGATAAGTTACAGTCATCTTATCTTTTATTTCAAAGATAAGTTACAGTCATCTTATCTTTTATTTCAAAGATAAGTTACAGTCATCTTATCTTTTATTTCAAAGATAAGTTACAGTCATCTTATCTTTTATTTCAAAGATAAGTTACAGTCATCTTATCTTTTATTTCAAAGATAAGTTACAGTCATCTTATCTTTTATTTCAAAGATAAGTTACAGTCATCTTATCTTTTATTTCAAAGATAAGTTACAGTCATCTTATCTTTTATTTCAAAGATAAGTTACAGTCATCTTATCTTTTATTTCAAAGATAAGTTACAGTCATCTTATCTTTTATTTCAAAGATAAGTTACAGTCATCTTATCTTTTATTTCAAAGATAAGTTACAGTCATCTTATCTTTTATTTCAAAGATAAGTTACAGTCATCTTATCTTTTATTTCAAAGATAAGTTACAGTCATCTTATCTTTTATTTCAAAGATAAGTTACAGTCATCTTATCTTTTTTTTCAAAGATAAGTTACAGTCACCTTATCTTTTATTTCAAAGATAAGTTACAGTCATCTTATCTTTTATTTCAAAGATAAGTTACAGTCATCTTATCTTTTATTTCAAAGATAAGTTACAGTCATCTTATCTTTTATTTCAAAGATAAGTTACAGTTTAAATAAGTCAACTTTCTAGTTTTATTTACTCATAATTACTGACATTTAATACATACATTTAATACATACATTTAATATATACATTTAATACATATACATTTAATACATTTAATATACATTTAATACATACATTTAATACATACATTTAATACATATACATTTAATACATACATTTAATACATATACATTTAATACATACATTTAATACATACATTCAATACATACATTTAAGACATACATTTAATACATACATTTAATACATATACATTTAATACCTATACATTTAATACATACATTTAATACATACATTTAATACATATACATCTAATACATATACATTTAATACATACATTTAATACATACATTTAATACATATACATTTAAAACATATACATTTAATACATATACATTTAATACATACATTTAATACATACATTTAATACATATACATTTAATACATATAAATTTAATACATATACATTTAATACATATACATTTAATACATAAGTCATGTTTATTTCAAGTCGATGTAATTAAATTTATTTATTTCTAAATTTTTGCGATAACAAATTATTCCTTTCTTCTTTATTGCCTCTTGCAAGCTGTATCAGAAAATATGAGAAGGTTCAAGTCATTTCCTACCACAGCTAACCAAACTAAAACCATTGCATATCATAGCTAACACAATTAAAGCTATTGCCTTCCTCAGTAAATACATTAAAACCATTGCATATCATAACTAACCCAATTAAAACACTTGCCTACAATAGCTAACTCAACTATAACCAACATGTTATAACCCAACTATAACCAAATGTTATAACCCAATTATAACCAACATGTTATAACTAACCTAACTATAACTAATATGTTATAACCCAACTATAACCAGCATGTTGTAACTAACCCAACTATAACGAACATGTTATAATGAACCCAAAAATAACCAAAATGTTATAAATAACCCAACCAGTGTCTGTTCAAGATTGCACAGGGCCCCTGGCTGCAATTCCACTTGGGGCCCTGTCCAGCCCAATTTATTATATAAGATATAACCAAATTAAAAGTTTGGGGCCCTGAAATCATTGTGGGGCCCTTAAATCATTGGGGGACACTTAAATCATTGGGGGCCCTTAAATCATTGGGGGCCCCTGGCTTTAGCCCATTCAGTAATTTGCCTTAGAACCCAACTATAACCAGTATGTAATCGTTTGACCCTATTTTGACGCCATAAACAAGTTTATTTACTGCCAAAATAATTCAGTGAATTTCCTTCCCATGAGCCCGTTGTTGTCAGATCGCGTGTTCCTGTCCAATGAATCCAGGGCAGGGAGTCAACACAAAACTGAGCGTTTCTCCTTGGCCTTAAATAAAAAAAATATTTTTTTGATGCGGGCTACTTAACCCAGCCGTGGAAAGGACGCAATCACAGTGTTGTGATGTTTCTACCCATCACAGTGTTGTGATGTTTCTACCCATCACAGTGTTGTGATGTTTCTACCCATCACAGTGTTGTGATGTTTCTACCCTGTCACAGTGTTGTGATGTTTCTACCCATCACAGTGTTGTGATGTTTCTACCCATCACAGTGTTGTGATGTTTCTACCCATCACAGTGTTGTGATGTTTCTACCCATCACAGTGTTGTGATGTTTCTACCCATCACAGTGTTGTGATGTTTCTACCCATCACAGTGTTGTGATGTTTCTACCCATCACAGTGTTGTGATGTTTCTACCCATCACAGTGTTGTGATGTTTCTACCCATCACAGTGTTGTGATGTTTCTACCCATCACAGTGTTGTGATGTTTCTACCCATCACAGTGTTGTGATGTTTTTACCCTCCGCCACTTTATTTTCCCCCTCTCATCCCATCCCATTCCATCCCATAGCTGATTATGTGAAGTGAAAGTAACACTTATTACTTAGGGTATGAAATTTGATGACATTAGCTACAACAATTCAAAGATGACAATGATAGAATTGATGCAATTAAATTTATGTAGAAAGTATACATTTCTTCTTTATTTTGTGAGGATTTTTTCACTTATGTTTATTTAATTTTTTTCTCTGCGAGTTTATTTATTTACTAGATGGTACGGGGGCGCCGTGGCGCCTACGGCGCCCACTTTTTTAGGGCGCCTACGGCACCCACTCTTTTTAAAACCCTAAGTAATTTATCCTTGTTTGATAAGCGTAGGACGCAATAATCTTCTGTATAGAAGGAGCGTCTGAAACAGATAAGATGAGATATTTACGAAGTATTAAACTTCCTGATATGTACACAAAGTATTTTATAATTAACAATCCTCAAATCCTATTTTTACATCGTTCCCTTTTCCAAAATAAAAATAAAAAATATAAGCTAAAATTATGACGTCATGTAATATTTTATTTGCAGCGCGTCTTTAATTTATACTTATTTTGCACACCTTTTCATGCACAGCTTATATTAGATATAGGCTCAAACAATGACGTCATATAATTTGTTTACAGTTCTAATCAACACACAATTTTTTAACTGCTAGAGACTTTTATACATCGTTCCTCAGCGTTCCACATCCAACGAGTGAGTGACTTGGACTATTATATTATTGATTTTTTTGTATCATTTAATTATTTTATTTATTTTACTTATGGAATAATTGGTTTTAAGTCATAATGGAAGGTGGTTAAATAAGGACCACCTCTTTGTGGTCGTAGTAGTATAGAATATATGGGACCATCGCTATGTGGTGGTAGTAGTAGTATTAAATACATGGGACCATCGCAATGTGGTGGTAGTAGTAGTATGAAATATATGGGAACATCGCTATGTGGTGGTAGTAGTAGTATGAAATATATGGGACCATCGCTATGTGGTGGTAGTAGTAGTATGAAATATATGGGACCATCGTCATGTGGTGGTAGTAGTAGTATGAAATATATGGGACCATCGCTATGTGGTGGTGGTAGAAGTATGAAATATATGGGACCATCGCTATGTGGTAGTAGTAGTAGTATGAAATGTATGGGACCATCGTTATGTGGTAGTAGTAGTATGACATATGTGGGACCATCGATATGTGGTAGTTGTAGTATAAAATATGGGAACATCGCTATGTGGTAGTGGTAGTATGAAATATATGGGACCATCGCTGTGTGGTAGTATTGGTATGAAATATATGGGACCATCGCTATGTGGTGGTAGTAGTAGTATGAAATATATGGGACCATCGCTATGTGGTGGTGGTAGAAGTATGAAATATATGGGACCATCGCTATGTGGTAGTAGTAGTAGTATGAAATGTATGGGACCATCGTTATGTGGTAGTAGTAGTATGACATATGTGGGACCATCGATATGTGGTAGTTGTAGTATAAAATATGGGACCATCGCTATGTGGTAGTGGTAGTATGAAATATATGGGACTATCGCTGTGTGGTAGTATTGGTATGAAATATATGGGACCATCGCTATGTGGTGGTAGTAGTAGTATGAAATATATGGGACCATCGCTATGTGATAGTAGTAGTATGAAATATATGGGACAATCGCTGTGTGATAGTAGTAGTATGAAATATATGGGACCATCGCTGTGTGATAGTAGTAGTATGAAATATATGGGACCATCGCTGTGTGATAGTAGTAGTATGAAATATATGGGACCGTCGCTGTGTGATAGTAGTAGTATAAAATATATGGGACCGTCGCTGTGTGATAGTAGTAGTATGAAATATATGGGACCGTCGCTGTGTGGTAGCAGTAGTATGAAATATATGGGACCGTCGCTGTGTGGTAGCAGTAGTATGAAATATATGGGACCGTCGCTGTGTGGTAGTAGTATCAGGGCGTTCATCTGGCTCTATCGTCAGATAACACTGAACCTTGTATTGATACACAATTGATAAGTCCTCTATCGTCAGATAACACTGAACCTTGTATTGATACACAATTGATAAGTCCTCTATCGTCAGATAACACTGGACCTTGTATTGATACACAATTGATAAGTCCTCTATCGTCAGATAACACTGAACCTTGCATTGATACACAATTGATAAGTCCTCTACCTGAGATAACACTGAATCTTGCATTGATACACAATTGATAAGTCCTCTACCTCAGATAACAGTGAACCCTGAGGAGAAGTAGCACATACACCACGCCCCAATGAGTTCAATTTCTCACTATATTATAATCTCAATCACTTTTACAACCTTCTTTAAAAAATTTGCGTTCAGATTCCCATTGTCACACTTGGAAATTATTTTAACAAGGGACGCCACTCTCAGAGAAACAAAATATTCAATATATTTCCAATTCCTTTATAATGACCAACTTCTTGGCAAATCTGTCAAAGAAATTCAAATGACTTCATTAGGATTGTTTCATTTCCACCATGCTGTTTTTGTACAGATCAAAGTTTCCATCCAACTCCCATAAGGATATGTCTCGTCAGTTGGCTCTCCAGCCAATCGCTTGTTAGACAAATTCCATCAAAATGGTGGTCGAATTGATACCGTTTTCAACACTAATTTACCACGTCTTGCTCTGGATCTGATGACGTAATGTTCCCTTCTCTTTTTGAACAAAACTAACCAGTGAAACAAGTGGAACAATCATAATGGACTGCAATGTTAAATATATTTAGAGCGTTGTTTTCAATGAAACTGTAATACGGCGATGCCCTTTAACATATATTTCACATTAATGTTATTAGCATTACTATAAAGAAAAGTTAATTTAGTGAGACTGAATGCACTTTGAACTGAATTTAGCTAAAGGGAATTTTTTGTTTGTTAATGCTATTGTTGTTGAACCCGTCAGGAAAGATTGTATTGCTTGACCATGCGAGTTTATACTCTTTCAAATATTGCTATAACGGTATTTTCGACATGCTCTTCCATTCATTAATTTCTCACAGAGCATGGACCAGTCGCCAGAAAAGAAATGGAGATTTTGTTTTTTTAAGAACTCAACACGGAACATATAAAATGTGGCAGGTATAGAATATAATCTATTGAATTTTAAACTTAACCACCAATCAATAGACTAGAACCTTGGGACAAGCGGGACGTTTCATGTAACCAGGACATGTTTAACCATGACATGTTTAACCATGACATGTTTAACCAGGACCACTTAAATTAAACGTATTCGTTTTAATCGATGGCAATTTTTAAAGTCGTTCAGGACTTGGAGGGTAATTAACAGTGTCAGAAGTTAGACAGGAACTCCTCCAATATGTTGGATGAAGCAATGAATTCTGAATCTCTAGTATTCCTACCAGTCCCGTCAAGTCCATTAACTCGTGACATGTTAATGTTAATTCCTAGTTATTTGAGTGATATTCTTAATTTGTTATCTCCCGTTATGTTCCTAATGGTGGAGACGGTCCGAACTGGTGGCACTAAATAACAGTAAACTTTGAATTCAATGGACAGCTAATGACGGGCTTCAAATTTGCAAGCACATTATTTGACTTTGGCGAATGCTGATATTCTGTTTTTGTTTGCTTAGATTCGTTGAGTTTGTTTGTTTGCTTGGATTCGTTGAGTTTCTTTGTTTGTTGGTTTGAAATTCTATGAGGTCATTGTAAGGGATTTCATGACACAGTTTAGTTTGCACTCGATTAACTCCCTTTAGGAAGTCTGCCAAGAAATTTTGACCGTTACTTAAGACAGATACATCAAGAAACATGTTTAAAATGTCAACAATACAATTGTGGAGATAGAGATTTGGGTGTAGGGCGGGATTTGTGCACGTTGTTTGTGTGACGTTAAAAGTTTATAAATTTTAGTTGCTAAGAAAATATGCCTGGGCTGGGTCTAAAAGTGTCTACAGAATTTCTGGGGAAAAGCAATTTCCTCATTCTGTCATATTTTGTCGAACGCTTGTTGAAAGTCACAGGAAGAAATGACAACTAACAGTCAGTTAAGTAAAAGACAGATACAGGAAAAGTAAACAAAGGAAAAATAGATACTGGAGTGGCAGATAAATGTGGGACAGAAACGGACTAAATAATTTTAATACGTTTTCATTTGCAAACATTGTTAACATATTTCTATTTAACTTAAGCTGTAAACCGTACGAAGTTGCGGTAAATCTAATGGAACAAATTACTGCATTAATTCAGAGAAATTTAATATTATCCATTATCCATTCAATGTTAGTCCTCAATTCAATGTTAGTCCTCAATTCAATGTTAGTCCTCAATTAACGTCTTTCGCTGTTTCAAACTGTGTTTGTGTATGTGTGTGTTTATTTTTAAGTATACGTCTTTTTGTGTTTTGTGATTGTGTGTGTGTTTAGTTTAAGCGTGTTTTACCAGTATTAATTTTTGGCTGCAAAAATTTGAAGTCAACAAAGCCACTAGATCAACAACTCAGCGCCGCTTTCGCAACAAATGTCTTCGCAGAATCTTGCTCATTCGATAATCGGACTCCTGAAACCTGCAGAATTAAGGCAACTTTCCGGACGGACAAAAATAAAAATAAAAAAAGAAGATGGTTACACAGTTGTCATGTACTTGACATGGACAGCTTCTGACAGCCCCGACTGACCCTAACTTGGACAGCTCCTGACAGAACTGACTGACCCTCACATGGACAGCTCCTGACAGCCCTGACTGACCCTAACATGGACAGCTTCTGACAGCCTCGACTGACAATCACATGGACAGCTTCTGACAGCCCTGACTGACACTAACATGGACAGCTTCTAACAGCCCCGACTGACAATCACATGGACAGCTTCTGACAGCCCTGACTGACCCTCACATGGACAGCTTCTGACAGCCCCGACTGACCCTAACATGGACAGCTCCTGACAGAACTGACTGACCCTCACATGGACAGCTTCTGACAGCCCTGACTGACCCTCACATGGACAGCTCCTGACAGCCCTGACTGACCCTTACATGGACAGTTTCGGACAGCCCCGAATGACCATCACATGGACAGTTTCTGACTACCCCGACTGACCATCTTATGGACAGCTCCTGACAGCCCCGACTGACCATCACAGGGACAGCAGGAGACTACCCCAACAGAACATCATATCGCAATTAGAGGGCAAGGGGAGACCAGGCGAACTGAGGGAGACTACTCAGAGCAATCCACAGAGAAGACAAAATTCAAGGTTTTGAAATATTCCGAGATCTTCACCGAGTGGCAACAAATCTACAGTATCGGAGAACATACGTTTAAGCTCTATGAGCCTTCTGGACCCGAAGGAAAATCTTTAAGTGTATGTGTGTGTCTAGTGAATGTGTGTGTATGTTTGTCTGTATGTTTGTGTGCAAACAAATCTACAGTATCGGAGAACATACGTTTAAGCTCTATGAGCCTTCTGGGTCCGAAGGAAAGTCTTTAAGTTTATGTGTGTGTCTAGTGAATGTGTGTGTATGTTTGTCTGTATGTTTGTGTGTGTGTGTATTCAGAAACCATTGTGACTGTGTGGGAGGAGTAATGAATAAAGATCACACAAAACCAAAAAATAAATATTTAATGATTATATATAACGCCTATAGAGTTTTCCTAGTATTGTAGGAAAGGCTTTTGCCCGTGTCATACTTTTACACGATTACAGAGTTTAGCCTTCCGAGTTTATCTAGAATCTCAGTGTGGTTTCCGGGCTGGTCGGTCTACCATAGACATGGTGTTTTCCATACGGCAGCTCCAGGAAAAATGCAGAGAGCAGCAGATGCCACTATACATTGCATTTGTGGATCTTACGAAAGCCTTTTTTTAGTCAGTCGCAGCAGGCTATTTCAAATCATGGAAACAGTTGGTTGCCCCCCTCCCCCCACATACTGCTACTCGCCATAATCAAACATTTCCATGAAAATATCCAGGGCACGGTGCAGTTCGATGGAGATACGTCAGAGGCGTTTCCAGTCAGTAGCGGAGTTAAACAAGGTTGTGTACTCGCACCAACACTGTTCGCAATATTCTTCTCGGTATTGCTTCGATACGCATTCAAGGATAGCAGTGATGGAATCTGGCTACACACCAGAGCAGATGTCCTAATTCGAGAGTTACTTTTTGCGGACGATGCGGCACTGATGGCACACACAGAAACTGGTTTGCAACAACTCGTTTCAAGCTTCTTCAACGCCTGCAAAAAATTTGGTCTGCAAATCAGCTTGAATTAAACAACACCCGTAAAAACAAAGTTTTTGACTATAAATCACTTATATATAACTAAAAGTATTGATTATGTTCAAACGCGACAAACATTTACAGACTGGCTCGGGAAAATGGAAGACAGGTCGCCCTCGTCTCCGATTTAAAGATGTCTTCCAGAGAGACTTGAAAGCAGTCAGAATAAACACAAGTGACTGGGTATGCAAAGCAGAAGACAGATCTACGTGGCCCACAGTTGTCAAAGAGAGCGTCATAGTAGCCGAAGAGCGAAAGTTTGAAGGAAGATACAGACAGAAGAGTTAGGAGAAAGGCCAAAACATTTGGAAGCTCAGAACTCGTGTGCAAAAGCTGTGGAAACGACTGTCATTCAAGGATAGGACTGCACAGCCACACGAGGAAATGCAACCCAACCCAACGGTGATGCACCATCGTCCTTCGACACATGCAACCCAACCCAACGGTGATGCACCATCGTCGTTCGAGACATGCAACCCAACCCAACGGTGATACCCTATCGTCCTTCGAGAAATGCAAACCAACCCAACGGTGATACACCATCGTCCTTCGAGACATGCAACCCAACCCAACGGTGATACACCATCGTCTCTCGAGACATGCAACCCAACCCAACGGTGATACACAATCATCCTTCGAAACATGCAACCAAACCCAACGGTGATGCACCATCGTCTCTCGAGACGAAGGATGCTGATGATAGAGTTTTATAAAACTTGTGAACATCTTTCAAATAATTGAAAGCCTGCATTTCTCACACCACATTCCACTTTGAACGTAAAGCATTTAAAAGTCACGTGACACAGTTATAGAAAAGATAACGGTTTCTCAAACTTCTCACACCGACAATACAAGGAGATCTCAAACTTAACGCTCTACACCACACAAAAATGTCACCACAGTAAATGTCGTATGTCGGAGTTTTTAAAGAAATATCTGAAATAATGCAAGCACTCAGTGATATTACCTAGTTTTGACCAAATCATAATGAAGTTCTAGTTTGGATGAAAGTTAAATCCTTTGAAATCTTTCCTGTTCGAAGTTCTGAGAGAATGATTTCAAAATATACTTCTTAAAATCACTTTATTCGTAAACACATGCATTCATATTATTGTATTTATTGTAAACCTTCACGCCTTGAGATTCATATTATTGTATGTATTGTAAACCTTTACATCTTAAGATTCATATTATTGTATGTCTTTTAAACCTTTACGTCTGGAGATTCATATTATTGTATGTCTTGTAAACCTTTACGTCTTGAGATTCGGATACCAAATATGTACATCAGTATTAAATAAGAGAAGTCACCACATGAATGCAAGGAGTATTTTTTTCAACTTAATACTTTTTTGTCATAATTTTTCACTTATTTACATTGAATAAATTGTTTGCAATGTTTACTTTTACAAACTATTGTCACATATTTTTGTTTTCAGCATTTCTTTTATTCAAGTATTGTTCTACGAAACTTTCACTCCCCTTGTCACCAATCCTAACACATCTCTCATTATTAACCACGCCCTCACTGCCCCTTGATTGTGTGTCACCAATCCTAACACAACACTCATTATTAACCACGCCCTCACTGCCCCTTGATTGTGTACACCAATCCTAACACATCTCTCATTATTAACCACGCCCTCACTGCCCCTTGATTGTGTGTCACCAATCCTATCACAACACTCATTATTAACCACGCCCTCACTGCCCCTTGATTGTGTGTACACCAATCCTAACGACCCAACTCTCCCTTTCCTGCCCATGACATGAGAGCCGACATCGTTGCGTCCATCAGCTGTCCACGTCACGTCCATCTTATTATTGTGGTCAACCTTCTGTATCTGTCAAAATTAGATCCAGGCTGGAGTCCGGTCGGCTAGCCATTGCCACGACACGCGAGACTCCACATGGACGTGATGTGGTCAGCCGAGATTGAGGTCAGTGACACCTGTTAGGGAATGAGGTCACTTGCAAAGTCACAACAGGCGGCTGGAGTCTCACCAACCCTTTTGTCCATCTGATGATCTCAGGCCAATCGTCTTTTCCTGACAACTGATTTTTTTTATATTTAGTTGTTGAAATGGTCTTTAGCGCTGGCATTTATGATGTTTATATTCTTATTAAAACTATTTTATGTCTCCACACAATGACAGTCAGAAGCCGTAATGTGACGTAGTCACTTTGTCACAAGCTATAATACTCCACACAGAGACCATCTCACAAAATAATCATCTACTGACAGCACCCATGTCACACTACCCACATGTCACAGTACCCACATGTCACAGCACCCACATGTCACACTATCCACATGTCATACCACCCACATGTCACACTACTCACATGTCATACCACCCACATGTCACACTACCCACATGTCATACCACCCACATGTCACAGTACCCAAATGTCACACTACCCACATGTCATACCACCCACATGTCACACTACCCACATGTCACACTACCCACATGTCACAGTACCCACATGTCACACTACCCACATGTCATACCACCCACATGTCACAGTACCCACATGTCACACTACCCACATTTCACACTACCCACATGTCACACTACCCACATGTCATACCACCCACATGTCACACTACCCACATGTCACGTTACCCACATGTCATACCACCCACATGTCACACTACCCACATGTCATACCACCCACATGTCACACTACCCGGATGTCATACCACCCACATGTCACACTACCCACATGTTATACCACCCACATGTCACACTACCCACATGTCACACTACCAACATGTCATACCACCCACATGTCATACTACCCACATGTCACACTACCCACATCTCATACCACCCACATGTCACACTACCCACATGTCACACTACCCACATGTCACAGTACCCACATGTCACAGTACCCACATGTCATACCACCCACATGTCACACTACCCACACGTCACACTACCCACATCTCATACCACCCACATGTCACACTACCCACATGTCACACTACCCACATGTCACACTACCCACATGTCACACTCCACCAATTCAGTTTACAAAGCAGCTTTAATCTGAGACACAATATATAATTGTTCTTATGACATCTTTAATCTTAGCTTGTATTGATTAGTTAATAGATCAGCTTTAATCTTAGCCTGTATGGATTAGTTAATAGATCATCTTTAATCTTAGCCTGCATGGATTAGTTAACAGATCAGCTTTGATATTAGCCTGTATTGAGTAGTTAATAGATCAGCTTGAATCTTAGCCTGTATGGATAAGTTAATAGATCAGCTTTAATCTGAGACTCAGTGGCGTAGCGAGGGGTGGGGCAGGGGGGGGGAATGCCCCGGTTGGCACTTTGCCAGGGGCGGCAAATTCCTATTCGTTAATGAGTTTCTTAAAATTTAAATTTTAAAATAAAGAGGAGTTTTTTAAAATCGAAATTAAAGAAAAGCCAAATAAATTAATAAAAGAAATAAAGGAACTATCCAAAAGCATGTGAACGTTTTAACTGCCAAAACTTCAAACTCCTTACTGGATATAAATTCTTCTGATACTAATACTACTGTAATAAAAAAAAACAAGAGGCTAAATTAGTATGAGACGGTGACACTGATGTGGTGATAGATTAATTGATTCTTAAAATTTGAAAGGTTGTAAAAATGCAAATTCCTCGTTGTTTATAAGCTAATTGTTAAAACGTGAAAATAAATTTTAATAAAAGAAAAGAAAAGCCAAGATAAAAAAAATTAACGGAATGAAAAACTATATTAAAATACGGGAGTGCTTCTAATGCCAAACTTTAAACTCCATTATAAATCTAAAGTCCTCTAATACTAAAGTTACTGAGCTGGAAAACATAGGGGCTGGCATTATGACAATAATGTGCTGGTATATTATATCATTGATTCAAGCTTGATTTTAACGTAAGTGAATTACTGGAAAAAAAAATTGGCGTATATATATGACTTATTTTAATTTTAATGTCTTTTGTTTTGTGGCATAAACAAAAATAATGGAAACAATTGCTTATCTAGTGGAATTAAAAGTTGGCACAAATAAATACAAAATTTTGGGGTAGTGGGCGGCAAATTCCTCGTTGTTAATTAGCTAATTGTTAAAACGTGAAAATTAATTTTAATAAAATAAAATAAAAGCGAACATAAGTACTCAATAAGTACTCAACACATACCAAAGTTTTTGCAAATGGAAGAAATCAGAAATTGGATAAAAAAGAATAGACTATTAATAAAGACCGACAATTAGTTGTTGTAAAAGAGAAAACAAAGTGGCAAGAAGTTCTTGTTAGAATATTTGGCATTATTAAATCCTGGCAAAATTGAATGTGATTTTTTGAGGTCACAGAGAGGGTAATACTATTGCGAATAAAGGCAATATTCTGGAACTAATGCATTAGCTTGCAAAGTATGTTCGATCACTCCGAGAACATAGTGGGGGAAAAGGGTAAAAAAAATGTGTCATCTAAAATTCAAACTGAGCTCATAGCAATTTTAATAGATACAGTTCACGAAAAATCATCTTTCTTCAATAACAAGATACCAAATATTGTTCCATTGCATTCAATAGCTCTTCATATATTTGACATGAGGATCAAAAAAAGTCCATTTGTGTGATATGTAAAGATTGAAAATCAAAAGTAGACGCCGTGGAGTCTTTCAAAGATTTAATCAAGCAAAAGTGAATCTGCTTAAGACATTTCTGAAAGCATTTTGAATAAATGATGATCTTAAAAGAATGGACTGCACAAGCCCAACGTGTGTTATTGCTTCTTAAGGGTTGGAAAGTATACAAGAGTTCAACAAAGGCGCAAAAACATAAAATCTCATGTCAAACTCGTTCAAACAGTTAAACCTAATTCGTTAACATGATACTCCAACTGAAACGAATTCTCCAACTATTTTAGTACACTTGAGCGTTGTTACGCATTCTTTTCCAAGTCCATACACTGTTGGAAATACCTAATTGCTTCTACAAGACTTCAGAATACAAAATAGTAAATATATCATGGAGCCATTTTGAGGTTACTTTGTAAGCTATAGAACTGAAAGAAGCAAACGAAAAGCTCAACACAAAACCAGACGCAAGAATTTTGCAAGTCACAATGAATTATTTTTTTTTCAAAGTTATACCCCCCAAAAAAGCCCGAAATTCTTTATAAACGTATAGTGCTCAACAAAACATTTCTTAGCAGTGGCTAATAACAGAGAAACTAATGGAATGGAATACTTAAGGGATGCTTTGACATTTGATAAAATTGTATGTGGAGGCCTCATCATTTTAATCGAACCTTCCAATCAAAGAACAAGAGAGCAAATTTTTGGTAATCGAAGCAAATATGTATGTAGCCATGCTTTGTAGAATAACAGTGAAGAAGAAATTTGGTTTCTTCATAAGATGAGATTAGTGTATAAATTCGTGTGAAGCTTTAGCAGTTTTATATCGAATTTAGAAAACAGACATGATTTTTGTACTCCAGCTAATCTACTGGACTTTGAAATTTTGTCTTCAAATTAGAGTATTGAAATATCCCACATGACATAGTCAGGCAAGTAATATGTTAACCACATGAATTGAACAAAATTAATGAATTCGAGACTAGGTGGTTTATTTAAGTTTATAAAGATATTTATGTTCGAGGTTACCCTGTCTAAAATAATATAATTAATTCTAACATTGCTTACAACTGTCTTAAGTAATGCAAGGTGTTAAAAAGGCTGAAAACATTGATACATGTAAGATTGAACCATGAGGAAAAACATAAAACTTTAATTTCATTAAAGAAATGAATCCTTTCTTTTTAACATAAAAATATAGAGTGTTCTTATTATTACTTTCTAATTAATTTTATTTTTACTTTATAGCTTTAACATATTTTTCCGGGTTGGGGGTGGCAAGTTTGGTTTCCGCCCCGGGCTGCACTTACCCACGCTACGCTGCTGCTGAGACTACACAATAAATGTAATCTTATTAGTGCTATTGTAAAGATCTTAATAGTCACAACCCGTATATAAATATAATATCGCAAGGTATTTAAGGTTAGGATACAGAAAACTATTTTTAACTTTCTAGCTTAATATTGAATATATTTATTAACCCATGTGTGTTTACGAATTATTAATCGAAATCTCTTTTTTGCAAGTAAATTTAGAGAACCACTGTGTTACTGCCAACACGACCAGTGGCGAGGGTATTCGACCACGTCATCAGAAGTTGTTGAACCGTTACGAGGACTCGTCGTCCGTATCAATGTGATTATGTCACTGGAAATATCGACAGGAAATAATTAGAGTTTGTCTGAAGACCTTTAGAACAGCTGATTTGGTTACAAAGACTTGTCATTTTTTGATGTAGACTTGTTATTCGTTATAAGTGATTCGTGATAAGTGATTCGTTATAAGTAATTCGTTATAAGTGGTTCGTTATAAGTGGTTCGTTATAAGTGATTCGTTATAAGTGATTCGTTATAAGTGATTCGTGATACATGATTCGTTATAAGTGATTCGTTATAAGTGATTCGTGATACGTGATTCGTTATAAGTGATTCGTTATAAGTGATTCGTAATAAGTGATTCGTTATAAGTGATTCGTTATAAGTGATTCATTATAACTGGTTGGTTATAAGTGGTTCGTTATAAGTGGTTCGTTATAAGTGGTTCGGTATAAGTGGTTCGTTATAAGTGATTCGATATAAGTGGTTCGTTATAAGTGGTTCGTGATTTGATGGCGCAGAATTCTGATTTTGAGGTTCAAAATGTTAAATTAAGTGAAATGTATTTTGATTTGGAGAAATTTACTTGTAATTTACTCTTTTTTTTGTGGTTACAATATTTCAATTTTAGTGGTGTATACATACTTCAAGGTATAGACAATTTTAGTGGTGTATACATACTTGAAGGTATAGACAATTTTAGTGGTGTATACATACTTGAAGGTATAGACAATTTTAGTGGTGTATACATACTTCAAGGTATAGACAATTTTAGTGGTGTATACATACTTGAAGGTATAGACAATTTTAGTGGTGTATACATACTTGAAGGTATAGACAATTTTAGTGGTGTATACATACTTGAAGGTATAGACAATTTTAGTGGTGTATACATACTTGAAGGTATAGACAATTTTAGTGGTGTATACATACTTCAAGGTATAGACAATTTTAGTGGTGTATACATACTTGAAGGTATAGACAATTTTAGTGGTGTATACATACTTGAAGGTATAGACACATTATTTTGCAGATAAAACTAATATTTTATGGATTAAAATAAATAGAACTAAAAAAAAAGATTTGTAAAAACCACGTTTTTATAAGCGGACTAAACAGAAGAAAAGAAAGATTCACATAATTGTGAAGGAAGAATATTTTTCTGGATTGATAAAAATTTCAAACTTATATGCTCAAGCACTATGATGTAATATGACTAAAAAGGTGGAGCGGGCGCTTCTCAGGCTTAACTAATTCAATTCACTCATTTTCTTACTCGTCATTTGTAAACCCTAATCATTTTAGCCAAACGCCTAAAAAGCGCCCGCCCACGTTATTAGTCATATTACATCATAGTACTTGAGCATATAAGTTTGCAATTTTTTATCAATCCAGAAAAAGATTTTTCCTTCACAATTATGTGAAAAAAATGTATTTTCTTCTTTTTAGTCCGCTTATAAAAACGTGTTTTGTTTTAAAATATTTTTTTTTACTTCTGTTTATTTTATTCTTTTTATTCTAAGTGTATGCTATGGTGAGTTTTGAAGTATTGATTATGTTCAAATATAATACGCATTGCCGACAAACATTTACAGACTGGAAATGACTGATCTCCCCTTGGTGTTAAACATGATTGATGTGGTCGGGGTTGGTGTGAACTCGGCACGTGAATGTAATGTAAACAAGAGAGAGGATAATACATAGGCTTATATATAGATAAACTAAAAAGTCCAATAATTTAATAACGGTTCATTTGATAGATTTGAAATTTTAATACAATGCATTGTCACCTAAGATCTATCTGTGGTAAAATGTTGAGATCTCTAGGACCATCAGAAGTGGTTTAATTTGACGTTGGCAGATTTGAAATATTGTGGACACAAACAGGAACGAAAGTAAGTTAATAAAAACGTGGTAACAAGGGCAACTAAACTCTAATTATCTGGGGACCACTGCAGGTTTAGTCTGTGTGAGGACCACTGCCATTATAGTCTGTGTGAGGACCACTGCAAGTTTAGTCTGTGTGAGGACCACTGCAGGTATAGTCTGTGTGAGGACCACTGCAGGTATAGTCTGTGTGAGCACCACTGCAGATATAGTCTGTGTGAGGACCACTGCAGGTATAGTCTGTGTGAGGACCACTGCAGGTATAGGGTGTGTGAGGACCACTGCAGGTGTAGTCTGTGTGAGGACCACTGCATGTATAGTGTGTGTGAGGACCACCAGGGCTGGACTGGGCCGCCGGGACACCAGGAAAATTCCCGGTGGGCCGCCAGGACCGGTGATATAATTATAATTAATATTGAAAAAAATGTCCTTTTGCTGCTTTTCTGTACTACATAAGTACAGCTTCTATGGGTAAACATAAAAGCATCTCTTTAGTGCACATAAACTCTTATTGACTCTGTCGTCTACCCAAGTAGCTTGTGAGAGATCTTTCTCTAAACTGAAATCAGGGCCGTCCCCGCACTTTTCAGGGCCCGCGCTTTGACTAAACATTTTTAATACTTTTGAAAATTTTACTACTATTACGCAAAACTTTTTTTTTATAACAACGTAACTAGAAAACTTTATATTTATTTTTTCAGGATAAAATAATTAGATTCATTCCGTACTAATATAATAACATATTATGATCATCATAAATCCTAATGCAAAAAGTATTTTTCCTAGAGTATTTTAGTAAGCATTTATGGATTCAGAACAGTTTAAAAACGAGAACGCTACTTTTAGGCTTTAACTTGCTATGGTAAGTGAAATTTTAAAAATGTGTTAGACTGTCTGATCATGATAAATCAAAGGGACATAATATTACATCTACTTTGGAATGGTTTGAGATGAAAAACAGGCTAACAAAACAATGACAATTAACAAGCCACGCCAAAAAATAATAAACAGTGAAAATGCTCGTTGACATAGTATATTTCAACGTCTCATGGCCATTGTCCAATTTCTCGCTCAGCTATTTCGTAGTTCAGTTGATAAATACATCGGGCACAAAATGGAAATTTTCTGGCTCTCGTCGAATCGCTGTCAAAATTTGTTTCGGTTTTGCAGGAAAATATGTGATTCATAAAAATGGATGAAATTCATGATCACTGCTTTAGGAAAGCGCATTCAGAACGAACTCATTTCGTTGATGGGAAATGCGCTAAGGAAAATTATTGCAGGAAGAGTAAAATCAGCTAAATACTTTTCAGTAACACTTGATTGCACACCGAGCCAATGTCACCAAGAACAGATGTCACTGACAATGCGCTATGTAAGCCAAGCAGGTGGATATTCTGAAGTAACTCATGAGCACTTCATACGTTTTCTAGAAGTGGAAGAAAGTACTCGGCAACAAAGGCTTGATGTCTTACTATTGGAATTGAGAAAATTGGGCTTAGATGTCCGCGGTCAAGGATACTACAACGGTGCGAATATGATAGGCATAAGTGAGGCGTACAAGGTCGTCTTTTACAATTATTGTACCCTTCGCAGCTACAACTTGCTGCTATGTTATATGGTAAAAACTTGTCCTGATGCAACGACGTTTTTTTGTATAATTTAACGAATCTATATTTTATTTTCTGTTTCAACAAAGTGATGTGCTTATTTTCCAAGTATGTTTGAAATATTTCTGTGAAACCACTGAAAGAAAATTGGCAAGCCATGTGGAAAGCGCAAAGGTAGTGCAATATCAAGCAGGAGAAATGGATGATGCACTTTTCAAAGTACCATATCAAATTAGGGATCTAAAATCATGAAGTGAAGCAGAGTCTTTGTGCAAACAACTTAAGAACTTCAATTTCAGTGTTTCAAATGCTTTTTGGTACGACATATTGTCGCAATTTAATTACACCAGCAAAGAATTAGAAACTATTTCTGTCGGTCTAGTAACTGAAGTTGAAATCATGTAACATACTTGCAAATGGTCGAAATCTTACTGCAATCATGGTTTTGAAACAGCAATAGCATTTGCAAAAGAAATTGCCACAGACATAGAAGTTGAACCCATTTAAACCCAATTGAAAAAGAAATAAAACAATTTACATATGAAGGAGAAGATGAAGGATTTGTAGATGCACAAGAAAAAATAAGCACAGATTTTTTACTAGTTTTTTGATATGCAATCATGTAAATGGACATGTAATTTGAACAAATACTAAGGCATCATGACTCGTTTTTTATTTCTTTTTAAATTTAATTCAATTACAAAGCAATGATCTACTGAATTGCTGTATAAATCACGAGAGAAGCTCACTGCCTGCGAAAGTAAGGACCTTGATGGTTTCATGCTTGCTGAAGAGTTCCAATCATTGAGTTCCATAATTCCAGCAGTTACTTACAACGAATCTGTTAATATTTTTCAGTTTCTTAAAAAAACTATTCCTGTCACTTTGGCTTCCGAAAAAGAAGCTTTTCGAAACTAAAACTTATTAAAACCTATATGGGATAAACAATGAATCAAGATCGGCCCGATGTTTTAAGTGAACTGAATAATGACACGATTATAGATCATGTAGCCGAAATGTCACCCAGCTTAAAGAAGTTGCTTGTACTTTAAACACCATCACAGTGAGTCCGAATAAATTGATTTATAACTTGAATTGACGCATTCTTGATATTTTATTTATAAATATAAATTAAAAATGCAATTGATTTTTTTAAATTTTTTTTTAAATTAATTTTTTTTTGTTGTTGTATATAGTAATTTGTAAAGTGACCCATGACTTTGAAGGCCTCGGCCCTCACGTTTGGATGGAGAAAATGCACAAGGAAAATGAAAGTTATGAAGATAGGGCCGCTTTTTGTTTTTTTCCCGGGCCGCTTGGACTCCCCAGTCCACCCCTGAGGACCACTGCAGGTATGGTGTGTGTGAGGACTCATGTAATACACAAAATGTGATACTCCTATTGAAATAGTGTAGGTGTTGAAATATATTCAACCTTTACTAATAATTACTTTAAAAATTAAATGTCGTTCAGCATGATTTAACCTAACAAACTTGTGATCTCTACATTTAGATAAAGCGGATATTGTCCTAGTGTAAATTTATGAGTCTGTTCTTTTTTAAAATTTATTTTAAAATGTTTAAATTTAAAATGTTTACCATATTATGTTTGCCATAATAACTTCTTTATTTTACAATAGGAGTATG
The DNA here is from genome assembly GCA_944989445.1 of Ampullaceana balthica. Taxonomy (NCBI): domain Eukaryota; kingdom Metazoa; phylum Mollusca; class Gastropoda; family Lymnaeidae; genus Ampullaceana; species Ampullaceana balthica. The sequence goes on from CALYLW010000027.1 coordinate 3,371,580, forward strand.
AGAGTAGAACATATATTTGTGTTATATTTTTTAAAGTATGGTTGCAAAATTTTATGGAATCTTCTAAATATTTTCCCTTATTAGTTATTTGATGTGTGATGATCAATAAAGAAGGGCTTCTATAGTTAGTGTTACGCCTCTGATAGAATGCCAGTTTTTTTACAAGGCTAAGTCAACATTTTTATATATTAATAACCAATACGAGGTTTGTCGAGCAGAGACCAAAAAAAAACCCCACAGAGGACATGTTGATAAATTGCCGTCACAAGGAAAATTCCATTTAGAGCCGATAGGTCTGTTGCGACAGGAAATTCGTTTGAATTAGTCTCAGAAAATATAACAATCGCTTTTTTATGTTTGTTAGTTTGTTTATTTGTTTTTTGTGTTTATTTGTATAGTGTTCTAGGAGAAGAACTCGATGGTAAGGTTAAGGCGAAGATAGAAACGTATGGCTTCGATGATAAAGTATTGAGATCTATAATAAAGTAAAAGCAAGTTGATAAGGTAAGGACATTGTTGCAGCAAATAATACGAGAAATTAGTCAAGTCCCAGAGAAAGGTATAAAGGAATCTAAGGCACTATTTCTCATTTGTGGAATTCTTATGAGGACGAATAGTTGCTGAATGAGGAAACGTCTGGTCAAGTAATGACGAACTTCTATGTAGAGACTATCTGTCGCTTAGACCAATAAAAATTAAAAATATTTGGATAAAATCAAAGGTGCATTTGATTACACAAACAATCTAAGGTATCTATCTATCAAGCCTTATTCTATCTGGCGTCATAAAATAAGAAACTTTGCAATCATTCGTTCATAATCCTAGCTTCCTGAGTGATCATTTCAAATTTCTAGCATTCCAGAACCACTCTAGTCAATTCTGATGTTTTTTGTAGAACATATACTTTTGTTTGATCACATAAGCATAAGGAACTATACGCCTACTCAAGCTGATCTAAATTTTCTGCAATAAAGATCGCGAGAAACAGTCAAAAATATTGCTTGCTAAACTCAAATTGCTTGATAAAGTTCTTCAATCAAAGGTATTTCATGTATACCCAAGACTTTTGTTACAATAATGCAACTATGTCGAACTGACAGATCAACTATGTCGAACTGACAGATCAACTATGTCGAACTGACAGATCAACTATGTCGAACTGACAGATCAACTATGTCGAACTGACAGATCAACTATGTCGAACTGACAGATCAACTATGTCGAACTGACAGATCAACTATGTCGAACTGACAGATCAACTATGTCGAACTGACAGATCAACTATGTCGAACTGACAGATCAACTATGTCGAACTGACAGATCAACTATGTCGAACTGACAGATCAACTATGTCGAACTGACAGATCAACTATGTCGAACTGACAGATCAACTATGTCGAACTGACAGATCAACTATGTCGAACTGACAGATCAACTATGTCGAACTGACAGATCAACTATGTCGAACTGACAGATCAACTATGTCGAACTGACAGATCAACTATGTCGAACTGACAGATCACTTCTAAAATATGTGGATTAAGGGTGGTAATGTGTTTATCTTTTAAAAAGAAAAGAAATTCAGGCAGTACCCGTCAGAAATGACTGAAGTTTTCAAAATAAATACATTTCAGCTGAAATCTATTTATTTTGAAAAAATACACATCAGAATAAAATGCAATGTAATACAGAACTTTTATTTATTTTATATTTATTTTAATTTTATTCATATATTTTCATATTGCATAATTTTAAGTGGAACTTTCGAAAAGAGTTATTTTTGTTGCAGTAATTTGGTGCGCTGCTTAAAAAAAATTAGTAGCGTCACGGACAGACAGACGTGACATACATTGCAAATTATGTATGTTGATTTTGAATTATTAGTTAACTAGTGTATCACCCGTCAAAAATGACGGAAGTTTTTCAAAATCAATACAAATCAGATTAAAATATAACGTAATAGAGAACTTTCATTTATTTTTATTTTATTCATTTATTTCCCTATTGAACAATTTTATGCGGCCGTTCCAAGAGAGTTTTTTTTTGGTGCAGTAATTTGGTGTGCTGCTTTCTAAAATTAGTAGCGTCACGGACAGACATGACAGACAGACGTGACATAGATTGCAAATTATGTATATTGATTGATACTAACGTATTCAATTACTTTGTAAAAAAAATCATTTATTTATAAATATAAAAATAAAAGAATAGTAATTGTCATGTTTTTTTTTGTTGTTGTAAATTTGGAATGTTTTATCTTATTTTTTTTTAAAGTTTTTTTTTGACCTGCGACCTCAGTAACTTTCAGTGTATTTTTATAAATGTGTATTTATAGCTATTTGTTCGCGCATCCTTCTACGAATGTCGAAATTCCACTCAAAAACCATCGTGGCGATATTAATAGCACATTATTAGGCCCAGCGGTGATGTGTTTTTAAATCCATTATTTTAACTTCGCGGCCGTCTCTGTCTGTCGTCATCTCATGGGCGGGCGGAAAAACAAAAGTCGAAAATGACCCACTTCCAGTGATCCGATCGAGCTGAAATTTGGCACACGGACCCGTCTCACCTAACAATGCATCGTATTAAAATTTCAGATCGATCGATTGTACCGTAATTAAATTAATGCATTTTTAGTTTTTCCTTATATAACGTATGTAATTCAAATTCACGGTTTGTTATTGTTTTTTTCCACGTGAGTTTGAGTTGACGCTTAGACGTCGACCGTCGTGCCAACACCCCCTCACGTCCCATCCCGCGTTAAAAGACAGGGGACATCACTCGGTGTCAGTCTGTAAATATTTGTGGCGTTGGAAAATAATCAATACTTATAATTATGACTCAAATATAAGGGATTTATAGTAGAAAACTTTGTTTTTACGGGTTTGTTTTATTTGTGTAGTTTTCATCTAAAAGCGATTACGACCACATGGCTTAGTGCCCAGATGGGAGGACGGAATAAGCAGACGGCTACGAACCAATAGGTCTCGCAGATTTTTGTCCCTCCTGAATACAATGAGGGGTGGGGTGGAAAATATGTTGTTTGTCTCAGGGTCCGCGAGGAGGATGGTGCGGTTTTTCACAAATATTTCCTTTGCTCTGATGTTGTGGGGATGGTATGTGAGCACCAATTTGCTCCTTTCATTACTATCACTGGAGCGTGATACAAAGGCGTCGGCACGAGTGAAGTTTTTAACTCGCTGAAGTGCAGATTGAAGTATAGCTTCAGGGTAAGACCTTTGTCTAAAAAACTCCACCATTTCCAACGCCTTTTCCAAAAAGTCCTCATTAGATTGACACAGCCTACGGAGGCGAAGGAGTTGTGAAAATGGAATAGAATCCTTACAGGATTTGGGATGAGACGAGGGATAGAGTAGGTAAGAGTGACTGTCCGTAGGTTTGAAGTAGGCCGAAGTGAGGAGGCGGTTCTTCTGGAGAGTTACAGTAATGTCCAGGAAATTAACCGATAGTTCGGAAATCGTGTGAGTGAACTTAATGGAGGGGTGAAAAGAATCAACAAAGTTGATGAACGTGTCAAGTTCACTCCTCTCCATATGAGTGACCCCAATGCCGTCATCAATGTATCTTTTATAAAATTCGGGGAGGCGACCAGTGTATTCTTGTTCCACTCTGTGCTCGAAATGGCCCATGAACAAGCATGCATAGCTGGGTCCCATTTTAGTCCCCATGGCGACCCCACTGATTTGGTCAAAGAACTGGCCATTGAACTCAAACGAGTTGAGGGTTAAGACCAATTCCGCCAAGCGTAGTAAGGCATGTGTAGGTATATTGGGGTGAGGTTGTCTGTCCAAAAAGTATTGTACAGCCAGAAGGCCATCGTTGTGGGGAATGGATGTATAGAGGGAACATACATCAAGGAGGAACAGATAGTTCTTTACGTTTGGATTGATGCTCAGAGAGTCGAATGTCCGTAAGGCATGGTTGGTGTCCTTAATGTACGTAGGGAGGGATGCCACTATCGGTTGGAAGACACTATCCAAGAATTCAGAAATGTGTTCTGTTGGACAAGAACATGCAGAGACAATAGGTCTACCAGGGTTACCATCCTTGTGAATTTTAGGAAGGAGATAAAAGGATGGCTTGCCCAGGTCACTGTCAAAAATGTGCATCCTGGACGCTGATTGAGGTAGAGCGCATTCTGTTATCAACTCATCGATGGTCTTTTTAACCACCGTGTTGTTTTTCATGATGGGATCTGTGGCTCTCTGTTGGTAGAACTGGGTGTCCTCCAGTTGTCTCTGAGCTTCCTTAATATACAACTCCTTATCCCATACAACTACGGCCCCGCCTTTGTCGGCCGGTTTGATGACAATGTCTTTACGGCTGCGCAATAAAGACAAGGCTTTCGACTCAACTTTAGAAAGGTTGGATTTACGGAGTCGAGGAAACAAAAGGTTTTTAATATCATTCTCTGTGCTTTTGATATATAAGTCCAGAGCCTTGGATTGACCAGGCGGTGGTGTCCAAGTAGATTTCCTTTGTTTTTTGAATGGGAATAACTCATCATCGGGAAGCGTGTTGTTTTTCCCGGCAAAATGGAACTGAAGTCTGAGAGCGCGGAAAAAACGTTGAGAATCGCTCTGTAGTTGAAAACGGTCGCAAGAAGGTGTAAGAGGAATGAATTTAAGACCCTTAGATAGAAGGGATCTTTCATTCTCTGAGAGTGGTAAATCTGGGGGTATGCAAATTACTAAATTCTTGTTGGTGGTGGTCTGTTGAGGTATAACTTGAGGAGGTTTAAGTTTACCAAGCTTCTTCTTTTTGTTAGTTGATAGAAACAGATATAAATCCCGGTTGAGTTGGTGGATAATGACTCTAATGAAGTTAAGTGCCAAGTGGTTATCACTTAACTTGGATCTCATACGGTCTTCAAGTCTGTATATCTGGGTGCTGAGATAAGCGATATACCGTTTGTGAGAGTGTACAAATCTCAACTTTTATCACTTGAGAGAAAAGTTGCTTTTCAACGCATGCGTCTTCTCGTACACTCTCACAAACGGGACCACATGGGCGTCGATGACATGTCTGTCACCGCCTTGGTTTCTTGTACAAACACACCCGGCCGGGTCAGTCTGGAGAATAGACTAATCCATGAATATGGGACTCTTACACCACATGGGATCAACGTTGTGTTCGCACTGACAAGCTGATTGATTGGCCACACCCACTCATTCCTTTCCTATTTAAGCTCTTACTTTTATCTCCTTGCTTTATCTCTACTGGACTACTTGGATTTCACCGCAGCTAAGTGTTTTTTTCTATTATTTCGTTTTATTCGTTTCATTTGTGTACTATTTGTCCGTTGAAGAAGGCTCTTTGCCGAAACGTTCGCTGTTGTGTTACGTCCTGTCAGGCCTACTAATACCCTGTTTTTATTTTATGCACTCCTTAGGTAGAACGGATGGCCAGGCTTTGTCAGTTAGACACATTATGGGTGAGACTGCAATCAGGCTTTTTAAATTTAAAAAAAAATGTGTTATTTTAAGCAGGGTATGTATAGGCCTGACATGACATCACAGAACGATAAATGTTTCGGCAAGAAGCCTTCCTCAACGAACCAATAGACAAAAACAAATAAGTATAAAATGAAATGAAAAATTTGCCGCGGTGTTATACAAAGCAAGATAGAGCAAAAAACTCTTTGTACAACTCTTTGTATTTCACCGCTGCTAATTTTTCATTTTATTTGATTGGTCTTATTTGCTTTTGTCCGTTGAACACATCATGTCTACGGGCTGAACAAATCATGTCTACGGGTTGAACATATCGTGTCTACGGGTTGAACACATCGTGTCTACGGGTTGAACACATCGTGTCTACGGGTTGAAAACATCATGTCTACGAGTCGAGCGCATCGTGTCTACAGGTTGAACACATCATGTCTACGGGTTGAACAGATCATGTCTACTAGTTGAACACATCATGCCTACGGGTTGAACATATCGTGTCTACGGGTAGAACATATCAAGTCTACGGGTTGAACACATCGTCTCTACGGGTTGAACACATCATGTCTACGGGTTGAACATATCGTGTCTACGGGTTGAACATATCGTGTCTACGGGTTGAACACATCATGTCTACGGGTTGAACACATCATGTCTACGTGTTCCACTGGAAATACAAAAATTCAAACTTAGGTTCTAATTATCTTCTCTTCTTTTACGAACAGGTTCCAATAAATTCATGTAATTGTCTGCATGCATCATCGCATGACGTGATCCCGGGGCCAGGAAACCGGCGCTCAGACATTACAAATACTGGCCAACAAAATTAGGACAACGAAAGGGTAACTCAACTATCACGACAGGTGATAGTGAAACGGAAATAACCCGAGCTTTGCTAGACAGGATGTCAACCAGTTAGATCGGCTGGACCGGTCAGAAAACACCTGCACGTGCATTAGACTTTATTACCGAGTTCTCCGATTGTACTCTATCTTTGTCAAGTTAGGAAAAAATGTGACGTAGTATGTGACGTAGTATCTAAGTCTTAGTTGACATTTAAACATGTTTCTTGCATGTGACGTAGTATCTAAGTCTTAGTTGACATTTAAACATGTTTCTTGCATGTGACGTAGTATCTAAGTCTTAGTTGACATTTAAACATGTTTCTTGCATGTGACGTAGTATCTAAGTCTTAGTTGACATTTAAACATGTTTCTTGCATGTGACGTAGTATCTAAGTCTTAGTTGACATTTAAACTTTTTAAACGAAGAAACGTCATAGTCTAATTCATCATAAACGTCATAGTCTAATTTATCATAAACGTCATAGTCTAATTTATCATAAACGTCATAGTCTAATTTATCATAAACGTCATAGTCTAATTCATCATAAACGTCATAGTCTAATTTATCATAAACGTCATAGTCTAATTTATCATAAACGTCATAGTCTAATTTATCATAAACGTCATAGTCTAATTTATCATAAACGTCATAGTCTAATTCATCATAAACGTCATAGTCTAATTCATCATAAACGTCATAGTCTAATTCATCATAAACGTCATAGTCTAATTCATCATAAACGTCATAGTCTAATTCATCATAAACGTCATAGTCTAATTCATCATAAACGTCATAGTCTAATTTATCATAAACGTCATAGTCTAATTTATCATAAACGTCATAGTCTAATTTATCATAAACGTCATAGTCTAATTTATCATAAACGTCATAGTCTAATTCATCATAAACGTCATAGTCTAATTTATCATAAACGTCATAGTCTAATTTATCATTTAAATCCATCAAACTGTAAATATTATAGTGTTATTGTTATTTAAACATAACAAAACTACATCAACTACATCCCGCAACTCTTTCATTTCATTGTCGTCTAAAGCTCATCTCAAAGAGAGACAAGGATTCTCCATTCGTTTTTTAAAATGTTTGAAATGGTTTCGGCCGTTTGGGTTTTTATGATTTATTTAGGCAAGGTATTGAAAAGATCATGTTTTAAATATTTAGGCAAGCTATTTAATAGATCAGGTTTTAGATTTAAATAAGGCAAAACATTAAAAAGATTCGTTTTTATTATTAATTTTGTTCAAATATTTTTTTTAAAAATGTTTCAAAATTATTTAATGAGGCCAACTACATGTATTTCAAAGGCTGCCTGTAGTTGTTCTTATAATCAATTTAAGCAAAGTATTTAAAGACATAACTTTTTAATTAATAAATTTAGGTACACAATTATAATTACCCTTGCTACTTTTTTAACTACTACATTTATCTGAAATTGTATCAAATTTGATTCTTAGATTCTTCACATCCTACTTTCCCTTGCACTATTTTTAGTTCCTCCTTTAACATTTTTCGCTGTCTCTTTCCTTCCTCTTCTTGCGCTCTTCTTTTCTTCCTCCCCCTCTATCTCTCTATCTTTATCTCCTGTCCACTACTCTCTCTATCTCTCTATCTTTATCTCCTGTCCACTACTCTCTCTATCTCTCTATCTTTATCTCCTGTCCACTACTCTCTCTATCTCTCTCTCTATCTCTCTCTCTATCTCTCTATCTCTCTCCCCTCTAAACACTCTACTCTTTGTATTAGTTTTATTTTCTATTTTGTACATCGATTTTATAAAGTTATCTGTTCTACTCCTACTCATTATCACCCGCGCGCTCGCCTCCCAGTGGATCCAACACGTAAGAGAATTCCACGAGAGATTCATTTAAGATTTTGTTGCAAACGGTATTCGCTGCCCTCATCATTGTTTCCCAGGGGACTGAACTGGTGGAGGAGTCTGGCTCACAGGGGAGGGGTGGACAGTTCTATGGGTCACTTCCATGGCTGTTGGGTGTAAGAACGAGAAGCTTGGAAGACTCAAGTAATTATTTCAGATTTTTTATAGGAGAAATTAAACATGTCAACAAAAATATTTTCTTATGTAAGCCTCCAAATGTATTAAATTTACTCACAGAGTACAAATATTTATTCCTGATAAAATCAAGTATTTTCGTCTCTCTATTCTTTGAATTCTTTATGTCAAGAACTCGTGAGTATGGAGAAAGGTGACTCTTCCATTTCTGGTACACGGAAAAACAAATTAATGTGTGTTTTAACAATGAAAACCAGTGGCGTAACAGTGGCTTGACATTGGGGCAGTTGCCAAGGGCACCGGCCTGCACCAATTCTAAAAGGCGCCACTAAATCTCTAATTTTAAATTTTTTATTTAAATTAATATTACACTTTATCCTCGATAACAACAAAGTGAATAATTAATTATATTTAAATATTCTTCATTTAACCATTATAATATTTGGATTGGAAACATCTAAACCCACAAATTCAATACCGCATTAACAATTTTACGAAATGGAAATTATTAGAAAAAGGGCTTGAAAAGAGTGGACTAACTGACGACTTTGCACAAGCAGCGCTGAAAAGCGAAATTTCGAAATGGCGCCATACATTGACTATAATATGGCGCCATACATTGACTATAATATGGCGCCATACATTGACTATAATATTAAAATGCATATTGTTTAATGCTGAAAAGAACTTAGCTTTTCGTGGACACGGACAAAATTGAGGTTTATTTTTTGATCTGATAAAATGTGTGCGCCAGTTTGATGTTGTTTTTAAAATTCTCTTGAATCACATATTAAAAATCTCACCATCTATTAGTCGCGCACAATACAGAATGAATGTATTAATTTGTTATCAGTGAAACTACAAAGTGAGATAATAAAAGAAATTCAAGAAGCTAAATATTATAGCACAGTATATAGTAATATTATAGTACAGTATATAGTAATATTATAGTACAGTATATAGTAATATTATAGTACAGTATATAGTAATATTATAGTACAGTATATAGTAATATTATAGTACAGTATATAGTAATATTATAGTACAGTATATAGTAATATTATAGTACAGTATATAGTAATATTATAGTACAGTATATAGTAATATTATAGTACAGTATATAGTAATATTATAGTACAGTATATAGTAATATTATAGTACAGTATATAGTAATATTATAGTACAGTATATAGTAATATTATAGTACAGTATATAGTAATATTATAGTACAGTATATAGTAATATTATAGTACAGTATATAGTAATATTATAGTACAGTATATAGTAATATTATAGTACAGTATATAGTAATATTATAGTATAACATTTGATAGCACGCCGGATGTATCTCACAAAGACTAATTAACTGAAATTATTCGGTATGTGAAATTGTCAGAGAAAGAATATACCATTGAAGAGAGGTTCGTTGGTTTCATAAACACATCAGAAAAAGCAGGAGAAGGAATTGCCTTGGAAATTTAAGCAGCATTAATTCAAAATGGTTTATCACTTAAAGATGTACGTGGCCAAGGTTACGATAATGGGGCCAACATGGCACGGATGTACAAGGAAGTTCAAGCCCTACTTCAAAAAGAGAATCCACTTGCTCGGTATATTCCGTGTTGTGCACATAGTCTTAATTTGGTAGGTGTGCACACAGCCAGAATTTTATGCAGATGTTGAGACATTTTTCGGAACTATACAGGAAGTGGACAATTTTTTCTCCTCTTTAACTAGTAGATGGAAAAAAATATCCTCAGTCTCTGAAATCAGCCTGAAAGAAGCATGTAGACACAAGATGGTGTTCCAAAGCAAATGCTGTAAGTGTTGTATATGAGCAGCTGGAGCAAATTATTTTAGTATGGGTGAACCGTCAAAACGGCCCCCGACAAAACGGCCTCGACAAAACGGCTTCGACAAAACGGCCCCGACATAATAGACCCGGTCAAGACGGCCACACACAAATTGATTGAATTTCTTAAAAACAATTTCCATTATTTTGCATTTCAAAGATTTTTTTTCAACTTTTTCACTCTTAAAAAAAGTGGTAAAATTGTGAAATTATTTCTTGTGATATTATTATATTATTTCTTGTGATGTTATTATATTATTTCTTGTGATATTATTATATTATTTCTTGTGATATTATTATATTATTTCTTGTCAACAAAAAAGCGTGACTTGGTACCATATCGAGTAAAGGCTATTATTGTTTCTTGTGAGCTAAACCTGGCAATGAATCGGTGAGTAAAAATACAAATATAATATTTGTTTTGTTTTTTTTACTATTTGTCCATGGCCGTTTTGTCGGGGCCGTTTTGTCGAGGCTGCTTTGTCTTGGGCCGTTTTGTCGGTCAACCTTAGTATTAATTGATAGTATTAATTGAAAGTATTAATTGATAGTATTAATTGATATTATTAATTGATAGTATTAATTGATATTATTAATTGATAGTATTAATTGATAGTATTAATTGATAGTATTAATTGATAGTATTAATTGATAGTATTAATTGATAGTATTAATTGATAGTATTAATTGATAGTATTAATTGATAGTATTAATTGATAGTATTAATTGGTAGTATTAATTGATTGTATTAATTGATAGTATTAATTGATAGTATTAATTGATAGTAGTAATTGATAGTATTAATTGATAGTATTAATTGAAAGTATTAATTGATAGTATTAATTGATAGTATTACTTGATAGTATTAATTGATAGTATTAATTGATAGTTTTAATTGATAGTATTAATTGATAGTATTAATTAATAGTGTTAATTGATAGTATTAATTGATAGTGTTAATTGATAGTGTTAATTGATAGTATTAATTGATAGTATTAATTGATAGTATTAATTGATAGTATTAATTGATAGTATTAATTGATAGTATTAATTGTTAGTATTAATTGATAGTATTAATTGATAGTATTAATTGAAATGAAGGATAATCCCTTACTTGGTGACGCATCTGTTGATAAATCATTGAGCCGTCAAATCAATAGTTACAAATTAATTGCATGTATAACTATATGGAATTTGATATTGGAAAAAATTAACAAAGTCAATTAGCATTACAACAAAAAGACAATTATTATAATCGATCATCGTTGTTAATAAAAGGACTTTTCAATGACTCTGAAGATCTAAGAACAAACTAAATCTGTAACAATTTTGCCAAAATTGAAGAAACGTGTATTAAAATGATAATTGAGCCAATTTAAAAAAAGGAAAGCAAAACGAAATGATTGCTAGGAGAGCATGCTGAATATGAACGACCTAAATTAGATAGATTCAACATTTCCTTTTTTGCAATCATTGATTCAATAATGATGCAGTTAAAAGACAAATTTGTTTCTCTGAAGTACATAGCCGAAGACTTTAACTTTCTGAGTGGCAAAGCGTTCAATCATTTTCAATGGCAGATTTAGAATCTAAAGCTGTTCTATTACCAGGCAAATATCCTGAAATAAATAAATAGCAATTTATAATTGAAATAAAATGCTTTAAACACCAAATGATTGAACTATTGCAAAACAAAACACCAGATGACATATGTCATTTAGATCTTCTGAATGTTCTCGCTACATGAGAATTGCAAGAATCGTACCCGAATATCGAACGAGCTCTGAAAACATTTCTTACAATGCCAACCACAGTAGCCACTGCTGAAAGGAGTTTCAGCAAACTAAAAATTATCAAATATTACTTGAGATCAGTGGCGTAGCTAGGGTCATGTGCGCCCGGGGACATGACACAAAATCTGCGCCCCTTGTCGGACCGAACGATTCTTTAGGTTACTGAGCCCCCATAACAAATTTGAAATTTTACGGTTTATATGGTTCATTTTCGAAGCTTCTGTTATTTTAATGAAATATAATACAGACTAATAATTCTCTATATGATTGTAAACAATTTATTTGAGAAAAAAATACTCTACTAATTGTACAATAAGACATAGTCTACAAAAAATTATTCTCCTTGATTTGAATGTTGCAAACTCGTCAATCACGTTGTCAAAATTAATATTCTCAAGTGTTTCTCTTTCGATGCTAAAGAGTGCAAGATCACTCAGACGATCTTGTCCCATTGAAGCACGTAAATAATACAAAATAAGCTTCAGTTTGCTGAAGAACCACTCACAGCTTTCAGTTGAAACAGCAATTGTTATAAGTATTTGAAGTGAAATGCACAGATTCGGGAAATACGTCATATTCATATGAAACAATAAAACCAAGAAGATGCAAAGTAGTTTCTGATAGAATTTCAGTCCGGGTACTGAGTAGCATTTTTCAGTCTCTGATTTCTGTGCACAATTCGTGACCATTGACGTCAGTGTCGTAGAAATTTGCAAAATCTAAGCAATTTTAACGAAGTGTATCGACTTTTGTCTCAGCAAGAAGAGTTTGACGTCTTGTAAAAATCCAAATTGGTTGTTTAAATTTTTTTAGACGTATAAACCGTATTGATATCTCCTGTTGGAGTCTATCAATTACACTGCTCATATCACGTGCAATCTCTTCTTCTGCAGAAAGTCCTGCATCTCTTGTTAATTCTCCAGGCATCCTCCGATGTCGTCTAATCCTTCTCTCAACCTCGATTCCGCAAATTGTGAATCTTCCTTTCCATTGTCTACCGCAACCTGGCTCAAAGTATCACGAATGTTGACAATTTCTTGCTCAAGCGATTCAAGATTAGATGCTGCTTCCTTGAAATTCACAGTATGATTCTGTAACCGTTTCTGGACACGATCAATTTTCCCAAGTATGATGTTCCAGAAATTTAACAAAACTAGGAATTTAAAGTTTAATATACCTGCCAGCAAAGTTTCTGCATCACTTCTGATGTCAGGCGTCATGTTCTGATATTTTTTCCAACAGCCCTACCAGTTCATCTAGTCCTTCATAAATTGCTTTAACAGCTTCTGATCGTGCACTCCAGCGTGTTTCAGACTCCCTCTTCATTGTGATTTGCAGAACTCTTTTTAATTTTTTCCCAACGAGTTATTGAAAGAGAGAAACAAAAATTTATACTTTCAACTGTTCCAAAAACGTGATAACAACTGGATCTTGTTTAGCTGAGTGTACTCCTGATAAGTTTAAGCTGTGATTGTCAAAGTTGAAGAACAATGCTTTGTGATTTCTGGCACATATTCGCTGTTGAAGGCCGGATCTATGCCCTGTCATTAAAGCAGCATTGTCATAACATTGTGACCGATAGTCGGTTGGAGGTATGTTATTAGATTCCAGTTTATCTACGATAACTCTTTCAAGGATTGCTGCGTCTTTTGAATGTATCTGTATAAAACCTAAAAATTATTATTTGATGGTTTCTTTTGTAGTTTAAAAATCCACATCCACAAATATGATGACTTGATAAAGTTGTTCCCTGTGTCCTAGATCAGGTGTTGAGTTAAGTAAGATACTTTAGTACTTGTTTTTTGTGATTTCACTCAACAGCTGATTCCTTACATTCGATGAAAGTAGGTGGATAAATTTATTCTGGATTTTCGGTGATAAATAAGATACTGAACCTTGATTTTCTCGGGCATTTTTAAGTGTTTTTCTAACAGTGGATCATACTGATCAAGTTTTATCACAGATAGAAAGGAAAGAGAGGCGATGTCTGATGTTTCATATAAAAGGAATCCAACTTGCTTTGACACACCGACACAATCCCTTGAGAGGAGACCTTCCCTCCCTCCCCCACTTTACTCCCTCCACAGTGGGATGGGGGACGTAAGATTTTTCTTTTTAAAAAGAGTCACAGCATGCAGCAAAGGGACGCGAATTAACCATTCTGTAAGCCAGTGGTTCTCAACCTTTTGAGATTCAAGGACCACTTGAAAAATGTGTGTCTTAGCTACGGACCACTACTAAAAATTGTGCCACTGGTAAGCTGGAAAGTTAAATATAATTATACTGTGTATATCTTATCTGTTTCAGACGCTCCTTCTATACAGAATATTATTGCTGGCTATAAGTAGTATACATGTTAGTTAGTAAAATTATACTAATATGGTACGTTTTGCGTGCTCCAAAAACAATATTGTCATGGCTTTCTTTTGTAAAGAACAAATGTCATTTATATTAGTCTCATAGCCTTCTTATTTAATTCTACTTGCTAACTATAAAAAACTCTAAGTCATAAATAGTAGTTTGTATTAAAAAGACTGCTATATTATTTTATTTAGTACAAACGATGTTTTGTTTTTATTGTAAGCAATGGAGAAAATCCACTTTCACAAAGTTGCAAAGGGTAAAAGTATTTTAAAAGCTATCTGAGACAGTTCGGAGTACTCCAAAATTTCATTAAGCCCACTTTCTGATGCAACATATTCAAAGTGGTATCGCTAGTGAGTTCAATGAATTGGTTTAATTACGATGTTGTTAATTTTATTTGATGAGGCAATGTGTGCGAGATTAGGACTGGAAACCCACGAAAAACCACTGAACGTTAAAAATCACCAAAGTAGAATTAAAATTGGCCCTGCATTGACTGAATATGACCAGAAATCAAATTTATCAACAGTTGTTTATTTATTTCAACAATTTTTGGTTTCTCCGTGATTTCGTATAATTGATCAAACATGTCAAAGTTACCTTGAAATAGTCCTCTTTTCAAAAGATCAAGCTTTTTCGTAAAAGCGGACACTTTGTCACTGAGAGTAATATATTGTGTCTGCTTTCCTTGCCGAGATGAATTAAGTTTATTGAGTTCTTCAAAAGTTTCAGCCAAATAAGCCAGAAGTACAACCAATAACCTATGGTTCAAATGATCAACAAGCTTTGATTTTTTTCTACAAGAAACTCTCTTAAGTCATCACGTAATTGAAACAGTCTTATAACCAGCGAAATTCAGTACACATCAGTAACTGTTAATGGTCAAGATTCATATTCGAACATAAAAAATCAAAGAAACGAGAATTAATTTAAAAGACGAGCCTTGATAAAATTTAAAAAGCTATTTAGGCCAGATCAAAAATATACTTTAAGTCTGCGTTAATTCTTTTACTTGTTAGTCTTTCTCGATGAATCATACAGTACGTAAATTTAATGCTTTGCTTGCGGACCACCAGGCACATCTTCGCGGACCACCAGGCACATCTTCGCGGACCACCAGGCACATCTTCGCGGACCACTAGTGCTCCGCAGACCACAGATTGAAAACTACTGCTTTAAGCCACTCCTTTTTCTTGTCTTGGTCATTTTGGTTGCTTTTAGTGTCGTCTCTGTTCTATTAATAGAATCACCTTTGTCTCTTACTGCTCCCCTACCCTCACTCCCAGCAATTCACAGTTTTTATTTAAATCGCCATCAGCAATCCTACATTGTGGATGTGTCATTTATTTATGAGTAGAATGGCGCCCCTTAACGCTCGATGGGGGCGCCAAAATCATGCTTGCCAACTGATTTGTAATGAAGATATTTTCGGAGCTCCAAAATTCAATCTTGCAAACGTATTTGGGATACATTAGTTTACATCAAAAGAAAATTAAATAATGACTTTTAATACTCATTTTGGCGCCCCCTAACGTGGCGCCCGGGGACATATGTCCCCCCCCTGCACCCCCCTCGCTACGCCACTGCTTGAGATTGACTTCAAGTCAACAACGCACATCATCTCTAGCTCTTCTTTCCATCGAAACTGAACTTACCAGTCAAATAAACCTCGATGAAATCATCACTAAGTTTTTAAAAAATGAAGCAAGAAAAGTTAAGCTTTGAACTTTGAACCTTTGACATAGGACATAGGAGTGGATCGGCGGAGTGTTACTTAAATTTACTTTTAATTGTGAGTTTCTATGTCTATATTTATGCTTGAGATAGTGAGTATTACACATAGACGCTATAGTTTTTATTTATAATAAATGATAATTCAAGTATTGCTGTAGTATGTTTTAACGCAACAATATAGAGTTATTTGGTATTATTTAGAAAATAATAATCAGCAAATTAGTATTGTTCCTGTCTTTTGCATTTTTTGTATTTTCACGTTGTATGACTGTCACTGTCAGACTACGTAATTATTGTCATAAATACAATAAGAGAAATTCAACTATCTTTCTCTAACAATTGAAAAAATCGCACAGCTGAAATTTGTCAATTTTTATAGGGCGCCAAAAATAAATTACAGTTCCGCCTCGGATAAAAACAGATTTGTAAGTCAGCGTTTATAGAATTAGAAGCATACAGTTGATGACGTCATTGACAGTCCAAACACTGAACTGTTGACCAGGAATATGAATATTTAGACAACGTAAAAAAGGATAGAGGCCCGAAATACTAAATCAAACGAGTATAGTGTAACGTGTAAAATAACGAGTATAGTGTAACGTGTAAAATAACGAGTTTAGTGTAACGTGTAAAATAACGAGTTTAGTGTAACGTGTAAAATAACGAGTTTAGTGTAACGTGTACAATAACGAGTATAGTGTAACGTGTACAATAATGAGTATAGTAAATTATAAGAAAAATGTTAAGCTATCAAACAGTTGCTTTTTTCATTCGATGGTGTATGGTAAACATGCAGTTTAAAACTCGGTAAAATGTTTCGTGATTAATTAATTCTTTAAAAGATATTTCGAGCCACTCCAGGAATTTTTGTGGACAAATTATATAACCGAAAAATAGTTTCGGTATATATTTTTGTGTGCAACTCTATGCTGACAATTTTATGGTGACAACTCTATGGTGACAACTCTATGGTGACAACTCTATGATGACAACTCTATGGTGACAATTCTATGGTGACAATTCTATGGTGACAACTCTATGGTGACAACTCTATGGTGACAATTCTATGGTGACAACTCTATGGTGACAACTCTATGGTGACAACTCTATGGTGACAATTCTATGGTGACAACTCTATGGTGACAACTCTATGGTGACAACTCTATGGTGACAACTCTATGGTGACAGCTCTATGGTGACAACTCTATGGTGACAACTCTATGGTGACAACTCTATGGTGACAATTTCCAAGAATTTCTCAAAGGAATCCGTCGTGCGCTATCATCAAAGTTGTCAATTTTATTTGGCAAACGTTATCGTCATGTTGAATGTCTCACTACAGAACCTCTTGCTAGGCAAACGGCAAGGTAGACGGCAAGGCAGGTGGCAAGACAGAGGGCAAGGCAGACGGCAAGGCAGGCAGCAAGGCAGGGTTTAAAAATAGAGCGATGCACAAGTCTCTCTTGCAAATGAGAAGTGAAGAAAAAGAAACTAGAACACAAGGGCGCTGCAGCTATGGTCCTCAGATAAACATGGTGAGCCTGGTCTGTGGTCCTCAGACAAATATGGTGAGCCTGGCCCGCGGTCCTCAGATAAACATGGTGAACCTGGCCCGTGGTCCTCAGATAACGTGGTGAGCCTGTCCCGGGGTCCTCAGATAACGTGGTGAGTCTGGCCTGGGGTCCTCAGACAACGTGGTTAGCCTGGCCTGGGGTCCTCAGATAACGTGGTGAGCCTGGCCCGTGGTCCTCAGATAACGTGGTGAGCCTGGCCCGCAATCTTCTAATTGAACAACTCCACTTCGACATGTTGACCGACACAGTAACGGAATTCTCTCTGGGATAAACATGCACCGCCACCCAGCCCCCAACCTAGACAGGAGAACTGACCAATGTCCAATTGATTTATTTGAATTTGTTTATCCTGAAATTTCCGAGCATTCTAAAAGCTTAAATTAAGAAAAAAATGTTTAGCATTTGATTTTATCCATGAATCTTAATAACGTAGCTAGTTTCATTTGGGTTTTTTTTCCAATTAAGTTTCAGACAGAAGCTCGCTGTGCTTCAAACAATCAGAGATTCGTTTTATTTTATGTTAACATTAAATCAGACCAGAAACTAATTTCTCACTTGATACAAACTTTATTTAATTCAAAGAATGAAGAACAGTTATAAAACGCAACGATATTGTTGGTTCATACTACATCAATAAATGTCAACTACTGTACCAATAAATGTCAACTACTGTACCAATAAATGTCAACTACTGTACCAATAAATGTCAACTACTGTACCAATAAATGTCAACTACTGTACCAATAAATGTCAACTACATCAATAAATGTCAACTACTGTACCAATAAATGTCAACTACTGTACCAATAAATGTCAACTACATCAATAAATGTCAACTACTGTACCAATAAATGCCAACTACAAAAATAAATGTCAACTACACCAATAAATGTCAACTACTGTACCAGTAAATGTCAACTACTGTACCTGTAAATGTCAACTACTGTACCAGTAAATGTCAACTACTGTACCAGTAAAAGTCAACTACTGTACCAGGAAATGTCAACTACTGTACCAGTAAATGTCAACTACTGTACCAGTAAAAGTCAACTACTGTACCAGGAAATGTAAACTACTGTACCAGTAAATGTCAACTACTGTACCAGTAAAAGTCAACTACTGTACCAGGAAATGTAAACTACTGTACCAGTAAATGTCAACTACTGTACCAGTAAAAGTCAACTACTGTACCAGTAAATGTCAACTACTGTACCAGTAAAAGTCAACTACTGTACCAGGCAATGTCAACTACTGTATCAGGAAATGTCAACTACTGTACCAGGAAATGTCAACTACTGTACCAGTAAATGTCAACTAATGTACCAGTAAAAGTCAAATACTGTACCAGGAAATGTCAACTACTGTACCAGTAAATGTCAACTACTGTACCAGTAAATGTCAACTACTGTACAAGTAAATGTCAACTACTGTACCAGTAAAACTCAACTACTGTACCAGTAAATGTCAACTACTGTACCAGTAAATGTCAACTACTGTACCAGTAAAACTCAACTACTGTACCAGTAAATGTCAACTACTGTACCAGTAAATGTCAACTACTGTACCAGTAAAACTCAACTACTGTACCAGTAAATGTCAACTACTGTACCAGTAAATGTCAACTACTGTACCAGTAAATGTCAACTACTGTACCAATAAATGACTACTACACCAATAATATCGTCATCGTTATTCCTGCCTTTGTTATCTCTTACATGTCTATGCTAATGATAGTTATTTCCATACGTGCGATGTTTTCGACAGACGATGAATAGTGCAGGGCTGTAGTGCCTGTAGTGCTGTTCATACAATCTCGACACGCCAACACATGACAGGAATACGCCTTAGTTACAATCTCGACACGCCAACACATGACAGGAATACGCCTTAGTTACAATCTCGACACGCCAACACATGACAGGAATACGCCTTAGTTATCTTGAAATGATAACAGTTAATCTATATAACAAGCATATAACATTTTACCTTCATAGCGATTCAAAAATATTCTTTTTTTATTAAAGTGTTTGTGAGTTTAAAGAAGCAAAAAAATGCAAGTAAGGAAAAATAGCAATAATATTTGGAAAACCAAACTTTAAAAAAGCTCCAACAACTTTCTAACCAGCCATTCCAACATGCTCCGATTCTTGTTCACGTTCGAAAGGTTTTCGTTTAAAATATTCCTAATTTTTATAATACAGACATATACACTAAATACAGACATATACACTAAATACAGACATATACACTAAATACAGACATATACACTAAATACAGACATATACACTAAATACAGACATATACACTAAATACAGACATATACACTAAATACAGACATATACACTAAATACAGACATATACACTAAATACAGACATATACACTAAATACAGACATATACACTAAATACAGACATATACACTAAATACAGACATATACACTAAATACAGACATATACACTAAATACAGACATATACACTAAATACAGACATATACACTAAATACAGACATATACACTAAATACAGACATATACACTAAATACAGACATATACACTAAATACAGACATATACACTAAATACAGACATATACACTAAATACAGACATTTACACTAAATACAGACATATACACTAAATACAGACATATACATTAAATACAGACATATACACTAAATACAGACATATACACTAAATACAGACATATACACTAAATACAGACATATACACTAAATACAGACATATACACTAAATACAGACATATACACTAAATACAGACATATACACTAAATACAGACATATACACTTAATACAGACATATACACTAAATACAGACATATACACTTAATACAGACATATACACTAAATACAGACATATACACTATATACAGACATATACACTAAATACAGACATATACACTAAATACAGACATATACACTAAATACAGACATATACACTAAATACAGACATATACACTAAATACAGACATATACACTAAATACAGACATATACACTAAATACAGACATATACACTAAATACAGACATATACACTAAATACAGACATATACACTAAAGAGTTTTTGGCTAAAAACGTTTATATTAAAGGATAAATGTTAATTTAAGTTACATATGAGTTTGTTAACAACGTCGAATTCAATGTTAAAATTAAACGTTACCTATCACATAACGTTTATGATTTATTTATATCTGCCATGTAATACTAACAAATTAGTGATTTATTGATATCTGCCATGTAATTCTAACAAATTAGTGATTTATTGATATCTGCCATGTAATACTAACAAATTAGTGATTTATTGATATCTGCCATGTAATTCTAACAAATTAGTGATTTATTGATATCTGCCATGTAATACTAACAAATTAGTGATTTATTGATATCTGCCATGTAATTCTAACAAATTAGTGATTTATTGATATCTGTCATGTAATTCTAACAAATTAGTGATTTATTGATATCTGCCATGTAATTCTAACAAATTAGTGATTTATTGATATCTGCCATGTAATACTAACAAATTAGTGATTTATTGATATCTGCCATGTAATACTAACAAATTAGTGATTTATTGATATCTGCCATGTAATACTAACAAATTAGTGATTTATTGATATCTGCCATGTAATTCTAACAAATTAGTGATTTATTGATATCTGCCATGTAATTCTAACAAATTAGTGATTTATTGATATCTGCCATGTAATACTAACAAATTAGTAGCAAGATTGGGGATAATAGATAAAGTAACGCTAAGGATTGTGTCATATTTTCAGCTCATGAAATATGATGTGAAAGAAAGTTTAGGTCCAAATGTTTTAATTTAGTACGTTAAAGTCGTGGAAATCAGTTGATATAATGAACCTTTCAAGCCATGATATCCTTGTATATCATCTATCTACCAATCACACGCTGGTCAAAACTTTGGCCGACGACTGGAATCAAATTGGTCAAGATAAGAGAAAACGCTTGTTGCCAATGTATTCCCTAGAGGAAAAGTGGAATTCCCGAAAAGTCGATTGTAATTTCTGTACGACACAAGTTTTCACACCTTTGAGAGACAGCGTACGGCTGAGTTGTCTAGATCAGGGCAAATATATATGTATAAGCGATTGTCATGACTGGCCATTACAGCACACCATTAGTGGCAGGCTATTACATCAGAGTTATAGTAGCAGGCCAGTGGTGGTAGGCCGTTACATCAAACTAGTGGTGGTAGGCCGTTACATCAAAGTAGTGGTGGTAGGCCGTTACATCAAACTAGTGGTGGTAGGCCATTACATCAAACTAGTGGTGGTAGGCCATTACATCAAACTAGTAGTGGTAGGCCATTACATCAAACTAGTGGTGGTAGGCCATTACATCAAACTAGTGGTGGTAGGCCGTTACATCAAACTAGTAGTGGTAGGCCATTACATCAAACTAGTGGTGGTAGGCCAATACATCAAACTAGTGGTGGTAGGCCATTACATCAAACTAGTGGTGGTAGGCCGTTACATCAAACTAGTAGTGGTAGGCCATTACATCAAACTAGTAGTGGTAGGCCGTTACATCAAACTAGTGGTGGTAGGCCATTACATCAAACTAGTAATGGTAGGCCGTTACATCAAACTAGTAGTGGTAGGCCATTACATCAAACTAGTGATGGTAGGCCGTTACATCAAACTAGTAGTGGTAGGCCGTTACATGAAACTAGTAGTGGTAGGCCATTACGTCAAACTAGTAATGGTAGGCCGTTACATCAAACTAGTAGTGGTAGGCCATTACATCAAACTAGTGGTGGTAGGCCATTACATCAAACTAGTAGTGGTAGGTCATTACGTCAAACTAGTGGTGGTAGGCCAATACATCAAACTAGTGGTGGTAGGCCGTTACATCAAACTAGTAGTGGTAGGCCATTGCATCAAACTAGTGGTGGTAGGCCATTACATCAAACTAGTGGTGGTAGGCCATTACATTAAACTAGTGGTGGTAGGCCATTACATTAAACTAGTAGTGGTAGGCCATTACATCAAACTGGTGGTGGTAGGCCATTACATCAAACTAGTAGTGGTAGGCCATTGCATCAAACTAGTGGTGGTAGGCCGTTACATCAAACTAGTGGTGGTAGGCCGTTACATCAAACTAGTGGTGGTAGGCCGTTACATCAAACTAGTGGTGGTAGGCCGTTAAATCAAACTAGTGGTGGTAGGCCGTTACATCAAACTAGTGCTGGTAGGCCGTTACATCAAACTAGTGGTGGTAGGCCGTTACATCAAACTAGTGGTGGTAGGCAATTACATCAAACTAGTGGTGGTAGGCCGTTTCATCAAACTAGTTGTGGTACGCCGTTACATCAAACTAGTGGTGCTAGGCTATTACATCAAACTTGTGGCGGTAGGCCGTTACATCAAACTAGTGGTGGTAGGTCATTACATCAAACTAGTGGTGGTAGGCCATTACATCAAACTAGTGGTGCTAGGCATTACATCAAACTAGTGGTGGTAGGCCATTACATCAAACTATTAGTGGTAGGCCATTACATCAAACTAGTGGTGGTAGGCCGTTACATCAAACTAGTGGTGGTAGGCCATTACATCAAACTAGTAATGTTAGGTCGTTACATTAAACTAGTAGTGGTAGGCCATCAAGCTAGTAATGGTAGACCATTATATCAAACTAGTGGTGGTAGGCCGTTACATCAAACTAGTGGTGGTAGGCCATTACATCAAACTAGTGGTGGTAGGCCGTTACATCAAACTAGTGATGGTAGGCCATTACATCAAACTAGTGGTGGTAGGCCATTACATCAAACTAGTGGTGGTAGGCCATTACATCAAACTAGTGGTGGTAGGCCGTTACATCAAACTAATGGTGGTAAGCCGTTACATCAAACTAGTGGTGGTAGGCAATTACATCAAACTAGTGGTGGTATGCCGTTACATCAAACTAGTTGTGGTACGCCGTTAAATCAAACTAGTGGTGGTAGGCTATTACATCAAACTTGTGGCGGTAGGACGTTACATCAAAGTAGTGGTGGTAGGCCATTACATCAAACAAGTGGTGGTAGGCCGTTACATCAAACTATTAGTGGTAGGCCATTACATCAAAGTAGTGGTGATAGGCCGTTACATCAAACTAGTGGTGGTAGGCCGTTACATCAAACTAGTGGTGGTAGGCCGTTACATCAAACTAGTGGTGGTAGGCCATTACATCAAACTAGTGGTGGTAGGCCATTACATCAAACTATTAGTGGTAGGCCATTACATCAAACTAGTGGTGGTAGGCCATTACATCAAACTAGTAATGGTAGGTCGTTACATTAAACTAGTGGTGGTAGGCCGTTACATTAAACTAGTGGTGGTAGGTCGTTACATCAAACTAGTGGTGGTAGGCCGTTACATCAAACTAGTGGTGGTACGCCATTACATCAAACTAGTAATGGTAGGTCGTTACATTAAACTAGTGGTGGTAGGCCATCAAACTAGTAATGGTAGACCATTATATCAAACTAATGATGGTAGGTCATTACATCAAACTAGTGATGGTAGGCCATTACATCAAACTAGTGGTGGTTGGCCATTACATCAAACTAGTGATGGTAGGCCATTACATCAAACTAGTGGTGGTAGGCCATTACATCAAACTAGTAATGGTAGGCCATTACATCAAACTAGTGATGGTAGGCTATTACATCAAACTAGTGATGGTAGGCCAGTACATCAAACTAGTGATGGTAGGCCATTACATCAAACTAGTAATGGTAGGCCATTACATCAAACTAGTGATGGTAGGCCATAGCATCAAACTAGTGATGGTAGGCCATTACATCAAACTAGTTGTAGTAGGCCATTACATCAAACTAGTGGTGGTAGGCCGTTACGTCAAACTAGTGGTGGTAGGCCGTTACATCAAACTAGTGGTGGTAGGCAATTACATCAAACTTGTGGCGGTAGGCCGTTACATCAAACTAGTGGTGGTAGGCCGTTACATCAAACTAGTGGTGGTAGGCCGTTACGTCAAACTAGTAGTGGTAGGCCGTTACATCAAACTAGTGGTGGTAGGCCATTACATCAAACTAGTGGTGGTAGGCCATTACATCAAACTAGTGGTGGTAGGCCATTACATCAAGCTAGTGGTGGTAGGCCATTACATCAAACTAGTGGTGGTAGGCCATTACATCAAACTATTAGCGGTAGGCCATTACATCAAACAAGTGGTGGTAGGCCCTTACATCAAACTAGTAATGGTAGACCATTACATCAAACTAGTGGTGGTAGGCCGTTACATCAAACTAGTGGTGGTAGGCCATTACATCAAACTAGTGATGATAGGCCATTACATCAAACTAGTGATGATAGGCCATTACATCAAACTAGTGGTGGTAGGCCATTTCATCAAACTAGTGGTGGTAGGCCGTTACATCAAACTAGTAGTGGTAGGCGATTACATCAAATTAGTGGTGGTAGGCCATTACATCAAACTAGTGGTGGTAGGCGATTACATCAAACTAGTGGTGGTAGGCCATTACATCAAACTAGTCGTGGTACTAGGCCATTACAACAAACTAGTATTGGTAGGCCGTTACATCAAACTAGTAGTGGTGGGCCATTACATCAAACTAGTAGTGGCATACTATTTTTTACTAAATCAATTAAATTAGACCAAATCGATTGCAATAGACCAAATAATATAAACGATGACTTCATAGAAACCCACTGAGTCAAGCACTTTCATTATCTTTTATTTCAGTATATTAAAAATATTTTTTGTTCAAGTCTAAAAATAGTTTGAATTTTAAAAAAATAGTTCGTAAATGGGTTCTACTGTTTCTGTTGGCAAAGCAAAGGGAGATAACCGTGAAGTAAACAGAAAATATGTGTTGTTTCATATCTAAATGTGGAATATTTCCGTCATGGTGTTAAGGGGCGGCCACTCCGGTAGATTATGGCTAAACAATGCACAGTGGTCTCCAAAACTTTCAAGGGGAGCTCACTTGTAACGACCGTAAAATTCTTTTTTAATTTCCTTTCCGGCAAAGCTATTCCATTATTAATGAGGTCATTGATTTATTATTACTGCATGTGGCCTAAATCCAACTGTCACGGTTTTGCAGTTACCAAAATTTGCTTTTTAAGCAAATGGCGATTTTTGTTTGCGTTAGATGCCCCTTTAAATTTGGGGACGCTCAATTGTATATTACATTAAAACTGGAGTTATAAATATACACGTTCGATTGTATGTTACATAAAAACTGGAGTTATAAATATACACGATCGATTGTATATTACATAAAAACTGGAGTTATAAATATACATGTTCGATTGTATATTACATAAAAACTGGAGTTATAAATAAACACGATCGATTGTATATGACATAAAAAATGGAGTTATAAAATTACAGCCAGTGTGATAAAACGACAAGTCATGTGACAAAATGTCAACTCATGTTTTAAAAGGATGGCCCATGTTATAAAATAAATAATTATGTCATCAAATATCAATCCCCTACAAAATATCAAAGCATTTTATAACGTATCAAACCTTGTTCCAAAATAACAACTCATGTTCCAAAATAACAACTCATGTTCCAAAATAACAACTCATGTTCCAAAATAACAACTCACGTTCCAACATAACAACTCATGTTATATTGTGACAACGGTCGGCATTAGATCTACCGTTCAACTCTGTCGCTGAGAAGTGTACCGTTCACCTCTGTCGCTGTGAAGTGTTGTCTACAAGTTGAAATGTTTGATGTTGGTAGCACCTTCTTAGTATTTGACCAGGCTGTATGCTAAACCCCCCCTCCCATTTTTATTTATTTATTATTTACTAGCTGGGGTACCCGGCGTATCACGATTTAAAAAATAGTAAACAGAGTTTTAAAAAATAAATTTATTTCAATTCATTCAATTTTTAAAAAAATAATTTAAAAAATACATTAAAATCTAGTTGTAAAAAAGTACACGTAATTTCCATATCACTTATGATAAAGCTTGTCGATAGACTATATTTTTGGTTTTTCCTTCTGGTGCAAAAATGAAAAGATTTCTTGTTGACCCAACTCCAGAACATGCCACATATAGCTGTCCATCGGCAAAGCACGCTTCCTCAAGTTCAATGTCTGCCACTTTTAAAGACTGTCCCAAGTACAATGCCTGCCACTTTTAAAGACTGTCCCAAGTACAATGCCTGCCACTTTTAAAGACTGTCCCAAGTACAATGCCTGCCACTTTTAAAGACTGTCCCAAGTACAATGCCGGCCACTTTTAAAGACTGTCCCAAGTACAATGCCTGCCACTTTTAATGACTGTCCCAAGTACAATGCCGGCCACTTTTAAAGACTGTCCCAAGTACAATGCCGGCCACTGTTAAAGACTGTCCCAAGTACAATGCCGGCCACTTTTAAAGACTGTCCCAAGTACAATGGCGGCCACTTTTAAAGACTGTCCCAAGTACAATGCCGGCCACTTTTAAGGACTATCCCAGTGCCTTGTTACAAAGTACAAATGTAAAATGAGGAAAGTAAAGATATCAAGGAATCGATCATCGAATTGAATTCCCTCTATGCCCGTCTGATGTTGTATTTTACTTGGACTTGTCATCTTGTGGCTGTTTAATACTATTAATATTATTCCGGAAGTTACAATCGAACAACGTCATCTCAAGTAGAGCGCGTTCTTTCGTTGACTTGAGCGTTGTCTTGGCGTGTGTAACCAATTACAAGAGTGGATAAAAGACTGAACTCTCGCTACAAGGTGACTCGGTTCAGCCTGATGGAAGTGATACAGACTACAACGAACCACGGGACGACCATTGCGATTAAACTTCTTGGTGGAATCTTGAGAACGAGGCTACGCCTAACAGGCATGCATAGCCTTGAACTCTTGATTTAATTGTGTGTATTTGTCTTATTATTTCTGGATCGGGATCTTCATCATGGATTCTTGTTTCAATAATGACATTATTTTATTCCAGGACCCCTGTTTCGTCGGACACGGTATGAGATGCTCCATCAAATTAATAGTCTATGACGGTGATGCGTCCATTTCTGAACATTTATATAAAATTTTGTGTGTGTAACTATGTTTAGGAAGATTTAGAGTGCAATGTGTTTTATGTAGTTGTTGAACATGTTTGTAAAGCGCTGTGAGCCCAGCTGTAGGCTGGGGTACTGCGCCATACAAGTGAACAAATAATAATAATAATAATAATAATAATAATAATAATAATAGACATGGCAAATGCCTTAACAAGAATTAATTGGTCAAATGAAACATTGAAATAATTGAGTAAATAATATAATCGAATCCATATTACAGTTGTATTCCAAGATGAAATAAATAGTAAATATTTAAATTTACAAATTGAAATAGACCTTCTGTCTTAATTAATTAATTGCAAGCTAATTTATATAGTTTGTGAAGTGGATCCATTAAGTTCGAGAAGGTTAAGGAAGCAATAAAATCTTCCGGTTCATTAAATCGTATCTTCCTAGTTTAAAAACAAATCCAAATTATAATTGTATTCGAAATTGACGTAAATAGAAAATTAAATAATACACGATAATCCTATTTTATAAACCTAACATGATCTACAACTTTTAGTTGTAACATGGTTGCCAATTTCACCTCGTTGGGGTATCTACTGTAGTAAATCAAGGTGACCCTGAGTAGGGTTAGGTTACCCAAGGGGTGGTCACCTGGGAGGTGACCCTGAGTAGGGTTAGGTAAACCTAGGGGTGGTCACCTGGGGTTGAAACACAGCCTATGACTTGTCCCAGGTCAAATGAGGGTCCCATGCAAAATTTCAATACACTGGGTCCAACGGTGTGGAATTCTATGGGTAACAAACAAACAAACTTTCATCTTTATATATTAGATTTTTTTTGCATGTTTAAGTTTTTTTGGTAATATTTTTTTTTCAATTAAAAAAGCTATTGCTTGTTTGGTGGATATTGTTGATGTTTTAGTGGTCAAGTGGAAAGTTTTGGAATGACTGGCTACCACATGTTCACAACACAATTCTTGACCGCACAGCGATCAGTTACCATTAGAAATTTAACAATGAAATCTAGCAGTTAAAAAAAGATTTTTATTTAAATGTGTATTTCCTTTTTTGTATTAGTTCTTAAACTGATTTACTAATAAATAAAGGTAAAAAAATGATTTTTAAAAACCACGTTTTTACAAGCGGACTAAAAAGAAGAAAATAATTTAAAACTGGTAAGTTCAAGTACTTCGATTTCATATGACTAAAAACGTGGGACGGGCGCTTATGAGGTTTAACATATGCAGCTCACTCATACTCTCACGTATAGATCTCTCTTTTGCCTTCTAAATTAGAAATCTTTAATTTTTATACCAAACACCCGCCCCACGTTTTTAGTCATATTAAATCGAAGTACTTGAACTTACCAGTTTTAAATTATTTTCTTCTTTTTAGTCCGCTTGTAAAAACGTGGTTTTTTAAAATCATTTTTTTACCTTTATTTATTTTCTTCATTTTAGTCCACTAATAAAAACTTGGTTTTTAACAATATTTTTTTACCTCTATTTATTTTACCAAACACCTCACAAGCGCCCGCCAAACGTTTTACAAACATTGTGATGTGGTCACGGGGGGAACTCACGGATGTCAACAAAAGCCGACGGTACAGTTTCTTATATATAGACTATAGATAAACTAAAAAGTTCAATAATTTAATAACGGTACATTCGATCGATCTGAAATTTTAATACAATGCATTGTCATCCAAGATCTATCTGTGGTCAAATTTTCAGATCTCTAGGACCATCAGAAGTGGTTCAATTTTACGTTGGCAGATTTGAAAAAATCTTGGACAAACAAACAATGCCCAACGAAAGCGAGTTAATAAAAACGTGGTAAAAAAACAAACCCCGTAAAAACAAAGTTTTTGACTATAAATCCCTTATATATAAGACATAACTAACAGTATTGATTATTTTCAAACGCAACAAACATTGACAGACTGACACCGAGTTATGTCCCTTGTCTTTAATAAATGGGGGTGGGACGTGAGGGGGTGTCGGCACCAACTCAAACTCACGTGGAAGTGGAAGAAAAAAACAATAACAAACCGTGAATTTGAATTACATACCTCATATAAGGATAAACTAAAAATGCATTAATTTAATTACGGTACGATCGATCGATCTGACATTTTGATACGATGCATTGTTAGGTGAGTCGGGTCCGTGTGCCAAATTTCAGCTTGATGGGATCACTGGAAGTGGGTCATTTTCGACTTTTCTTTTTCCGCCCGCCCAGCCCAAGACAGAGATGATGAGATGATGAGATGTTGAGACGGCCGCGAAGTTAATATAATAGATTTAATAAAACAAACCCGTAAAAACAAAGTTTTTGACTATAAATCCCTTATATATGAGACATAACTAACAGTATTGATTATTTTCAAACATTTACAGACTGAATCTGTCTTAACTCAACTTTGCATCATAACCCTAGTAGGGGGGGGAGGGGTGGGTGGGGGGCGGAGGGGAAAAGTCTGGTCACCGATTCGCTTGACCGAGCTCAGAGTGACACGTAAAATGTAAACAAAAGCGCCCGTCGCTTCGTTGGGTCGCCTCAATGCGTGAGCTCAAAATTTCACGTGGGAAAAAAACAATAACAAACCGTGAATTTAAATTACATACCTCATATAAGGATAAACTAAAAATGCATTAATTTAATTACGGTACATTTTTTGACTTCTGTTTTTCCGCCCGCCGAGCCCAAGACAGAGAGAGAGAGAGGTGATGAGAGAGATGACGACAGAGACGGCCGCGAAGTTAATATAAGGAATTTAAAAATAAAGTCTGATTAAGCTGCTGGTCTATTCATAATCTTTTGTTATAGATATTACTGTTGTTTTCTTATAGATATTACTGTTGTTTTGTTATAGATATTACTGTTGTTTTCTTATAGATATTACTGTTGTTTTGTTATAGATATTACTGTTGTTTTGTTATAGATATTACTGTTGTTTTCTTATAGATATTACTGTTGTTTTGTTATAGATATTACTGTTGTTTTCTTATAGATATTATTGTTGTTTTGTTATAGATATTACTGTTGTTTTGTTATAGATATTATTGTTGTTTTGTTATAGATATTATTGTTGTTTTGTTATAGATATTATTGTTGTTTTGTTATAGATATTACTGTTGTTTTCTTATAGATATTACTGTTGTTTTCTTATAGATATTACTGTTGTTTTGTTATAGATATTACTGTTGTTTTCTTATAGATATTACTGTTGTTTTGTTATAGATATTACTGTTGTTTTCTTATAGATATTACTGTTGTTTTGTTATAGATATTGCTGTTGTTTTCTTATAGATATTACTGTTGTTTTGTTATAGATATTACTGTTGTTTTCTTATAGATATTACTGTTGTTTTGTTATAGATATTACTGTTGTTTTCTTATAGATATTACTGTTGTTTTGTTATAGATATTACTGTTGTTTTGTTATAGATATTACTGTTGTTTTGTTATAGATATTACTGTTGTTTTGTTATAGATATTACTGTTGTTTTGTTATAGATATTACTGTTGTTTTCTTATAGATATTACTGTTGTTTTGTTATAGATATTACTGTTGTTTTGTTATAGATATTACTGTTGTTTTGTTATAGATATTACTGTTGTTTTCTTATAGATATTACTGTTGTTTTCTTATAGATATTACTGTTGTTTTGTTATAGATATTACTGTTGTTTTGTTATAGATATTACTGTTGTTTTGTTATAGATATTACTGTTGTTTTGTTATAGATATTACTGTTGAGCACTGAACACTTTTATGTGTTACGAAAAAAAAGTAATGCATACATTACAGATGACCATTTGACCAAGTCCTATGACTCAGAGGGAACCGACAACTGCTTCCACCTTTAAAGGTTAAGTTGTTGTTTTTTTTTGGGGGGGGGGAGAGGAAACGCCCAGTCGATGATTATATTATTATTGTGCACATCAGATTGTGTCTTTTTGAACCGGTAGAAATGAAAAAAAAGAGAGCAAAAAAAGAAAGAAAATTATAATAACATCGTTAAGCTATGAGTAATTCCCTACCACATGGCACAGACACTTTTGGTGCCGCTAGCAGTTCATCAGATGATAAAGTTCCAGCTTAAAGCAGTTTCTAATCTCCATCCAAACAAAGTTAAAAGTGCACGAATCACTCAAGTCAGATAACAGAAACTACCTAACAAATACACACGACCTTCAACTTCTACCTAACAAATACACACCACCTTCAAGATCTACCAAACAAATACACACCACCTTCAATATCTACCTAACAAATACACACGACCTTCAAGATCTACCTAACAAATACACACCACCTTCAAGATCTACCAAACAAATACACACGACCTTCAAGATCTACATAACAAATACACACGACCTTCAAGATCTACATAATAAATACACACGAACTTCAAGATCTACATAATAAATACACACGAACTTCAAGATCTACCTCTGAGACAACGCGTTCATAATCCCGTGATATCTTGACCGGAAATTTCTTACTAAGACATGACTTACTAAGACATGACTTACTAAGACATGACTTACTAAGACATGACTTACTAAGACATGACCCACTAACACATGACCCACTAACACATGACCCACTAACACATGACCCACTAACACATGACCCACTAACACATGACCCACTAACACATGACCCACTCTACACTTAAATCCTTTTATTAATTAATTCTTAGCATTGTTTGATTTCCTGTCAAATTTATTTAACTCTTCGTACTTGATTATCTGCTCAGATCTCTCTTCAAAGACTCTTTTACGGAAAGTTATATACACATTCTCTACCAAAACATTGACATTATTAGGTCTGGATGGTTTGTCTCTACCAAAACATTGAAATTATTAGGTCTGGATGGTTTGTCTCTACCAAAACATTGAAATTATTAGGTCTGGATGGTTTGTCTCTACCAAAACATTGAAATTATTAGGTCTGGATGGTTTGTCTCTACCAATACATTGAAATTATTAGGTCTGGATGGTTTGTCTCTACCAAAACATTGAAATTATTAGGTCTGGATGGTTTGTCTCTACCAAAACATTGAAATTATTAGGTCTGGATGGTTTGTCTCTACCAAAACATTGAAATTATTAGGTCTGGATGGTTTGTCTCTACCAAAACATTGAAATTATTAGGTCTGGATGGTTTGTCTCTACCAAAACATTGAAATTATTAGGTCTGGATGGTTTTTCTCTTCATTTTGAGAGATCATTTCATTTGCTAATGCCATAGAGACGGGGAGCTAAGCAGTTCTTAGAGGATATTACTAGAGGATATTACTTCCCTTTGCGTGAAAGGCATCTAAAATGAATTAGTTTTCAGGGATTTCTCAGAACAGGTGATCAAAACAGACTGTTAGTACTAAAGGATTAGAGGAGTGATTTGACAGGCGTATGTTTAAGATCAGGTTAGGTGGCTAATAACTTAATTTAATCCAGAGATAAAAGCTCTTTGGTGAGCCTCATAACGCCTGTGTGAATCTCAGCGCTCTGTCTGAGAGGCTCAATGCATTGTAAAAAGAACGGTCTTGAACATCGGTCGTGCTTCAGCCACGTGACATGATCTCAAAATGGATCATTAGTTTTATTAAAATTGTGTAAAAGGCTTTAGCAGAAATTTATTTTAAAAGATGTTAATAAATAAATATGTATGACGTTTTTAAAACATTAACTCACGTACCAAATTAAGCACAGAAATATTTACAAGGTTTTGATAAAAACTTTAGAACTCTTCAAAATTAATTAAAACAAAATAAGAATATGCATTGGAATATAGGGTCAGGACACCGTGTTTGAGAAGATAATGTCTAAAATATAGGGTCTTCAATAATTTGAAGGCAAAACAAAAATAGTGATACAAAAGAACTACCAAAGGTTTTATATTTTCCACTTCTATATATTTCTTTACCATGGTCGGGTGTGTCACCTCAGATGACCTTGAACTTTGACGGTATTTGAGGATCGGCCATCGACTATCGGCATCCTTCCGTCTCGCGAGATTATGTTGCACCCTTACGTCTAACAAGATGATGGTGCATCCTACCATCTCGCGAGATAATGGTGCATCCTTCCGTCGCGCGAGATGACGGTGCACCCTTACGTCTCGCAAGATGATTGTGCATCATTTAGTCTTGCGAGATGATGGTGCATCCTTCCGTCTTGCGAGATGATGGTGCATCACCCTTGGTTCGGGTTGCATTTCCTCGAGTGGCTGTGCAGTCAATCATTGAGTGACAGTCTTTACCACAGCTTTTGCACACGAGTTCTTTGCTTTCCAATGGTTCGGCATTTCTCCTAGCTCTTCTGTCTGTATCCTGCTCCATTCTTCGCTCCTCGACTACTATGACGCCCTCTTTTACAACTGTGCGCCACGTAGATCGGTCTTCTGCCTTACACTCCCATTTGCTTGTGCGTATTCTGGCTGCTTTCATGTCCCTTTGGCAGATATCTTTAAATAGCAGACGTGGGCGACCTGTCTTCCTTTTTCTCGATGCCAGTTCTCCATATAGGAGGTCCTTGGGGATACGACCAGGGCTCATTCTTTTACATATGTTAGCCATCTCAGGCGTCTTTCATTAAGGATTGAGAACATTCCTTGGGTATTGGCACGCGTCAGGATCCCACTATTTGGCACTATTTGGCACCATTTAATGCCAAGGATGCGACGCAGGCACCTCAAGTGGAAGCTATTAAGCTTGCGCTCATGGGATGTATAAGTAGTACATGTCTCGCTCCCGTATAGCAGCGTAAGGATGACGCAGGCTTGATAGACACACAGTTTGGTTTTCTCCGTTACCTTAATGTTTTGCCAAACCCGTTTATTTAATTTAGCCATTGTGACAGATGCCTTGCCAATTCTACTGCTTATTTCGTCCTCTATGGACAGTGAGTTGAAGACTTTGGACTTTAAGTAGGTTAAGCTGTCTACAATCTCAAAGTTTTCATTGTCGATGTTGATTGTAGGAGGAAAACGTGTGTCTTGGGCCATGATGTTTTTCTTTTTCAAGCTGATTTTCAGACCAAATTCTTTTCAGGCGTTGGAGAAGCTTGACACGAGTTGTTTCAAACCAGTAACTGTGTGTGCTGTCAGTGCCGCATCATCCGCTCAAGAAATAGGACATCTGTCGTTTTGGTTTTGGCTTCGAGGAGGGCAGTGTTGAAAAGTCCTCCATCAGCTCTGGTGTGTAACCAGATTCCATCACTGCTATCCTTGAATGCGTATCGAATCTGTACAGAGAAGAATATTGCGAACCGTGTTGGTGCGAGTACACAACCTTGTTTAACTCCGCAGTTTGACTGGAACGGCTTCTGACGTAGCTCCGTCGAACTGCACTCTGCCCTGCATATTTTCATGGAACTGTCTCATGATGGCAAGTAGGTGTGGGGGACAGCCAATATTTTCCAGAATTTCGAATAGCTCGTTGCGACTGAATAAATCAAAGGCTTTCATAAGGTACACAAATGAAATGTAAAGCGGCATCTGCATTTTCCTGGAGCTGCCGTATCGAGAAGACCATGTCTATGGTAGACCGACCAGCCCGGATATCGCACTGTATCGAGAAGACCATGTCTATGTTAGACCGACCAGCCCGAATATCGCACCGTATCGAGAATACCATGTCTATGTTAGACCGACCAGCCCGAATATCGCACCGTATCGAGAAGACCATGTCTATGGTAGACCGACCAGCCCGAATATCGCACCGTATCGAGAAGACCATGTCTATGGTAGACCGACGAGCCCGGACACCGCACTGAGATTCTGGATAAACTTGGGAGGATAAGGTCTATAATCCAAGGCAGCGCATCTCAAACTGTGGGTTGAACATTATCTGAAACTGTATGCCACGGTTACCACAGTCTCGAGCACCGCTCTAGATGACATCCCCGCTATGCCGTCGATGAAGGAACTTGATGTCGTGCCCACACAGGAAGAGCTGAGCAAAGCAATTGACAGCCTAGCTTGTGTAAAAGCCACTGGGAATGATGGCATACCACCAGAAGCTCTAAAGAGCGACAAGGCAGCGTTAATCTAACCTTTGCACAACCTTCTATCCATCTGCTGGGAAAAGGGATACATCCCACAGGACTTAAAGAGTGCAAATATAGTGACACTGTATAAGAACAAGGGCGATAGAAGTGACGTCAAAAACTATCGCGGCATCTCACTCCTTAGTATTGTAGGAAGGCTTTTGCCCGTGTCACACTCACACTATTTGAGGATCACTCAATCCCTTAACCGTATGAGAATCTCTGATGTCCATCTCATTTGCATATGAAAGTCACCTCCGTTGTCCCACCCATCCGTTTGAACAGCTGAGACCAACTGAGTCCATTCATGTCAAGTCTATTGATTCGATCGTATCTCTAGCGTTGGGACAGAGGGGATCACGTGACCAGGCCGACTGTCCAACAACGCAGAATGTTTTAAACATTGACTGAACTGGACTGCATGTAAACACACAATGGTCAGTTTATGGCGTCATCAGCTGAATGTCTCATCGAATAAGGGGAAATCATAATTCTTCAATTTTCGAGTAAAGATAATAACCATAGCAAAACAGTCACAACATTACGTCGATGTAAATCTTATAATATATAAAAAGCCTGTAATGAATAAAACTGTATTACTCATTTTATTTATTCATTTCAATTTATTTAATATCAATCTTTTTATGTATTAATAGAGATAACATTCCGAAATTGGCGGCTAGATATAGCTCTAAAAAATTAGCGGAGAATATACTTCTACTTTCCATTAAATGAAGTCATGTGACCTAACATGTATTCAAGTTACAACACTTTTATATTATACTAGTAACAAAGCCCGCCCAAGGACGGGAATAAGTGTAGGGTGACCTGTGAAGTTCATGGACGCTATGTTTTGGTAGTTGTTATGCTGAAGCGTTTGCTGGACATTGTCGTCGCAGGGCAAGGGATGTGGACAACAAAAACAGCAAAAACAAAAAAACAACAACAGCAGCAACAACAACAAAAACAACAACAGCAACAAAACAAAACGAGAACAACAACAAAAACAACAACAACACCTAAACAACAACAAAAAAACAACAAAACAACAACAGCAACAACAACAAAACAAAACAACAACAGCAACAAAAACAAAACAACAACAACAACAAAACAACAAAAAAACAACAATACAAAAACAACAACAACAAAACAACAACAAAACTACAACAGCAACAACAACAAAACAAAAACAACATAACAACAACAACAAAAAAACAACTACAACAGCCACAGCAACAACAACAGCAACAACAACAAAGCAACAACAACAAAACAATAACAATAACAACAACCACAAAACAACAACAAAACAACAACAAAAA
Organism: Ampullaceana balthica; assembly: GCA_944989445.1. Taxonomy (NCBI): domain Eukaryota; kingdom Metazoa; phylum Mollusca; class Gastropoda; family Lymnaeidae; genus Ampullaceana; species Ampullaceana balthica. Next base: position 3,408,677 of record CALYLW010000027.1, read on the forward strand.
ACAACAACAAAACAATAACAATAACAACAACCACAAAACAACAACAAAACAACAACAAAAAACAACAACAACAAAACAACAACAACAACAATAACAGCAACAAAAAACAAACAACACTTAAAACGCTTGCCACTACCCCCCAGGACCATCAAGGAAAATGCATTTAACAGAATTGTCATTGGAATAAGCGGCAGGCATAGTGGGAACAACATGATGAATTATGACAAAAAAACTGCACCAAAAATAACTCGTTTCGAACCTCCGTGTAATATGTAAATTTTTCTCCGCTAGTGATTGGCTGTAGGAGTCATATGTGTTTGAGCGACCAATCGCTATAGATGACGGGACAAAAAGGACAGAAAGACAGAAACTTGCCTTTTATTATATAAAAAAAAGGATAAGACTCTCTGTATTGCTAACACCCCCCTCAACACTCATGATTGGCCAACCCATTATTTCAACGCTCCTACAGTGGGTTAATATTTGATTAACATACCCATTTACATTGCATACATATGAAATTTATGTGTATGTGCGTGCTGGCTAATATACGACCACGAGTAAAGGGAACATGTCATTTTCAACATACTCACTTTGGTCAGGGAACATGCTAGTCGTGGCCAACATATGTCCATGTGTAAAGGGAACATGCTAGTAGTGGCCAACATATTCCCATGTGTAAAGGGAACTTGCTAGTAGTGGCCAACATATGCCCATGTGTTAAGGGAACATGCTAGTCGTGGCCAACATATGTCCATGTGTTAAGGGAACATGCTAGTCGTGGCCAACATATGTCCATGTGTTAAGGGAACATGCTAGTCGTGGCCAATAATATGTCCATGTGTTAAGGGAACATGCTAGTTGTGGACAACATATGTCCAAGTGTTAAGGGAACATGCTAGTCATGGCCAACATATGCCCATGTGTTAAGGGTACATATGTGTTGTTTGGAAGTCATTCCCAAACCACAAGCTCATGTTTTTTTCACAGTTGTTATTTGACAATGAAGACCAGATTTGCGCTCTGGCAAACACTAGCGGTCAGCAGTGTTTTAGCCAAACAGCATATGGCACGACCGCTTGGACGTGCAAACACAATGGTCAGACCACATCAGTGTGGACGCCAGAGACCGAATGTGAAGATTCCTCAAGTTCTCGATATGTTCCAAAAGCCAAAAATAGTTGGATAATTGTATAAACATGTCGCTCATTTACTGCAATATGTCATTGTACATAATTTACATTGCCCTTTTATAATGATATAATTAGATGCTGAGGTATTTTTCCTCTCTGAGGCTACCATGAAACTTGGCTATTTAATAATTTCTAAACTAGTTTTCAATCTAAAAAGTGTCATAACTATTTTGACTTAAGCCCACGGAGTTTTAAAAATTAAATGTCAAGCTGAAATGTAAAAAAATTCTGATCAAAAGCAGACACCCAAAACAATGCGTACAACGAAACAATGCGTACAACGAAACAATGCGTACTTGCATACAACGAAACAATGCGTACTTGCATACAACGAAACAATGCGTACTTGCATACAACGAAACAATGCGTACTTGCATACAACGAAACAATGCGTACTTGCATACAACGAAACAATGCGTACTTGCATACAACGAAACAATGCGTACTTGCATACAACGAAACAATGCGTACTTGCATACAACGAAACAATGCGTACTTGCATACAACGAAACAATGCGTACTTGCATACAACGAAACAATGCGTACTTGCATACAACGAAACAATGCGTACTTGCATACAACGAAACAATGCGTACTTGCATACAACGAAACAATGCGTACTTGCATACAACGAAACAATGCGTACTTGCATACAACGAAACAATGCGTACTTGCATACAACGAAACAATGCGTACTTGCATACAACGAAACAATGCGTACTTGCATACAACGAAACAATGCGTACTTGCATACAACGAAACAATGCGTACTTGCATACAACGAAACAATGCGTACTTGCATACAACGAAACAATGCGTACTTGCATACAACGAAACAATGCGTACTTGCATACAACGAAACAATGCGTACTTGCATACAACGAAACAATGCGTACTTGCATACAACGAAACAATGCGTACTTGCATACAACGAAACAATGCGTACTTGCATACAACGAAACAATGCGTACTTGCATACAACGAAACAATGCGTACTTGCATACAACGAAACAATGCGTACTTGCATACAACGAAACAATGCGTACTTGCATACAACGAAACAATGCGTACTTGCATACAACGAAACAATGCGTACTTGCATACAACGAAACAATGCGTACTTGCATACAACGAAACAATGCGTACTTGCATACAACGAAACAATGCGTACTTGCATACAACGAAACAATGCGTACTTGCATACAACGAAACAATGCGTACTTGCATACAACGAAACAATGCGTACTTGCATACAACGAAACAATGCGTACTTGCATACAACGAAACAATGCGTACTTGCATACAACGAAACAATGCGTACTTGCATACAACGAAACAATGCGTACTTGCATACAACGAAACAATGCGTACTTGCATACAACGAAACAATGCGTACTTGCATACAACGAAACAATGCGTACTTGCATACAACGAAACAATGCGTACTTGCATACAACGAAACAATGCGTACTTGCATACAACGAAACAATGCGTACTTGCATACAACGAAACAATGCGTACTTGCATACAACGAAACAATGCGTACTTGCATACAACGAAACAATGCGTACTTGCATACAACGAAACAATGCGTACTTGCATACAACGAAACAATGCGTACTTGCATACAACGAAACAATGCGTACTTGCATACAACGAAACAATGCGTACTTGCATACAACGAAACAATGCGTACTTGCATACAACGAAACAATGCGTACTTGCATACAACGAAACAATGCGTACTTGCATACAAACAATGCACTGACAACGAAACAATGCGTACTTGCATACAACGAAACAATGCGTACTTGCATACAACGAAACAATGCGTACTTGCATACAACGAAACAATGCGTACTTGCATACAACGAAACAATGCGTACTTGCATACAACGAAACAATGCGTACTTGCATACAACGAAACAATGCGTACTTGCATACAACGAAACAATGCGTACTTGCATACAACGAAACAATGCGTACTTGCATACAACGAAACAATGCGTACTTGCATACAACGAAACAATGCGTACTTGCATACAACGAAACAATGCGTACTTGCATACAACGAAACAATGCGTACTTGCATACAACGAAACAATGCGTACTTGCATACAACGAAACAATGCGTACTTGCATACAACGAAACAATGCGTACTTGCATACAACGAAACAATGCGTACTTGCATACAACGAAACAATGCGTACTTGCATACAACGAAACAATGCGTACTTGCATACAACGAAACAATGCGTACTTGCATACAACGAAACAATGCGTACTTGCATACAACGAAACAATGCGTACTTGCATACAACGAAACAATGCGTACTTGCATACAACGAAACAATGCGTACTTGCATACAACGAAACAATGCGTACTTGCATACAACGAAACAATGCGTACTTGCATACAACGAAACAATGCGTACTTGCATACAACGAAACAATGCGTACTTGCATACAACGAAACAATGCGTACTTGCATACAACGAAACAATGCGTACTTGCATACAACGAAACAATGCGTACTTGCATACAACGAAACAATGCGTACTTGCATACAACGAAACAATGCGTACTTGCATACAACGAAACAATGCGTACTTGCATACAACGAAACAATGCGTACTTGCATACAACGAAACAATGCGTACTTGCATACAACGAAACAATGCGTACTTGCATACAACGAAACAATGCGTACTTGCATACAACGAAACAATGCGTACTTGCATACAACGAAACAATGCGTACTTGCATACAACGAAACAATGCGTACTTGCATACAACGAAACAATGCGTACTTGCATACAACGAAACAATGCGTACTTGCATACAACGAAACAATGCGTACTTGCATACAACGAAACAATGCGTACTTGCATACAACGAAACAATGCGTACTTGCATACAACGAAACAATGCGTACTTGCATACAACGAAACAATGCGTACTTGCATACAACGAAACAATGCGTACTTGCATACAACGAAACAATGCGTACTTGCATACAACGAAACAATGCGTACTTGCATACAACGAAACAATGCGTACTTGCATACAACGAAACAATGCGTACTTGCATACAACGAAACAATGCGTACTTGCATACAACGAAACAATGCGTACTTGCATACAACGAAACAATGCGTACTTGCATACAACGAAACAATGCGTACTTGCATACAACGAAACAATGCGTACTTGCATACAACGAAACAATGCGTACTTGCATACAACGAAACAATGCGTACTTGCATACAACGAAACAATGCGTACTTGCATACAACGAAACAATGCGTACTTGCATACAACGAAACAATGCGTACTTGCATACAACGAAACAATGCGTACTTGCATACAACGAAACAATGCGTACTTGCATACAACGAAACAATGCGTACTTGCATACAACGAAACAATGCGTACTTGCATACAACGAAACAATGCGTACTTGCATACAACGAAACAATGCGTACTTGCATACAACGAAACAATGCGTACTTGCATACAACGAAACAATGCGTACTTGCATACAACGAAACAATGCGTACTTGCATACAACGAAACAATGCGTACTTGCATACAACGAAACAATGCGTACTTGCATACAACGAAACAATGCGTACTTGCATACAACGAAACAATGCGTACTTGCATACAACGAAACAATGCGTACTTGCATACAACGCAGCTCAAAATATGAGAAAGTTATTATATTATAAACTGGTGGCGATATTTAGTTGACCAAGTGAAAGATAAAGAGTATAAGTTCTGCAATTCGATTAAATAAACTTGAAAAAGTAATAGTACTTAGAATAATCAAATAAGAAATGGGTAAATAGCACATAATAAATGAGACAAATTTATTTGTGATATAGTTATGATTTCATTGTGATAAGTTATGATTTTACTGTGATAAGTTATGATTTTACTGTGATAAGTTATGATTTTACTGTGACAAGTTATCGTTTTACTGTGATAAGTTATGATTTTACTGTGATAAGTTATCGTTTTACTGTGATAAGTTATGATTTTACTGTGATAAGTTATGATTTTACTGTGATAAGTTATCGTTTTACTGTGATAAGTTATGATTTTACTGTGATAAGTTATTGTTTTACTGTGATAAGTTATGATTTTACTGTGATAAGTTATTGTTTTACTGTGATAAGTTATGATTTTACTGTGATAAGTTATGATTTTACTGTGATAAGTTATGGTTTTACTGTGATAAGTTATGATTTTACTGTGATAAGTTATAATTTTACTGTGATAAGTTATGATTTTACTGTGATAAGTTATGATTTTACTGTGATAAGTCATGACATATTTCTAAATTTGATTTAACACAAATAATTAAATAAAGTTATATGCTCTTTTAAAAATGTTGATAGTTCAATGTAAGTGTTAAATATATATATTTTAAAAATGTTGATAGTTCAATGTAAGTGTTAAATATATATATTTTAAAAATGTTGATAGTTCAATGTAAGTGTTAAATATATATATTTTAAATATGTTGATAGTTCAATGTAAGTGTTAAATATATATATTTTAAAAATGTTGATAGTTCAATGTAAGTGTTAAATATATATATATTAAAAATGTTGATAGTTCAATGTAAGTGTTAAATATATATATTTTAAAAATGTTGATAGTTCAATGTAAGTGTTAAATATATATATTTTAAATATGTTGATAGTTCAATGTAAGTGTTAAATATATATATTTTAAAAATGTTGATAGTTCAATGTAAGTGTTAAATATATATATTTTAAATATGTTGATAGTTCAATGTAAGTGTTAAATATATATTTTTTAAAAATGTTGATAGTTCAATGTAAGTGTTAAATATATATATTTTAAATATGTTGATAGTTCAATGTAAGTGTTAAATATATATATTTTAAAAATGTTGATAGTTCAATGTAAGTGTTAAATATATATATTTTAAAAATGTTGATAGTTCAATGTAAGTGTTAAATATATATATTTTAAATATGTTGATAGTTCAATGTAAGTGTTAAATATATATATTTTAAAAATGTTGAAAGTTCAATGTAAGTGTTAAATATATAATATTTTTTTTAGATATTCACACGTTGCTATGTCTATCTAACCGGACAGGATTAAAGAGTTGCCTAAAAATGTGACCACATAAATAATATAAAGGCCCTGGTCACTCATTCTGTAACGCTAAGCGACATAATTAGCAATCTCTTTTTTTTTAAATTGAAAATATAGACGTAAAATCATAATCATTTTGGTTTCTAAATTAACAGAGCGTGTGGTGTTTCTCGCTGTAAAATATTATTTTTGACGTCATTGTTTGAGCTTATATATTTTAATTTTGGAAAAGGGATTTATAGAAAAATGTTGGAATAAATAAATCATTGTAATGAACTAGAATTTAAATATTCATTCTATTTATTGAACTCATTCACATACCAATTTTTGGTTGTCGGACACGCTGATTCGAACGTATGCAATAAAATTTACATAAGTTACTTGGGATTTTGAAAAAGTGGGCGCCGTAGGCGCCCCAGAACAACCTACTTCTGTATATTATTCAATGACATTATCAAAAATCCATTGTTACATTTTCATCGTTTCTTTAATCAATACTTTCATTTTGTCCTTAAACCAAAGTCGTTGTTTCCAATCCCTGTAGTGGACAGAACAATTCGATGGTCACCAGCAAAAATTCCACTGTAGCTGATTCTCTCCAAACGCCTTTATTCACCCACCTCAGAGTGGAGATGAAGAAATGAAGTTTCCTGAGGATTTATGTATTTGTCTGCGAGAAGCATTTAACACACTCAACATCCTCCCGACATGTAGAGGGTGTGATGTATGTATGTGCACACGATAGAATAGGGCTTCTCAAACGCTCGTTTACCGGACTTCAAACAGGTACTCAATAAATACACGAGGTTGATTAGAAGATTTTCGAAATGGTATTTATGGTTAAATGTGTATCATTAAATAAAAAATAAGTAGTTAAGTCCCCTTCTCAAACCATGATGGCCTATTTGGGGGTGGTAGGTGAAGGGCAGGTGAAGAAGCGTTTACAGGCTTTTGTTAGCCACGGCATTGGAGCGCGGGATTGTTTGATAGTACAATGCCCTTCAACCTTTACTTTCACCTACCAATGTTAGGTTGTTGTTTATAAATAAATATCATTAATGTAATAACGGGCTTGAATATAAGAATGATTCATACACAAGAGATTGTTTTCATGTAACCACTTAAGTGTGCTATGATCTGTGTATCATCTCAACGGTTTCTCTCCACATCACAATAAGGCTGCATTATAAAACAACAACAACCACAAAACAAGTTTAAAAGACTTTTCATGGGAGAAGAAATTACATTTTAGGGGAAATAAGCGATTACAGGTTTTGAAAATATAATTTTATATAAATATAACATGAAAGTTTATTATAAATTAACACTCATGGGGGGCCGGGCCCAAAAATGTCTTTTTTGCACCTATATGAGCAATATGAAAATTAATTTAACATCGGCTACTGAGTAAATGGAAGGATCTTGATCAAACTTGGTACATAAAAACATGATGGCCAATATAACAGCTGCCAATCTGGCATGAGAAAGTTAAAGCATCTAAAATTTTGCTGGTGGCATGCCTCTTATTCTTCTCATGATGGCCCATATAACAGCTGCTAATCTGGCATGAGAAAGTTAAAGATTGTACAACGGTCAACGACTTTCTATGAAATAAGATGATGAGAAAAGTCCACCAAGCTACAATTGTCAATGGGAAATTAAAGGGCAAGAACCGTGTTGCCACGTATGTAAAGGCCAAGAACCGTGTTGCCACGTATTTAAAGGCCTAGAACCGTGTTACCACGAATTCCGATGATTCAAACTTATGTGCCATTTGAACTAACACGTTTCAGATTTCAGGGTGATTCTTTTTTGCAATGATCCTTAACAAAACACAAGAACAATCACTGCAAGTGTGTGGACTAGATTTGGGGAATCCATGCTTCTCACGTAGACAACAGTAACTGGATGTGGCCAGTGTGGCCAATGTGGCCAATGTGGCCAGCTCACGACAGGGAAAACCTGATTTATTGGTGTACGCACAAGACGGGAAAATAAAACAAACTCGTAAAAACAAAGTTTTTGACTATAAACCCCTTATATATGAGACATAACTAACAGTATTATGTTCAAACGCGACAAACATTCAGAGACTGAATCTGTATTTAACTCCCCTTTGCTTTATAACCGGGGGAGGGGGGGAGAGGGGGAAAGGTCTGGTCACCGATCGCTGGACCGAGCTCAGCGTGACACGTAAAATATAAACAAAAGCACGCCGGTACATCGACGATGTTGTGTCAACGCGCGAACTGAGCTGTCACGTGAAAAAATACAATAACAAATCGTGTAATCGAATTACATATGCCGTATAGAGATAAACTAAAAATGCATTAATTTAATTACGGTACGTTCGATCGATCTGAAATTTTGATACGAAGCATTGTTAGTTGACGCGGGTCCTTGTGTCAAATTTCACCTCGATGGCTTCACGGGAAGTGGGTCCTTTTAATTATTAACCCGCTTTTATGTATCCATCCACCCTTCCTTCAAATCTTTAAACGTAAAATTAAACCATTTCTGATGGTCCTAGAGATCTCACAATTTAACCACAGATAGATCTCTAATGACAATGCATTGTATCAAAATTTCAGATCGATCGAATGTACCGTAATTAAATTAATCAATTTTTAGTTTATCTCTATTTATCACTATTTAAAATGTATAGTCGTCTGCTAGAGTTGACCTCCACGGCTCACTGGTTTCACTCCAGGCCTCGTTTACCAAATTCCCGTGTTTTCATCAAGGACAGGGGAGATCAGCGCGTTTCAGTCTGTAAATGTTTGTAAATAAAAGCGTGTCCTTTTTAAAAAAAGATTTTTTACATTTTAATTATTTTAATTTTGTTTTTCCGCCTGCCCGCCCAAGACAGAGACGGCGGTGAAGTTACTAGAAGGGATTTTATTAGAACTAACGTCTATTCACAAGAATCAGCGTTTTCATCGAACGTGCTCCACTCAGCACCCTCAGACCCCCTTCATCGTGCTCCACTCAGCACCCTCAGACCCCTCCAACTTGCTCCACTCAGCACCCCCAGACCCCCTTCATCGTGCTCCACTCAGCACCCTCAGACCCCCTCCAACGTGCTCCACTCAGCACCCTCAGACCCTTTTCAACGTGCTCCACTCAGCACCCCCAGACCCCCTTCATCGTGCTCCACTCAGCACCCTCAGACCCCTCCAACTTGCTCCACTCAGCACCCCCAGACCCCCTTCATCGTGCTCCACTCAGCACCCTCAGACCCCCTCCAACGTGCTCCACTCAGCACCCTCAGACCCTTTTCAACGTGCTCCACTCAGCACCCCCAGACCCCTTCATCGTGCTCCACTCAGCACCCCGAGACCCCCTCCAACGTGCTCCCCTCAGCACCCTCAGACCCTCTTCAACGTGCTCCACTCAGCACCCCCAGACCCCCTCCAACGTGATCCACTCATCACCCCCAGACCCGGTTCATCGTGCTCCACTCAGCACTCTCAGACCCCCTTCAACATGCTCCACTCAGCACCCTCAGACCCCCTTCAACATGCTCCACTCAGCACCCTCAGACCCCCTTCAACGTGCTCCACTCAGCACCCCAGACCCCCTTCAACGTGCTCCACTCAGCACACTCAGACCCCCTCCAACGTGCTCCACTCAGCACCCCCAGACCCCCTCCAACGTGCTTCACTGAGCACCCCCAATCCCACTTCAACGTGCTCCACTGAGCACCCCCAGACCCCCTTCAACATGCTCCACTCAGCACCCTCAGACCCCCTCCAACGTGCTCCTATTAGCACCCCCAGACCCCCTCCTTTTATACTGAAGATTACTGACTGCTACGTTTATCCATTGTTCATGTCACGTCTTGCATTTTTATTTGAGTTTAAATGTTGGTTTTCCTCGTTTGATCAGGCAACCCATTCCCCTTCGGAATTCCGGACGGAAAAAACAGAACTTTTATGTGTTAGTTATTACATACGGATGGTGTATTAAATTATCTTTAGTCTTTACTCAATAACGTGTATACTTGAGAGAATATTCCCTAAACGCAGACAGAAGAAAATGGTAGAGCTCAATTAGTATAATAAAATTGAATATTGTGGCTCATTCAAGTTGTTTAATCTTGTACCAGAATTTTTCAGACAATGGGCGCCACATTTCGAATTCAGTAGCATAGAGCCATAGAGCCAAAGAGCCATAGATATAATAACATTATATGATAGAGCAGCTGAACATAACGTTGCCACTTACAGCTTACTTTTATTTTTGAAAGTTCGAATTTTTAGGATGTTAATAGCACATATTTATTTATTTTAATACTTTCAAATAGTATATTTACCTTTTAATATAGATTTGGGCAATTTTGAAATAAAAAACTAGACAAATCAAATAAACCTAGATCTAAGTTGAAAACTCTACAGCTGGCTGCACAGTAAAGTTGAAATTCTTAAGGATAGTAACAAATTAAAGTGGATATCCACTTTAATGAAAAAGATAGCCCAATTTGTGACGAGTGCATGCTATTTGTTTTTCTGAGAATTTTTATACCTCAGATTGTTTAAATAAAGTAATAGATGGATAACTTGAAAGCAGGGTATGAGTGAGCCAGACACTGACAGGACGTAACAAAACAGCGAACGTTTCGGCAAAGATCCTTCCTAAACGAACAAATAGTGCACAAATAAAACGAAAATAAAGAAATAAAAAATAAAACTTAGCTGCGGTAAAATCAAAAGAGTCCATGAGAGCAATAGTAAGAAGAAAATAGTATGAGATCATATAAGAAAGGCTGGGTGTGGCCAACCATTTATGTTGTGAGCGCAAACACAATATTCATCCCATGTGATGTTAGGGTCCCATACTCTTGGATTAGTCTATTCTCCAGACTGACCCTGCCGGGTGTGTTTGTGCAAGAGACCATGGTGGTGACACACATGTCATCGACGCCCATGTGATCACGTTCATTGAAGTGTCGGGAGACAGGATACTGTGTGTCGTGTGTAGTCGCACGTACATGCTGCGCGATACGGGAGGAGAGTAACCTCCCCGTCACACCTATGTATTTCAAAGAGCAACGTTTCAAGATGTACATTTCAAAATCCTGTTCATTTAAATTCAGTTTTATCACGGATATATTTACCAAGATCGTTATATCGTTAATTGAATGGGAGATAATATCTTAAAGTACAAAATGACATTTGGGCCCCCGGCCCCCGACACAAAAGAAATTGACATTAGAAGTTTAGTACCCTTACGTATTTTAATATGGGCTACCAAGTTTTTGTATTCAAAGTTTGGGGAAGTATTTTAATATGGGCTACCAAGTTTTTGCATACAAAGTTTGGTTAAGTATTTTAATATGGGCTACCACGTTATTGCATACAAAGTTTGGTTAAGATTTATTAATTTACTCAGTAGCTAACGCATAAACTAATTTTTATATAGCTTATATAAGCAACAAGAAAAGCGAAATTAAGGACCCCAGAGCCCATGTAGTGCAAGATATAAAGTTCAAAACACATGTTCAATTCATTCAATTGTGTTATGGATAAACTTATCTATATTTCTCAAGATCGTTCATAAATAAATGGGAAATAAAATCTTAAACGTTTATTTTAAAAAAGACATTTTGAGCCCCCAGCCCCGAATAAATGGATATTAGGAAATTATTTCCTATAGTATTTCAATATGGGTCATCAAGTTGTTATTGTTTGGTCAAGGTCCATCAATTCACCCAGTAGCTATCGCTTAAAATAATTTGTATATAGCTCATATTAGAAAACAATTACATTATGGGTCCCCGGCGCTCCATGAGTGTTAAATTTTGAAAAAACGGTTGTCAGTTGCCATCCCGGGAGCGTACTCAAGGGTCTCCAAAAGACCATGGGTATCGGGTGAATGGTTTAGTCAGCTATAAAGGACATGCATACATAGATCTACATACTTTCATTTTTAAATCCTTTATATTAACTCGTGGTGTCTGCGGCCAACCTTGCTTGCTTGTCGCCAAAACTTTTGATCGATTTTTTACCGACTTGCTCGCAAGTTAGCGAGCTGAAATTTTGCAGGCAGTTTTGTACCGATGATAAAAACAATGTATCAAAATTTCAGATCGATCGCATGTACCGTAATTAAATTATTGATTTTTAGATTATTTTATTTATTCCTATGTATCATGCTATTTTTTGAGACAGAGCGTCGCGGTGCGTATTATATTGAACAACCTTTCTGTCGCGCAATAAGGTGCGTATTTTATTGACAGCTCTTTTTATAAACATATTCCTGATCGGTGCGCATTATATTAAACATGTTTTATGACACAACTGCAATTTTGTATTTCTGGATGGTCTGGCGCTGCGTATTATAATGAACATTCTTTTAATTACTTCTCGTACAAAAAGGATTTATAGTCAAAAACTTGTTTTTTTACGGGTTTTTCTTATTATTTTCTTTTATTTGCGTACGCTTTGTTCGTTCGGGAAGGCTCTTTGCCAAACATTTAGCCGTTTTGTTACATCCTTTCAGACTCACTCATACCCTGTATTTAGTGTATGACATGTGGGTTCTGTTAGCCTGATTGCAGTCTCACCCATATTTTTTTCACTTGTTTAAATAAAGTAGTTTTAGACTTTCTTTAAAAAAATAATATATAAAATTAAATTATCAATATTATAGCTAGAATTTGAAGATCTTATCTTATCTTATCTGTTTACAGACGCTCCTTCTATACAGAAGATTATTGCGTCCTACGCTTATCTATGGTTTGTGTTTAGTCCTGCATTTTTATTAGAGATTTAAATGTTGATAAAGTGTTGGTTTTCCTGGATTCTTCAGGCAACCCATTCCACGCCCGAATTCCGGACGGGAAGAAGGAAAACTTGTATGTGTTTGTTCTTGCATACGGAATAAGAAAGGTGTTTTTATCTTTATGTCTATCTGAGGGTTGTATTAAGTTATCTTTGTGTTGTATTTCTAAATTAGAATTAATTGCTTTATGTATGATTACTACTTTGCTCTTGGTTCTTCTATCCTCTAGTGTTTCAAGGTTTAATGATTTAACTAATGGTGTTATTCTTGTCAGTTTTGAATATTCTCCAGTAATGAATCTGGCAGCTCTTTTTTGAATTTGTTCTAGTTTATCAATGTTTTCTTTGGTGGATGGGTCCCATACAGAAGATGCATATTCTAGTACAGGTCTCACCAAAGTGAGGTAGCATTTTAGTTTTATATCTCTATTACATTTGTTAAAGTTTCTTTTTATAAAGCCTAAGGTTTTGTTTGATTTTTTAATAACTTCATTGACATGGGGATTCCATAATAGTTTCTCATTTATTAAGACTCCTAAGTATTTTGCATCTTTAGTTTGGGTCAGTTCTTTTCCATGAATGTAATATTTTGAATTTATTTGTTTCTTTTTCTTTGTTACTCTTAAAAGTTGACACTTTTCTGGGTGGAAAGACATACTCCAGTTAGTTTCCCATTTTATCAATTCATCTAAGTCTTTTTGTAAAATTTTGCTATCTTGTTCTGATTTAATTGTTCTATAGATTATACAATCATCAGCAAATAACCTAACTTTTGTACCTGTTGAGATGTTGTTGGGTAAATCATTTATATAAATTAAAAAGAGTAAGGGACCTAGCACAGTTCCTTGTGGAACTCCTGAGTTAACCTTTATTGGTGCAGATTTAGAGCCATTAATTATTACAGTTTGCTCCCTGCCCAAAAGGAAGTCTTGGATCCAGTGATGTAAGGAACCTGAGATTCCAAAGTAGTTAAGTTTTTTAAGTAAACTAAGGTGGTGAACTTTGTCAAATGCTTTTGAGAAGTCTAGTAATATTGTATCTATTTGATCATTTTTGTCTAAGCCTTTTGATAGTTCATCTATTAAACCTATTAATTGTGTTTCACATGATTTGTTTTTTCTAAAGCCATGTTGATGTGGGCATAGGGCATTATATTTGTCAAGGTGGTTAACTATTCTACTATATATTATGTGTTCTAGTAATTTACACGTGATACTAGTTAGTGATACTGGCCTGTAATTACCAGAGTCTGGTTTATCCCCTTTCTTAAAGAGTGGAGTTACGTTAGCTAATTTCCAATCCTGGGGCCCTTTACCCTGTTTTAGAGAGGCTTGAAAGATAACTACAAGGATAGGCGACAGTTCATTGCTTAGTTATTTTAATAACCTTGCAGGCAAATCATCTGGGCCAATTGCTTTGTTTATTTTTAAGTTTTTTAGGAGTGAATGTATACCTATCTCATCTACAGTTATGTTACCTATTTCTTCCATTTTATTTAAATTTATTAAAACTTCTTTGTCGCCTTAGGCAGAAAAGGATGATGCAAAATATGTGTTAAGGATATTAGCTTTAGTTTCATTATCATTATAGGTTTTATTATTTGAGCCTTTTAGTGTGGCTATTCCTGAAGGTTCCATTTTTTAAGATTTGATAAAGGACCATAAGTTTTTATTGTTATCTTTGGTAATTACATTGTTTATATATTCATTTTGGAGGTTTCGAATAAGTTTTTGTGTCAAGTGTTTAATCTTTAAGTATTTTTTGTGTATCCTATATGAATAGGTAGCTTTATATTTCTTAAATAAGTTCTCTTTTTGTTTGCATATCTTTTTCAATCTAGAATTTAACCAGCATTTGTTAATTTTATTTGATGTTAGTTTTGTTGGAACATTCTCATCCATTATAGTTTTTAGATTTGTTTTTATATCTTTCCAAATTTCTTCTACTGGGCTATTTGTGTTAAATTTACGTAGGAAAGTTTGTTGGAAGTTAGCCGCTGATTGGTGTAGTTTTATTGAATTACATTTATTCCAAAGATAGATTATTCTTCTAGGTATCTTATTAATTTTAGTTTTTATTGTATTGTTGACCCTAACAATATCATGGTCGGACAGTCCTTGAATTATTTTATAGTCTAACACTAGTCCTGGTCTATTTGTTAGGAATAAATCTAGTGTTTTATTTTTCCTTGTTGCTGTTTTTACTATCTGTTCTAGGTTTACGTTGTTTATAGTGTCTAAAAAGTGTTCATTAATTTCTTTGTTAGTTTGATGGTTATCAATTGTATAATTTTTCCAATTTACATCTGGAAGATTAAAGTCCCCCATAATCCATAGAACTGCATTTTTATTATTCTCTTTTATGAAAGTTAATTGACTACAAAGATTGTTCATGTATTCTAGGTTTGTATTCGGAGGTCTATATATACTGCCTACAATAAGTGGGGATGAGTTTGGTGTAATTATTTTACAAGAAATAGACTCTATATTAAAATTTGGCTGTGTAGTAATTTCTTCAGCTATAATATTTGATTTAATTGCAAGTAGCACGTCTCCATAATTGTCTGGTCTGTCTTTCCTAAAAATATTATAATTGGTGTTTAAAATCTCAGAGTTATATATGTTGGGGTTCAACCAAGTTTCAGAACCAGCAATTATGTCTGGTTCTTCTGTTTTTATAAGTAGTTCTAAATCTGGAATTTTATTTTTTATGCTTTGGAAATTAACTATTAGTGTTTTGAGAATGTTTTGATTATTATTATTATTAGATTTTTAATGGGTAATTTTATGGGTTTGTGTGGTAGGTTTCATTTTATCTAGTGGTTTATTTATAAAAGGATTAGCCAAAACACTGTAAGAGTTTGTGGTGATCAGGTCCTTATAGTTAAATAAATCTGAACTGATTTGGGGCAACCCACAATGTATGCAGTGCCACGATGCATATTTATTTCTTAGGCCTATTGCTATGTGCTTTGGTGTGTTAGCATGAAGGCATGCTATGTGGTACCATTCATTGCAGGTGTCACACTGAATGGTTCCTTGTTTGCTAGTGCATGCCTTAATACAAATTTGACATTTAGATGATACTGGGCCTGGGTTAAGTTCTATGTCGCCTGAGAGAAGCAAAATTAAGATTAAGTGTTTTTGCCTATATCTACATATTTTATGTTTCCATTGTTTGAAGGAGATTACCTTTATATTTATTGTGCTTAAGATAGAGGTGTAGTCAGTGTGATTTGTGTTGTGGTGGTTTATAATTATTGATATATTACTCTGATTTTTAGGATGCTTGTTGGTTGGCGTTAATGTCCTTAAAAGTAGTGTGGTTATTACTAAGACTAAGATGAAAATTCTCATTTTCGGGTAAGTGTTAGACTAGGTTTAATTTTAAGGCTTAAGACTATTACTAATTACTATTATTATTATTATTATTATTATTTTATGATACTATAAGTTATGTATAATTTTGTTAAAGTTAAAGTGTGTTTAATTGTTCTAATTTGATTAAGTTCAATTAAATTTAAATATGAATTCTACACCTAGTAATCAAATTTATTTGGAAGGTATATAAAATTGGTGCTTTTATGTTATGTAAACAGTTACGATTAGGAGAGTTCAAAATTAATAACAATAAAAATAAAAATGGCCGCCTACATAACTACATAGGATTTTAGTAATTTTAGCAAAAAATAATATTATTAAACAGCTAAAATTGTTATTATTTGGTTAATTAAAGATTAGTTAGTTTCAAGATAGTGAAGACTGCTACAAATTTAATATAATGTGAAGAAAGTCATATAAATATTTTTTATCAACTTGAAATTAAAAATAATTATATTTATAAATTAGAATTAGCTCCCTGTAAGTAATGACATTTTTAATGCAATTATAATTTTTTTAAATTTTAAATTTTTAAAATTTAATTTTGATATTATTTCTAAAACATCAATACAGCCTCTCAAAAAAAAATCTGAATATTTCTTTTACATTATTGTACTAAGTTGTGCAGTACAAGATTAAAAATTATTCATTTTATAATTTAAATGATAACTTTGTAAAAAAAAGTACAAAATATACAATTTAATTGTAATGTAAGCTTTATCTCACCTTCTCAAACATCACATACGTCCCTTTGTCATTTAAATGAGTCTTTAAATCGATGTATTTAAAATATTGTGCAATGGATTCTTGACTTTTTTTATTAAAAACTATGCCTCAATTTGTTGGCTTTTTATTTTTCATTGTAAATGTATAGTTTTGTGTAGGTTGATAAATTTCAATACGTTTTTTTTTATTTTAATTTTGTTGAAACAGCGCCATTTAGTTATTTTTAATTGATCAGTTTCTTTTAAAGAAATGCAAATCTTTATGAATCATTATATTAAAACAATAATTGTGTAGCTAACAGTAAAACAAGCTGTTCAATTGGATTGCAAACTAGTTAAAAACACAGATTAGAAAAAGAGAGGAAGAACTCAAATTATTACCGGTAATAGCTAGGCAGATTGTGGCGAGAAAGATGTGTTGTATGTCTGGCAAGTTCGTCTAGGGGTATATTGTCTAAATAATCCCTCCCGCTCACAACGCATACACTTTAGTGATCTCTCTCAATCGATATATCAACAGACCAAAGGGTGTAAAAATGTAACAATAAATTTATTTACATAAATTACATAATAGTGGAAACTGGTTCCAAATGATGACAGTAATATAATCAATTAACTGTCCCTTCTTTGGCCTAGCTTTGTGTCATCATAAAGGCTAACCCTAGTAACCGAATGTTTATGGTGTGTATACTTAATTGCAATGGGGTCGTCGCGCCCCGCTCTGTGTAGCGGTTGGTTCTGCACGCTCCCCTGGTCAGTAGGTGTGATGAAGCGTTCAGCTGGGTAGTGCTGCCCCACACACGGCTCCGTCAGTGCTGATGTGTGTGTGTGGTTGGTTCTGCAGGGTCCCTCTAGCTGAATCGTTCGGTTCCTTAAGCTCGGTATACTGCTCACCTATGGTTCCAGGTGACTTCGGTGATCACGGAAGTGTGAATGACCGGCTTCTATACGTATAGTGTGTTTATACGGATAGGCTTCGACATACGCGACGTGCGTTTGTCGGCATCAGTTTACGTTGGACGTAATACTGGTAACTGTTGAGGTGTTCTCAGGTTCCTGTCGATGGTGCAGGGCTGAGGTAGGTTGACAGTCCAAGTCGCTTGGAACAGCGGTGGGTCAAGCTCTTGGTCCTGAAGGTTAACGACACTTCTCCCGGTACTGGCGGGTGCATAGAAACACTTCTCCCGGTACTGGCGGGTGCATAGAAACTCTTCTCCCGGTACTGGCGGGTGCATAGAAACACTTCTCCCGGTCAGTAGGTGCATAGAAACACTTCTCCCGGTACTGGCGGGTGCATAGGAACCAGACTAAAATAGAAAACGTATATGTGTAGTTTCTCTACTTTGTCTGCTTTAATCTATCCTTCTGGCTGCCGAGCCTTCAGCGCAGGGTGCCAAAAGGGAATTAAAATAGATTGATATAAACAAATTTAGCATGTAATATATTTACACAATACGAGAATGAAATCAGTATCTCATCTCTACCACCACGGGCGCAGCTCTAACTGGCGGACACCTCGTAAGTGGAGTGAGGTACAAAATATAATAATGTTATACACTACACGCAAATACAACGTGGTCCATCTGTTTGAGGGAGCGCGTGTAATCATAATTAAGAAATAAACATAGGATATTCAAATCTTGCACGTGGCGCCGTGCGGAGATCACGGGGTTAACACACTTCAATAATTTCAGCATAGCATTCTACACGGGTTGACATTTAGATAATTACATGAATGAAATATATATACAAATACGAGGGAACAAAGCTGGAGTTCAACTTACATGGATTCTGGCTCGAAACCAATGTCGGCTCACTCGCTGCAAGGATGTAAGCGGATACAGTGGGGTGAATGATGGTCATACGGTCACTGCATTCGGCTGACGTCTTGGGCGGAAAAGAGGGTGCTATTTGGTTTGCCTTGCCCTTTATACCCGATGGGTAGCATACTCATCCCTTTTCTGATTGGATGTTACTTGTTGTTTCTCAGTCATGCAACCGTGACCTGTCGCACGATTCTGGGGCATGCCTAATCAGGTCGAGTCGCTGCATTGTTGACGTTTTCGGGTCAGACGATAGTGAGTTTTCATTTTCCCGTGCGCAGATGAGTTTGACTCCATAAATTTCGTCACACAGATGACGTCAATAAAATCCCAGAATTAAACATATTAATATTTTTATTTAAATTAAATTAATCCGATTATAATTTCCTATGTAAAAATCCGTAATATGGCTAATTTAGTCTCCATATACACTATTAGTTCAGGACTGTTAACGATTAATTAAAATTTAATCGTTAACTTTTGAAAAACTAACGATTAATTAATCGTTAATTTAGATTAAAGCCTAAAATTAAAATTTATGATGCCATAAGTAAAACTTATTAAACGTTCCTGTTGAAAATCTAAATAACACTGGAATATCTCCTTTATATGTCATCTTTTAACCAACTACGCAAAAAGACAAGTGTTATGACATTATTTGGTTTAAGTGATGAGTGGGTCTCATTGACAATATAACCAGCCGAGCTGAAAAATCATTCACATGGAACTTAGTTAACTGGTATGCACAAAACGGTTTTGGCAAGGAATGACATTATCGGATATCAGTGTTCATTAAGTTTCCACCATTGTAGCGGGTTAATGGATTCAGGAACTTTCATCTCCATTTTGTAACGAAGTAATTGATCAGAAAGCTATCGTCATTTTCTGTCTCTGAGTCAGACTCCATTACTACCATTAGCTTAATACGCTTTTCATTTGGTTTAATAAGTAGGTGAAGTGTTAGAACCATGGTATGTACATTCCCGTCAGTCAATAGTTTAAATAAAAAATGTTCGTGTAATCGTCTGGAAATTTATTATTTATCGGCCAATATTTTTTATTATAATTTTTTTAATTAAATTTTTGACTTCCAATAATTTGTAAGTGATGGGTCGATTAATCGTTAAAAATAATTTAATCGTTAAAATTTTTTAACGATTAATGGAGAAATTAATAATTCATTTCCGCATCCCTAATATATATACATAACTTGATACCAATACAAACATTCCTGATACCTGGATTACTAGCAGGTAAAATTCTTTTCGTATTGAGTGCACACCTACACTGTCGACGTGTGTCATATTTATAAGATGTGCACACTTACACTGTGGACGTGTGTCATATTTATAAGATGTGCACACCTACACTGTGGACGTGTATCATATTTATAAGATGTGCACACACAGACACACTTGAAGTTGCACATGTTTAAATGCCTAAAGACAGGTGTTACTGGTGAATTTATACATATTTGAAAATAGTGGCTAAAGTTTTTGGGTAAAACAATTTTAACCAAATTAAAATTAAGCTGCACTGCAGTAATAATGATGAAGGAAAGACAAACTGCACGCATAAGCTTTTTAAATACGACCTCTTATTTCCTTGTCAATGGAAAATTCGAGCAATCTTGAAAAAATTGTGCAAAAAAAATGGTTAATGTTAAATGAGCTAAAGATATCAAAGTAAACTATTTATTGACATTCACTTCCTAAATGTAGTTCATTACATTGCCATGTTCACTTTATATAGTTGAAATACTTATTAAAATCTTGAAAACGTATTCGCTAGTCTAATATCAAGGAATGCGCTAATGCACATCTGTGATCATTATGCGCTTAACTGGACTTGTTAAAATTAAAAATTTAGACGTAAAATAATAAACATTTAGTGTTTTATTAGTTTGTATTTAAATATTATTAGTCTTTGATAATCTATAATCTTTCTAAAATGTAATTTAATCAGCCTGATTGGAAATCTGGGGCATATTTTTGTTGTATTTAACAAAATAATGAAATTTTAAGCGCTAAAAAACTACCATGTTAAGAAATAAGAAGATTCATTATGAATAAAAGTTTTTTTTTATGTTATGTTGGTGCCACAAGTATCTGCTTACATGGGCGTCGCTAGGAATTTTTCCAAGGGGGGGGGGCAAAAAAAAATCCCACTTTTTTTTAATTTTAACTGACAGTGCCATACAGGTACAATTTTCAATTAAATTCAAGTTCAGTATAAAATAAGGGTTGAAAAAAGCCTTAGCTATTAATAAGACTTACAAATTAGTGCTGTAATAGCTAAAATACAACATTTATTAATGCATTTACTAAATTAAAAACGTTTTTTCTCAAATGTAGGGGGGGGCAAATACCCCCCTTGCCCCCCTTCCCTACGCCCATGTCTGCTAATGTGTGCCACAAGTAACTGCTAATGTGTGCCACAAGTAACTGCTAATGTGTGCCACATGTATCAGCTAATGTGTGCCACAAGTATCAGCTAATGTGTGCCACAAGTATCAGCTAATGTGTGCCACAAGTATCTGCTAATGTGTGCCACAAGTATCAGCTAATGTGTGCCACAAGTATCTGCTAATGTGTGCCACAAGTATCAGCTAATGTGTGCCAAAAGTATCAGCTAAAATGTGCCACAAGTATCAGCTAATGTGTGCCACAAGTATCTGCTAATGTGTGCCACAAGTATCAGCTAATGTGTGCCACAAGTATCAGCTAATGTGTGCCACAAGTATCTGCTAATGTGTGCCACAAGTATCTGCTGATGTGTGCCACAAGTATCTGCTAATGTGTGCCACAAGTATCTGCTAATGTGTGCCACAAGTATCTGCTAATGTGTGCCACAAGTATCTGCTAATGTGTGCCACAAGTATCTGCTAATGTGTGCCACAAGTATCTGCTAATGTGTGCCACAAGTATCATCTAATGTGTGCCACAAGTATCTGCTAATGTGTGCCACAAGTATCAGCTAATGTGTGCCACAAGTATCAGCTAATGTGTGCCACAAGTATCAGCTAATGTGTGCCACAAGTATCAGCTAATGTGTGCCACAAGTAACTTCTAATGTGTGCCACAAGTATCTGCTAATGCAGAGATTCCCAACCCTGTGCCCGCGGGCGCCATGGCTCACGTGGAACGATTCGTATATGCCCACCACTATTTGACAGAGACATAATTTTTTCACAAACATTATTTAAAAATGTGAATTCGTTTTATTTATTTGTTAGAATTTATTTTATTTTTTTTGAGTGCCCAGGTTTTTACAAAATGCGTTCGTATATTTGCAATATTGTATGTATGAGTGGTTCCTTTGCTGAAGTACTTGTCGCAAATTGTATAGCGGGGAGCCAGACTGCACTCTTCACGCTTGCCTGGAACAAGGAGTGCTATTTGCACATCACTCCTTGTAAACGCAGAAAACTCGAAGTGAACGAACGCCACGAACTGAGCAGATGAACGCCTTGAAGGCACCAAAACACATGGCACATGATTCTGATTGTTTCGGCGATCATCGGCTCACTTCTTGTTTTCGACGTGTGCAAGGAGTGATGTGCAAATAGCATTCCCCGCCTGGAACGGCGTTGTTGTCATTGTGATTGCGATTGCTGCCCCATTTGTGTCGCGACAGTGAGCTAAGAGACATCTTCGTCTGACGAAACACGAATTAGGAGTTTTCATGTTTCTTCTGTAAATTTTTAACGGGCTAAAAGTGAGGAGCGTAATCTATTATATTAATAAGCGATAATCTATTATGATTGTGGTGATAGTTATAGTCCTTTACATTTATGCATTTAATGCTTTATCATTGATATTATATTGTAGTTCAAATAATATTTATTATTTATTTTTCAGCCCTAAAATGAGTAGACCGAGTAAAAGACAACAAACCTATAGTTTTAACACTGACTGGGAGGAATCATATTGTTTCGTTAATTTGAAAAATAAATGCTTTTGTTTGTTGTGTGGAAATAGCATTGCAGTGCCGAAAAATCATAATGTTGAATGACACTTTGAGACAAGTCATGCCAATTTTGATGTGAATTATCCACTTAAATCTGAGGTAAAATAGAAAAAATTACGTCAACTAAAATAAAGTCTAACTGCACAACAGACTGTTTTCACTAGACATGAGGAAAATAATAAAAAAGGCCACCATTGCTTCTTTCAAAATTTCTCACATGCTCGCACAAAAGAAGAAACATTTAATTGATGGTGAGTTGTTTCAGGAACTATTTTTGACTGGTGCCGATTGCTTGCTTGATGGATTTTCTAAGAAACGTGAGATTGTCTCAGCAATACAAGACTTACAGTTGTCAAATAACATCGTCACAAGAAGATAACATGCAATTTCAACAGACATACAAACTCAGTTAAAGACTGACTGGAAATATGTGACTGGTTGTCGCTACAATTTGAAGAATCAACAGATATATCAGACACTGCATAGAAAGCAGTTATGGTGAGAATTGTATTTAGTAACTTCACGTTAAAAGAGGGTATGTTACAAATATTACCTATGAAAGACCAGACAAGGGATGAGGATATTTATAATACATTTAGAACATACGCCAATTCAATAAATATGACTTTGCACAAGTTGTGTGCGATAACCACCGATGGGGCGCCAGCAATGGTAGGTAAAAACAAAGGATTTATTGCCCTCTGCAAGAAGGATGAATCATTTTCAAACTTTATGTCCTACCACTGTATTATCAACCAGGAAGCTCTGTGTGGTAAAATACATGTATTGCCATTTGAACACGTTATGAAAATAGTTACAAAAATAATCAATTCTATTGGAGGAGTTCCTTTGCATTACCGACTTTTCAAGGCTCTGTTAGAAGATACTGAAGATAAAGAACATGATCTTATTCTGCACACTGAAGTACGTTGGCTCAGTAAAGGAAATGTTCTTACACGATTTTTTATTTTAATTGAAGAAATAAAAACATTTATAAACGATAAAAAGGAAAATTATGACGAAACAGCTGACTCTCGCAGGCTTATTGATTTGGAATTTTTCACAGATATCATGGAGAATTTGAATTCTTTAAATTTGGAGTTGCAGGGGAAAGACAAAAACATAGCTGAAATGATACGCTCTGTACAGTCATTTAAAGCTAAATTGGATTTGTTGATATCACATCTGGGGATCGATTCTCTCGTGCATTTTCCACATATGAAGAAAATGCTAGGTAACAATGAACTAAACGGGTCATTATTTATTAAGCATCTTCAAGTGTTAAAAAGCAGTTTTTAGAGAGATATTTGCAGTTTACACATATCGAGCCAATTGTTTCCTTCTGTATCAATCCTTTTACTTGCCAAATAAATGTAATCGAAATGGCCGCATGTATTGCAGCAGATTTTGTTCAAGGTAAGACAGAAGAACTAGAGTTAGAAATTTTGGACCTTAAGAATGATATTTTGCTAAAAATCCTTCATATCAGAGGACGTTTGCAATACAGTGGACAGAGAAAAGTTCCCATTTTAAAAAAAAAGGCATATAAAATTGATTCGTTTTCAGTTCGACATATTTATGCGAATCATTGTTTTCAAATATGAACTTAATAAAAACAAGATATAGATCTCGACTCACCGATTATCATCTTTATGATTGTTTGCTAACAGGATTATCCTAATACTCGCCTAATTATGAGGCACTGGCCAATGATATGCAATGCCAAAGATTACATTGACATATTGATATTATATTTTTTTACAAAATATATTTCTTTGTATTTGTATTTTTTGTTTACGTTTTGTAAATACATTTCTCTCTGTGTATGCAATTTGAATAATAATTTAATTATTTTGAAACATTTTTTTAAAAAAAAGTTATTTATTAATAAACTATGTGTTTTTTGTGTACGAAATTAAATTATGGAAAAATAAGAAATTATGGAAGGAGTTTGACGATTAAAAATAGGTGGTGGCCGCCACCCTACCGATATTTTAGAATGTGCTCTAGAGCAGTGCTTCTCAAACTTTTTAGTATGGCGGACCGTCAGGGATTTTGTCCATGGCACCAGGGACCGGTGCACTATTTTCCCTGCACTGATATTTTGTACTGTCTTTTTTTGATAACTTCTGCGGACCGGCGGCGGATGGCCCACGGACCGGCAACGGCCCACGGACCGGCAACGGCCCACGGACCACCACTTTGAGAAGCACTGCTCTAGAGTACAAAAAGGTTTGGAACCCCTGTGCTGCTAATGTGTGCCACAAGTATCTGCTAATGTGTGCCACAAGTATCTGCTAATGTGTGCCACAAGTATCTGCTAATGTGTGCCACAAGTATCTGCTAATGTGTTCCACAAGTATCTGCTAATGTGTGCCACAAGTATCTGCTAATGTGTGCCACAAGTATCTGCTAATGTGTGTTTCGTCACTACTCTAAGGAAAGATCACGCGCAGACGTTTAGTGTGACGTAAGTACATTTACACTAGACAATCAATCGTTAAGTTTAAAAAAATAATAATTTTAAATTGTTTTCCTGTTGTAAATAATGTGAAAAGAAATTGAGTCCGTGTCCACTGAACTTAATAAACTGTAGAGGACCGTTGATATACTGTAGAGGACCGTTGATATACTGTAGAGGACCGTTGATATACTGTAAAGGACCGTTGATATACTGTAGAGGACCGTTGATGATCTTGCACAGCAGTTAGATAAAAAGATACGTGATTAAGACAAGAAAACAAACACTGATGGACAGCATTTCAATTCGTTATGCTTTCTATACTCTCCATTACCCCTTATCGTTAATGAAGTTAATATAGTTAATGAAGAAGAAGGTAGCTCTCTCGCTAACCAACTTTCATGATGCGTTTATACTCATTTATAAATGATGCGTTTATACTCATCTATAAATGATGCGTTTATACTCATCTATACGTTTATACTCATCTATACGTTTATACTCATCTATACGTTTATACTCATCTATACGTTTATACTCATCAATACGTTTATACTCATCTATACGTTTATACTCATCTATACGTTTATACTCATCTATACGTTTATACTCATCTATACGTTTATACTCATCTATACGTTTATACTCATCTATACGTTTATACTCATCTATAAGTTTATACTCATCTATACGTTTATACTCATCTATACGTTTATACTCATCTATACGTTTATACTCATCTATACGTTTATACTCATCTATACGTTTATACTCATATATACGTTTATACTCATCTATACGTTTATACTCATCTATACGTTTATACTCATCTATACATTTATACTCATCTATACGTTTATACTCATCTATACATTTATACTCATCTATACGTTTATACTCATCTATAAATTTTTGAAGGAATTATAATTACCAAAATGCTGTTATATTTTGTGTGCTTACCAGTGGCGTAGCGAGAGGGGGGCAGGGGGGCAAATGCCCCGGGTGGCACTTTGCCAAGGGGCGGCAAAATACTTGTCGTTAATTAGTTTCTTAAAATGAAAATTTTAAAAGAAAGAGGAATTTTTCAAAATCGAAATTAAAGAAAAGCCAAATAAGAAATTAATAAAAGAAATAAAGGAACTATCCAAAACATGTGAACGTTTTAACTGCCAAAACTTCAAACTCCTTATTGGATATAAATTCTTCTGATACTAATACTACTGTAATAAAAAAAAACAAGAGGTTAAATTAGTATGAGAAGGTGACACTGATGTGGTGATAGATTAATTGATTCTTAAAAGTTGTCAGCCGCCCCTGTTGTTAAATCGCAAATACCTCGTTGTTAATTAGCTAATTGTTTAAACGTGAAAAATAAATTTTAAGAAAAAAAAAGAAAAGCCAAGATAAAAAAAAATAAATGAAAAGAAACGAGAGCGCTTCTAATGCCAAAACTTCAAACTCCATTATAAATCTAAAGTCTTCTGATACTAATGTTACTAAGCTTGAAAACATAGGGGCTGACAGTATGACAATAATGTGCTGGTATATATAATTGATTCAAGTTTGATTTTAACATAAGTGAACTACTGGAAAAAAATTGTTGGCGTATTTATATGGTTTATTTTAATTTTAATTTCTTTTCTTTTGTGGCATAAACAAAAATATTGGAAACAATTGCTTATCTAGTGGAATTAAAACTTAGCACAAATAAATACAAAATTCGGGGAGGGGGGGCCGCAAATTCATCGCTTTTAATTAGCTAATTGTTAAAACTTGAAAATAAATTTTAATATAATATAAGAAAAGCCAAGATAAGTACTCAATAAGTACTCAACATTACCAAAGTTTTTTTGCAAATGGAAGGAATTAGAAATTGGATAAAAAAGAATAGACTATTAATAAAGACTGACAATTACTTGTTGTAAAAGAGAAAACAAAGCGGCAAGAAATTCTTGTTAGAATATTGACGTGACTAAATCCTGGCGAAGTTGAATGTGACTTTTCGAGGTCACAGAGAGGGTAATACTATTGCGAATAAAGGAAATATTCTGGAACTAATGCATTAGCTTGCAAAGTACGTTCGAGCACTCCGAGATCAAAGTAGGAAAATGAGTAAAAAACTTGTCATCTAAAATTCAAACTGAGCTCAAAGCAATTTTAGGAGGTACAGTGCACGAAAAATCAACTTTTTTCAATATTGTGCCATTGTATTTGATAAATCTTCATATATTTGACATAAGGGTCAAACAAGTACAGTTGTGTGATATGTAAAGTTTGAAAATAAAAAAAGTAGACGCTGTAGAATCTTTCAAAGATTTCATTCAAGCAAAAGTGAATCTGCTTACGACATTTCTGAAATGATTTTGAATAAATGATGAACTTAAAATAATGGACTGCACAGGCCCAACGTGTGTTAATACTTCTTAAGGGCTGGAAAGTATACAAGAGATCAACAAAGGCGCAAAAACATAAAATCTCATGTAAAACTCGTTCTAACAGTTAAAATTAATTTGTTAACATGATACTCCAACTGAAACGAATTCTCCAAATATTTAAGTACACTTGAGCGTTGTTACACATTTCTTTTACAAGTCCATACACTGTTGGAAATATCTAATTGCTTCTACAAGCAAGGCATTCAGACTTCCGGATACAAAATAGTGAATATATACCATGGAGCCATTTTGAGGTTACCTTGTAAGCTATAGAACTGAAAGATGCAGACAAAAAGCTCAACACACGAACAGACGCAGGAACTTTGCTAGTCACAATGAAATCTTTTTATTTTCAAAGTTACATTGAAAAAAATTCCCGAAATTCTTTACAAACGTATAGTGCTCAACAAAAATAATACTTAGCAGTGGCTACTCACAGAGAAACTAATGGAATGGAATACTTCAGGGATGCTTTGACATTTGATAAAATTTATGTGGAGACAAAATCATTTTAATCGAACCTTCCAATCAAAGATCAAATTTGTGTTGATCGAAGCAAATATGTACATGTATCCATGCTATGTAGAGTAACAGATAAGAAGAAATTTGGTTTCTTCATAAGATGAGGTTAGTGTATAAATTCGTGTGAGGCTTTGGCAGTTACATAGACTTTAGAAAACAGACATGATTTTCGTAAACCAGCTAAACTACAGGACTTTGAAATTTTTTCTTCAAATTGAAGTATTCAAAATATCCCACATGACATAGTCAGGCAAGGAATATTTTAACCCCATGAATAGAAAAAATAAATAATGAATTCAAGACTAGGTGGTTTATTCAAGTTTATAAAGATATTTAGGCTCGAAGTTACCCTGCCTAAAATAATATAATTAATTCGAACATCGCTTACAACTTTCTTAAGTATTAAGTAAAGAAATGTGTTAAAATGGCTTCTATAAAATTATTTTAATAAAAAAATTTATGACGATCAATTACGATCAATTACGAATAGACAAAAATTGTCTAATCTATTGCTATTTTGGCTGTTGAGCATGCCATGATACATGAAAGATTGAGCCATGAAAAAAACATAAAACTTTAATTTCATTAAGGAAATGAAGCCTTTCTTTTTAACATAAAAATATATAGTATTTTTATTATTACTTTCTAATTTACTTTCTTTTTTTACTTTATAGCGTTAACATATTTTTTTCTTGGGGGGGGGGCAAATTTGGTTTCTGCCCCGGGCGGCCCATACCCACGCTACGCCGCTGGTGCTTATCCATTAGAAAGCACGTATTATGTTTATGGTTTTGAATAAATGAAATTGACTATTTTACAGGAATATGTAACAAAAAATCAACAAAAACTGTTAACACAATCTGATAAAATACTTGAGTTAAATCAGAAGAAATAAATAAGATTTCCCGTGATAATACACACTAGAAAATAAGTTTAAATAAAACTTTTTGTTGTGCTTTCCCTTTTTTACATTCTCACCAAAGTCAAAGAATCAAACAGGCTTTTGAGCTTCGAAATTTCTTTTTTTTTCAAGAAAACTTTTTAAACAATCACTTGTTGCATGGTCCGAATAAAAAGTGACCGTTGCATTGATCTATCCCCAGGCACCTATCAGCCACACCCGTTCGATCAATTGAATTGCAAATTCTTCAATAAATTCTACGCCACCGACTCCAGTGGGCACCATTCAGCCGGTCATTCCTTAAAAAGAAGAGTTGAAATCTTTGAGAGGAAGTAACGAATGGTTTAAGACTTTAACGTTTTAAAGCGCTTTTCTAACCAACACCTTCATGCTTTAGTCTGCAAGGTTATGTGTAAAATAGATGTATACGATTAGCTTTATCTCTGTCGTAAATGACTGCTTTCTGACTTTAAAAAAATATTTTCACTGCCTCTTTCAATTATTGGAAAAAAAATATTTGGACAAAATAAATATTATCATAAATTCTTAAGAACTTTACCATTCAATTTATTTTTTATTGACTGTTAACATACGCACATTCTATAAAACATCATCATTTTTAATTGTAACTTTCTTATTGAAAAACAATATTTTCCAACTTAACGTATACTGTTTATAAAATGCATTGTAAAGTTAATCGTTTGATCTCACAAAATATTGTCATCAAGTACTGTATTCTTACTTTTCTTTATCATTCGTCTGTATTGTCGGGTGCAATGAACCATCATTGTATTTATTTGTCTCTCGCATGCCATCTCTTTCTAAATCAAACATTTCCTACAACCCCCCCCCCACCCCCAACCTACACTGTTAGGCGACTCGGATTGATCAAATGGATTTAGAAAATCTGCTTTTCAGGCCCTCGTACAAAATTCACATCACACTCGTGTCAGCATCTCCTCGCCATCGGTTTTAGCAGCCCGAGTTAGTGTCGGGTTAAAAAAGATCCTTCACTGTGATATAACAGTAGACCAGAAATTCGTGAAAAAGAAACGAACAAGAAAACAAGTCCTTAGAAAAAAGAAAAACCTTTTAGCCAAATTGTATCACTGATCCCACGCGTCACCTCGGTGTTTTATAAGGAACGTAAATAACAGGATGGTGGTAAGCAGATCTTCTAACGAAACACCAGAGGGGAAATAAAAAAAAACCTGAAACGCGACTGTTGTGAACAAAGGTATCAGGACAACCTAACCTAGATAGTCTGAGTTGTCCCGCATGATCTTACTTGAACCTTAGTGGCAAAGTTTGATAGGAAATATATCTGAGTGCCCGTGCTTTCTTCCGCTTGCAAATGTCTTCTTTTACATTTTGTTATAAGAAGAACGGTTTGAATTTTGTTACTACAGGACCATAATTTGGAATAATGCAATAGTCAATAGTGCTACTTCGCTAAAATAATGTGGAATGATGAAACTGTGCTTCTTTACTACTATAATATGAAATGTTGAAATTGTGCTACTCTACAGCTATAATATGAAATTATGAAACTGCCTACTCTACAACCATAATATGAAATTATGAAACTGTCTACTTTACTACCATAATATTTAATGATAAAATTGTGCAACTTTACTACCATAATATGTAATGATAAAATTGTGCAACTTTACTACCATGATATGTAATGATAAAATTGTGCAACTCAGTAGCTTATCTAATTCAATTCACATGCATGCCATCAATCCAGACTTTCCTGTCCCACAACGGCAGTTAATGGCACAGTAACAGGAGTTCAACTAGTCGGACGCATTGTCAACGTTGTCCAGCGTAGATGAGCATCCCATGGTCAACGTTGTCCAGAGTAGATGAGCATCCCATGGTCAACGTTGTCCAGAGTAGATGAGCATCCCATGGTCAACGTTGTCCAGAGTAGATGAGCATCCCATGGTCAACGTTGTCCAGAGTAGATGAGCATTCCATGGTCAACGTTTGAAAATGTCGCAGGAAATGTTAACGATACCAAAGCCTGTATGTATCGAGCTTTTTGACGTGTACTGTTACATGTGTACTGTTACATGTGTACTGTTACATGTGTACTGTTACATGTGTACTGTTACATGTGTACTGTTACATGTGTACTGTTACATGTGTACTGTTACATGTGTACTGTTACATGTGTACTGTTACATGTGTACTGTTACATGTGTACTGTTACATGTGTACTGTTACATGTGTACTGTTACATGTGTACTGTTACATGTGTACTGTTACATGTGTACTGTTACATGTGTACTGTTACATGTGTACTGTTACATGTGTACTGTTACATGTGTACTGTTACATGTGTACTGTTACATGTGTACTGTTACATGTGTACTGTTACATGTGTACTGTTACATGTGTACTGTTACATGTGTACTGTTACATGTGTACTGTTACATGTGTACTGTTACATGTGTACTGTTACATGTGTACTGTTACATGTGTACTGTTACATGTGTACTGTTACATGTGTACTGTTACATGTGTACTGTTACATGTGTACTGTTACATGTGTACTGTTACATGTGTACTGTTACATGTGTACTGTTACATGTGTACTGTTACATGTGTACTGTTACATGTGTACTGTTACATGTGTACTGTTACATGTGTACTGTTACATGTGTACTGTTACATGTGTACTGTTACATGTGTACTGTTACATGTGTACTGTTACATGTGTACTGTTACATGTGTACTGTTACATGTGTACTGTTACATGTGTACTGTTACATGTGTACTGTTACATGTGTACTGTTACATGTGTACTGTTACATGTGTACTGTTACATGTGTACTGTTACATGTGTACTGTTACATGTGTACTGTTACATGTGTACTGTTACATGTGTACTGTTACATGTGTACTGTTACATGTGTACTGTTACATGTGTACTGTTACATGTGTACTGTTACATGTGTACTGTTACATGTGTACTGTTACATGTGTACTGTTACATGTGTACTGTTACATGTGTACTGTTACATGTGTACTGTTACATGTGTACTGTTACATGTGTACTGTTACATGTGTACTGTTACATGTGTACTGTTACATGTGTACTGTTACATGTGTACTGTTACATGTGTACTGTTACATGTGTACTGTTACATGTGTACTGTTACATGTGTACTGTTACATGTGTACTGTTACATATGTACTGTTACATATGTACTGTTACATATGTACTGTTACATGTGTACTGTATCAGCTGTGTACATCAACTGTACGTTGTCGGCTTTGTACTTATGTACATTGTTAGTTCTGTACAAGGTCAATACCATTCATTCGTTTAGTCACCGATCTCTAGTACCATATCAATTCTGTGAAGTGTATCAGCTCAGCCACCAAGGGGTCAGTCCACACATATGGATATGTTCAAACGAGACTTCTGGCCTTGACCTCGGTATGAACTTTGACCCTATCTTCGACAGACACCCCATAAATATCATATCACAATCCGGCAGATTTCGGAGTTCATCAATTTAACCCTAAATTTCTCGGTTTCGAAAGTTTCCATTTTAACTCATTTCTGTTTCCTTAGGTTTTAGATGATTCAAATCTAGCTACGTTAATAAAAAGGCAACGGATTTTCTTAATAAAAGAAACTTCTCTTTGTTTGTAGCAGAGTGTTTTAGTGACACAAGTTGAACTTTGCTGCATAAACAGCAACCATAAACAGCAAACATAAACAGCAACCATAAACAGAAACCATAAACAGCAAACATAAACAGCAACCATAAACATCAACCATAAACAGCAAACATAAACAGCAACCATAAACAGTAAACATAAAAAGCAACCATAAACAGCAGCCATAAACAGCAATTATAAACAGAAACCATAAACAGCAATCATAAACAGCAGTCGTAAACAGCAACCTTAAACAGCAACCATAAACAGCAATAATAAAAAGCAATCATTAACACCAACCATAAACAGCAACCATAAACAGAAACCATAAACAGCAACCATAAACAGAAACCATAAACAGCAACCGTAAACAGCAACCGTAAACAGCAACCGTAAACCTCAACCATAAACAGCAAACATAAACAGCAACCATAAACAGCAACCATAATAGCAACCATCTTGGTCTGACGCGACCAATTTCTAATTATTTCTTTTGCATTTATTATTGGTCAATAAATCAATGAGGCAAAAATCTAATGAAATATAATCATCGCTGTCACCGCTGATCAATAATCTGTGGGATTTTCTTTTGTTGGTTGAATGCCTGAATAGAATCATTTTTGAATGTTCAGAATCGTCTTGAATGATAGGGAAAAGCATTTAAGAAATTTGATGATCTTTTGTGGGGGAAATGGAATGATTAAATGGAGCACTGTGTTTATATGTGGATAAATTAATGCCAATGGTATTTAATATCATTGTAATTTGTCACCCTACTAGCAAAAATTTAGTTGGGGTTTAATTCAGATATGTATTTATTATGATATGCAATGGTTCTCAAAATGCATATATTAAAATTAACCCTTAAACGTAACTTTGGAATCAGCATTTAAAATGAAGACAAATAAATAAAAAAAATGACATATCGTTAATTTTTTTCTTTCACTTTCATTGTTTTGTTTTCATTTCTTTGTGCATTAATTCATCAAAAATTGTTTTGAAACATTAAGTTGATAGCACCTCAATCACAAGTTGATAGCACCTCTATCAGAAGTTGATAGCACCTCAATCAGAAGTTGATAGCACCTCAATCAGAAATTGATAGCACCTCAATCAGAAGTTGATAGCACCTCAATCAGAAGTTAATAGCACCTCAATCAGAAGTTGATAACACCTCTATCAGAAGTTGATAGCACCACTATCAGAAGTTGATAGCACCTCAATCAGAAGCATACAGTTTAACATAAACCTCTTACTCTTCATAGTTTGGCAAGTTTTCATATACATTTAACCTGAACAATAATGGCCTCAGGTGATGATCTCTCACTGACCTTTGTTAACCTTTTACCTTTAAAGGAAGACATGGTTTAGATACTAGTTTTAATATCATTTTCAATTTGTTCCTAATTTTTTTTTGGCGGTTAGGGTTATGGTTGTGGTAAGAGTTAAGCGTTAGGGTTATGGGTTTGGAGTCGATGTAAATGTCATCCAGATGAATGCTTTACTTTCTGGCCAATCAAAAATGATTTTAGGTTTATGTTTTTTTTACTGTAGCACACTGGCAGAGAGATGAAATACCGGCCAAGAGAGTCATAATTTCATCTCTAAAATGACTTGTACTTGTAGTTGATTAAATCCCTAACGCTATCAACTAATCCCTGTCGTATATTAGCTTGAGCAGCTCAAAGACCCAACATGTCACTGAGATACACACATTGGTCCCACAGTTTAGGCAAACAATAATCTGCAACTGATTCGATTCCCGTAAGATGGATAGCCGTTGAGCTCTGACATCAAGATAAGTGTGCACGTGAATAGTTCTCAAATATGACGTCACTAACTCGAGCTGATAAGCGGCAGCTGGTACTTTGAAGGGAGACAACCCACACATGCCTTTTAATGTCGTACATAGGAGAAATGTTGACAATATGTATCGGGTAACTCTTTGTGTTTTATTTTATGCACCTCGGCCTAACCGTTTTAAAGTTTTAACTGTTTGGTGTTTGTTTTATAATTACATAATTACTACTTGAGAGTAAATTGGACTAAATAATTCATAATATTTCTATTAGGGCAGTGAACAATTAATCGCGCGAGTGAAATTTGCTCATCCTTATCCACTAAACATCAAAAGGGCATATCCAAACGAAACAAGTATTTGAGGTAAACTTCCGGGTCACTGTGGTGATGTAAAGAGCATTGTTAAATTAAAGAATTAATCTATTAATCATTACATTGTACCTTTCATAACAATAATCAATGACTTCCCTCTAATTGAAAACCAAAGTTGATTGAGATTCTAAGCAGATCATTAAATGAAATGTTAAAATGTGTCGGTACAATGTTTATCTGTTATGTGGAGGCAATGACGTAACTTCCCGAATTGACTCCTTCGCCAAAGGTTAAAGAAAATAAATCAAGTTTCCTTCATGGATGATAACTCTGCATCACTTCAACGTGTCAGCGACTGAACCACAAGAAAAGGGGTATAACTCGTGCCTCAAATGGCGAAGATTGATCACTAATTTACCTTTTATATTATTTGATATATCGAGCCCTTTTATAATTTTGATTTTAAATATTTCATGAAACAAATGAAGGAAAACTGGCAGCTTGGAAATTACGAAATTCTTTCTTCAAAAATGAAAAAAAGTAACAGGAAACTTTGGATGGTTCTACACATGACCGGTCTTAGGTCACTGCAACCTATCACATGGCCAGTCATATACCACTGCAACCTATCACATGGCCAGTCTTATACCACTGCAACCTATCACATGGCCAGTCTTATACCACTGCAACCTATCACATGGCCGGTCTTAGGTCACTGCAACCTATCACATGGCCAGTCTTATACCATTGCAACCTATCACATGGCTGGTCTTATACCATTACAATCTATCACATGGACGGTCTTAGGTCACTGCAACCTATCACATGGCCAGTCTTATACCATTGCAACCTATCACATGGCTGGTCTTATACCACTGCAACCTACCACATGGCCAGTCTTATACCACTGCAACCTATCACATGGCCAGTCTTAGGTCACTGCAACCTATCACATGGCCGGTCTTATACCATTGCAACCTATCACATGGCCAGTCTTTTACCACTGCAACCTATCACATAGCCAGTCTTTTACCACTGCAACCTATCACATGGCCAGTCTTTTACCACTGCAGCCTATCACATAGCCAGTCTTTTACCACTGCAACCTATCACATGGCCAGTCTTTTACCACTGCAACCAATCACATAGCCAGTCTTTTACCACTGCAACCTATCACATGGCCAGTCTTAGGTCACTGCAACCTATCACATAGCCAGTCTTTTACCACTGCAACCTATCACATGGCCAGTCTTTTAAAACTGCGGCCTATCACATGGCCAGTCTTTTACCACTGCAACCTATCACATAGTCAGTCTTTTACCACTGCAACCTATCACATGGCCAGTCTTAGGTCACTGCAACCTATCACATGGCCGGTCTTATACCATTGCAACCTACAACATGGCCAGTCTTTTACCACTGCAACCTATCACATGGCCAGTCTTTTACCACTGCAACCTATCACATGGCCAGTCTTTTACCACTGCAACCTATCACATAGCCAGTCTTTTACCATTGCAACCTATCACATGGCCAGTCTTTTACCACTGCAGCCTATCACATGGCCAGTCTTTTACCACTGCAACCTATCACATTGCCAGCCTTTTACCACTGCAACCTATCACATGGCCAGTCTTTTACCACTGCAACCTATCACATGGCCAGTCTTAGGTCACTGCAACCTATCACATGGCCAGTCTTTTACCACTGCAACCTATCACATGGCCAGTCTTTTACCACTGCAGCCTATCACATGGCCAGTCTTTTACCACTGCAACCTATCACATGGCCAGTCTTTTACCACTGCAACCTATCACATAGCCAGTCTTTTACCACTGCAACCTATCACATGGCCAGTCTTTTATCACTGCAGCCTATCACATGGCCAGTCTTTTACCACTGCAACCTATCACATAGCCAGTCTTTTACCACTGCAACCTATCACATGGCCAGTCTTTTACCACTGCAACCTATCACATGGCCAGTCTTTTACCACTGCAGCCTATCACATGGCCAGTCTTTTACCACTGCAACCTATCACATGGCCAGTCTTTTACCACTGCAACCTATCACATGGCCAGTCTTTTACCACTGCAGCCTATCACATGGCCAGTCTTTTACCACTGCAACCTATCACATGGCCAGTCTTTTACCACTGCAACCTATCACATAGCCAGTCTTTTACCACTGCAACCTATCACAT
This sequence comes from Ampullaceana balthica, assembly GCA_944989445.1. Taxonomy (NCBI): domain Eukaryota; kingdom Metazoa; phylum Mollusca; class Gastropoda; family Lymnaeidae; genus Ampullaceana; species Ampullaceana balthica. The sequence goes on from CALYLW010000027.1 coordinate 3,445,998, forward strand.
GGCCAGTCTTAGGTCACTGCAACCTATCACATGGCCAGTCTTTTACCACTGCAACCTATCACATGGCCAGTCTTTTACCACTGCAACCTATCACATGGCCAGTCTTTTACCACTGCAGCCTATCACATGGCCAGTCTTTTACCACTGCAACCTATCACATGGCCAGTCTTAGGTCCTTGCAGCCTATCACATGGCCAGTCTTTTACCACTGCAACCTATCACATGGCCAGTCTTAGGTCACTGCAACCTATCACATGGCTAGTCTTATACCACTGCAACCTATCACATGGCCAGTCTTATACCACTGCAACCTATCACATGGCCGGTCTTATACCATTGCAACCTATCACATGGCCAGTCTTATACCATTGCAACCTATCACATGGCTGGTCTTATACCACTACAACCTATCACATGGCCGTTCTTAGGTCACTGCAACCTATCACATGGCCGGTCTTAGGTCACTGCAACCTATCACATGGCCGGTCTTAGGTCACTGCAACCTATGCGGCCGCAGTGGGCCCGTACTTTCATAGGCAGCACCTTTCGGAATGTTCTCTTATTATCCTTATTAATTACTTTTCCCTACCCAGACTGGGCCCCACGCAATCCTTTTCGCAAAGAAAACCACCGCATAGGGACCAACAATTGCTTCGACCGGCCCTGGCTCTACAATTCTTTTAGCAGGGGACGTGTGAATTAATGTTACGGTTGAATTATGCTGAAATACGGTATAAATAATTTCACCAAAATTTCAACCATTGTTAGACTCAACCACTAGGAGTTCAACTGTTTCCGGTCGATTGGTGTGAGGTGGTAAGTTGTCATTGGTCAAATTGATTGATAATCTAAGGAATTAACGATTTTTGAAATGAATCTCAGTCTGTTACTGTATTTTTTTCACATAGCATCTTACAGTTACTTGACACATAACATCTTACAGTTACTTGACACATAACATCTTACAGTTACTTGAAACATAACATCTTACAGTTACTTGACACATATCATCTTACAGTTACTTGCAACATAACATCTTACAGTTACATGAAACATAACATCTTACAGTTACTTGACACATAACATCTTACAGTTACTTGAAACATAACATCTTACAGTTACTTGAAACATAACATCTTACAGTTACTTGAAACATAACATCTTACAGTTACTTTAAACATAACGTCTTACAGTTACTTGAAACATAACATCTTACAGTTACTTGAAACATAACATCTTACAGTTACTTGAAACATAACATCTTACAGTTACTTGAAACATAACATCTTACAGTTATTTGAAACATAACATCTTACAGTTACTTGAAACATAACATCTTACATTTACTTGAAACATAACATCTTACAGTTACTTGAAACATAACATCTTACATTTACTTGACACATAACATCTTACAGTTACTTGAAACATAGCATCTTACAGTTACTTGACACATAACATCTTACATTTACTTGAAACATAACATCTTACAGTTACTTGAAACATAACATCTTACAGTTACTTGAAACATAACATCTTACAGTTACTTGAAACATAACATCTTACAGTTACTTGAAACATAACATCTTACAGTTACTTGAAACATAACATCTTACAGTTACTTGAAACATAACATCTTACAATTACTTGAAACATAACATCTTACAGTTACTTGAAACATAACATCTTACATTTACTTGACACATAACATCTTATAGTTACTTGACACAATAAACAAGAAGTCTTGTATGCACTTAACTTTTTATGTTCGAAGTTCTTTTATAGAAAGGAAATGAAATCTACAAAACACGGATAACTAATTGACTGTGACGTTTTCAGTTATGTCTTTACAGTATTTGTAAAAATACAAAAAACCTATATGTATAATGATATATGTTATTATTTTTAGTTTGTAAATTCATTTGTAAATTGACATTTTTATGGTGTCTTTTCTACGCTTTCAACAAAACAAGTAAATATTTCCTTATCTGAAATGACCCACCCTTCCTTAAACACATGCAGCTGTTACCTGGTAAAAGAAACGTGTGTGATATAATAGAGGGGGTCACTCTATAACTATAAATTGTGTGTCAAAGCTACAGTGTGTCACGCTATAGAGTGTGTCACGCTTTAGAGTGGATCAAGCTGTAGAGTGGGTCATGCTATAGAGTGGGTCATACTATAGAGTTGGGTCACGCTATAGAGTGGGTCACGCTATAGAGTGGGTCACGCTATAGAGTGGGTCACGCTATAGAGTAGGTCACACTATAGAGTGGGTCATGCTATAGAGTGGGTCATGCTATAGAGTGGGTCATGCTGTAGAATGGGTCGTGCTATAGAGTGGGTCATGTTATAGAGTGGGTCATGTTATAGAGTGGGTCATGTTATAGAGTGGGTCATGCTATAGAGTGGGTCATGCAATAGAGTGGGTCATGTTATAGAGTGGGTCATGTTATAGAGTGGGTCATGTTATAGAGTGGGTCATGTTCATAGAGTGGGTCATGCTATAGAGTGGGTCATGCCATTGAGTGGGTCATGTTATAGAGTGGGTCATGTTATAGAGTGGGTCATGCTATAGAGTGGGTCATGCTATAGAGTGGGTCATGTTATAGAGTGGGTCATGTTATAGAGTGGGTCATGTTATAGAGTGGGTCATGCTATAGAGTGGGTCATGCTATAGAGTGGGTTATGTTATAGAGTGGGTCATGCTATAGAGTGGGTCATGCTATAGAGTGGGTGATGTTATAGAGTGGGTCATACTATAGAGTGGGTCATGTTATAGAGTGGGTCATGTTATAGAGTGGGTCATGCTATAGAGTGGGTCATGTTATAGAGTGGGTCATGCTATAGAGTGGGTCATGCTATAGAGTAGGTCATGCTATAAAGTGGGTCATGTTATAGAGTGGGTCATGCTATAGAGTGGGTCATGCCATAGAGTGGGTCATGTTATAGAGTGGGTCATGTTATAGAGTGGGTCATGTTATAGAGTGGGTCATGCTATAGAGTGGATCATGCTATAGAGTGGGTCATGTTATAGAGTGGGTCATGTTATAGAGTGGGTCATGTTATAGAGTGGGTCATGCTATAGAGTGGATCATGCTATAGAGTGGATCATGCTATAGAGTGGGTCATGTTATAGAGTGGGTCATGTTATAGAGTGGGTCATACTATAGAGTGGGTCATGCTATAGAGTGGGTCATACTATAGAGTTGGGTCACGCTATAGAGTGGGTCACGCTATTGAGTGGGTTACGCTATAGAGTGGGTCATGCTATAGAGTGGGTCGTGCTATAGAGTGGGTCATGTTATAGAGTGGGTCATGCTATAGAGTGGGTCATGCCATAGAGTGGGTCATGTTATAGAGTGGGTCATGCTATAGAGTGGGTCATGCCATAGAGTGGATCATGCCATAGAGTGGGACATGCCATAGAGTGGATAACGCAGTTGAGTGGGTCATGCTATAGAGTGGGTCATGCTATAGAGTGGGTCATGTTATAGAGTGGGTCATGCTATAGAGTGGGTCATGCCATAGAGTGGGTCATGTTATAGAGTGGGTCATGTTATAGAGTGGGTCATGTTATAGAGTGGGTCATGCTATAGAGTGGATCATGCTATAGAGTGGATCATGCTATAGAGTGGGTCATGTTATAGAGTGGGTCATGTTATAGAGTGGGTCATACTATAGAGTGGGTCATGCTATAGAGTGGGTCATACTATAGAGTTGGGTCACGCTATAGAGTGGGTCACGCTATTGAGTGGGTTACGCTATAGAGTGGGTCATGCTAAAGAGTGGGTCATGCTATAGAGTGGGTCATGCTATAGAGTGGGTCATGCTATAGAGTGGATCATGCTAAAGAATGGGTCATGTTATAGAGTGGGTCATGCCATAGAGTGGGTCATGCCATAGAGTGGGTCATGCTATAGAGTGGGTCATGCTATAGAGTGGGTCATGCCATAGAGTGGGTCATGCTATAGAGTGGGTCATGCCATAGAGTGTGTCAAATTATAGAGTGAGTCATGCTATAGAGTGGGTCATGTTATAGAGTGGGTCATGTTATAGAGTGGGTCATGTTATAGAGTGGGTCATGCTTCAGAGTGGGTCATGCCATAGAGTGGGTCATGTTATAGAGTGGGTCATGTTATAGAGTGGGTCATGTTATAGAGTGGGTCATGTTATAGAGTGGGTCATGCTATAGAGTGGGTCATGTTATAGAGTGGATCATGCTATAGAGTGGGTCATGTTATAGAGTGGGTCATGCTATAGAGTGGGTCATGCTATAGAGTGGGTCATGCTATAGAGTGGGTCATGCTATAGAGTGGGTCATGCTATAGAGTGGGTCATGTTATAGAGTGGGTCATGCTATAGAGTGGGTCATGCTATAGAGTGGGTCATGCTATAGAGTGGGTCATGCTATAGAGTGGGTCACGCTATAGAGTGGGTCACGCTATAGAGTGGGTCACGCTATAGAGTAGGTCACACTATAGAGTGGGTCATGCTATAGAGTGGGTCATGCTATAGAGTGGGTCATGCTGTAGAGTGGGTCGTGCTATAGAGTGGGTCATGTTATAGAGTGGGTCATGTTATAGAGTGGGTCATGTTATAGAGTGGGTCATGCTATAGAGTGGGTCATGCCATAGAGTGGGTCATGTAATAGAGTGGGTCATGTTATAGAGTGGGTCATGTTATAGAGTGGGTCATGTTCATAGAGTGGGTCATGCTATAGAGTGGGTCATGCCATAGAGTGGGTCATGTTATAGAGTGGGTCATGTTATAGAGTGGGTCATGCTATAGAGTGGGTCATGCTATAGAGTGGGTCATGTTATAGAGTGGGTCATGTTATAGAGTGGGTCATGTTATAGAGTGGGTCATGCTATAGAGTGGGTCATGCTATAGAGTGGGTTATGTTATAGAGTGGGTCATGCTATAGAGTGGGTCATGCTATAGAGTGGGTGATGTTATAGAGTGGGTCATACTATAGAGTGGGTCATGTTATAGAGTGGGTCATGTTATAGAGTGGGTCATGCTATAGAGTGGGTCATGTTATAGAGTGGGTCATGCTATAGAGTGGGTCATGCTATAGAGTAGGTCATGCTATAAAGTGGGTCATGCTATAGAGTGGATCATGCCATAGAGTGGGACATGCCATAGAGTGGATACGCAGTTGAGTGGGTCATGCTATAGAGTGGGTCATGCTATAGAGTGGGTCGTGCTATAGAGTGGGTCATGTTATAGAGTGGGTCATGCTATAGAGTGGGTCATGCCATAGAGTGGGTCATGTTATAGAGTGGGTCATGTTATAGAGTGGGTCATGTTATAGAGTGGGTCATGCTATAGAGTGGATCATGCTATAGAGTGGATCATGCTATAGAGTGGGTCATGTTATAGCGTGGGTCATGTTATAGAGTGGGTCATACTATAGAGTGGGTCATGCTATAGAGTGGGTCATACTATAGAGTTGGGTCACGCTATAGAGTGGGTCACGCTATTGAGTGGGTTACGCTATAGAGTGGGTCATGCTAAAGAGTGGGTCATGCTATAGAGTGGGTCATGCTATAGAGTGGGTCATGCTATAGAGTGGATCATGCTAAAGAATGGGTCATGCTATAGAGTGGGTCATGCCATAGAGTGGGTCATGCCATAGAGTGGGTCATGCTATAGAGTGGGTCATGCTATAGAGTGGGTCATGCCATAGAGTGGGTCATGCTATAGAGTGGGTCATGCCATAGAGTGTGTCATGTTATAGAGTGAGTCATGCTATAGAGTGGGTCATGTTATAGAGTGGGTCATGTTATAGAGTGGGTCATGTTATAGAGTGGGTCATGCTTCAGAGTGGGTCATGCCATAGAGTGGGTCATGTTATAGAGTGGGTCATGTTATAGAGTGGGTCATGTTATAGAGTGGGTCATGTTATAGAGTGGGTCATGTTATAGAGTGGGTCATGCTATAGAGTGGGTCATGTTATAGAGTGGGTCATGCTATAGAGTGGGTCATGTTATAGAGTGGGTCATGCTATAGAGTGGGTCATGCTATAGAGTGGGTCATGCTATAGAGTGGGTCATGCTATAGAGTGGGTCATGCTATAGAGTGGGTCATGTTATAGAGTGGGTCATGTTATAGAGTGGGTCATGTTATAGAGTGGGTCATGCTATAGAGTGGGTCATGTTATAGAGTGGGTTATGTTATAGAGTGGGTCATGTTATAGAGTGAGTCATGCTATAGAGTGGGTCATGTTATAGAGTGGGTCATACTATAGAGTGGGTCATGTTATAGAGTGGGTCATGTTATAGAGTGGGTCATGTTATAGAGTGGGTCATGCTATAGAGTGGGTCATGTTATAGAGTGGGTCATGTTATAGAGTGGGTCATGTTATAGAGTGGGTCATGCTATAGAGTGGGTCATGTTATAGAGTGGGTCATGTTATAGAGTGGGTCATACTATAGAGTGGGTCATGCTATAGAGTGGGTTGTGCTATAGAGTGGGTCATGCTATAGAGTGGGTCATGTTATAGAGTGGATAACGCAGTTGAGTGGGTCAAGGCCGTAGAGTGGTATTCGTCTGCTGAGCACGCCTTGTCTGATATTAATCAGAGGTGTTACATAATAATAGACATTCCAGTTAGGATGGGGTAAATCGGTGGTTCCCAAATCTTGTTGATTCACGGACCCCTTTTATAGTCAAACTTACCCAGGGACCCCCAAGTGAAAAAAAAATCATAATGCATAGTACAAAAATTACAAATCCAAAAAAGCAACAATTTGTTGAAGTATTTATTGAAATTATAGCTTTTGTTTAAAATAAAATTGAAAAATATTAACAGCTTGGATTAACGTTATGCAATTTTATGAGAGTATTTATGACCGACTCAATGTTTTTGAGTAGCAACCGCAAACCCCACGAGCACCAATTTCTAGTCGGTTTCAGTTTTTTTTTATGATGAGGTTCATAAGGCACCGAATCTTTGTGCTACCAAATAGAAAGACGGGAAAGCAGTCAACAACTTGTGTACAATAATCCATAATGCAGTATATAAAATTGGGCTGTACAATAACCCAAAATGCAAGATATGAACTTGTGATCTGATTTTGTAACCAGAATTTGTGGTATCCTAGTTCAAACATTGGTTTAAGTTCCTTATTTCAATAAGCTGCTCCTGTATTAGTATGGATTCATCTGTGCTTGGGATCTGAGTTTTTCCAAGCCAAAAGGGTTCAACCGCCAGTCGACAATATCCAAGTGAAGAATGCCTTCAAATCTTTGGTTGAGGGTGCGTGAAGAGCCGTTAAGTTTTGACAGTAAGCCAGCAAATCTTTATCGCTATTTTGCAATTTCAAAAGATTTCGAAACTGAGAACATTCTCCTGTTCCTAAGTTTTGTTTGTACAGAAAAATGTTTGCAACAAACGCAGATATTACACTTTTAGATTTGATTAAACTTAATTGGTTTCCCTGTAGTTTCAAATTAGTTTCGTTAAAGTTGGTAAATAAATCATTCATAAAGGATATGTCTTTTTTTTTGGAGTTAATTGTGTCGCAAATCATTGTATTTGTTTTCCAGGAATTCCAATTCTCAATCACAGAGAGCATAAAATCGATTTAAATATGTATTTGTTGATAACCCACGTACTCATGTGTGAATAAGCAAACGATTATAGTCTTCTTCATTTTCCAAACAATGTTGATTAAATTATCTCTGATTGTAGGCATTCCTTTTGATTTTATTAACTGCTCTAATGACATAATCTGGTGATACATGCAAACTTTCACTAAGAGTTTTTGCGAATAAATGATGTCGATGCTGGTACAATTTACAATTTACTAAGAATACATTCCCTTCAGCTTGTTTTAAGTGTGCCAGAAAGTCAAGGGTATTGCTTTAACTTCAAAAAATCTTTTTAATTCAGCAAATAACGTTTAACCTCTCGTATATGTTTCCAAAGATGTAGCCATACTTCCAATATTTAACAATACTATATTACTATATTACTATATTACTTTATTATCCGCATTGTTTCTTCTGCTCACTCAGTGCGTGCTGGGTTTAACTATTTGCTAAAAAAACTTTAATATAGGGCCCCCGATTTATTGGAAGCCCCCGGAACTTTGTTTCCATATTTGGAACTGACATAGAATATCTGGACTTCAAAGGGGCCCCAATATTTCATATAGCCTAGGGCCCCATCAAGTCTAAATCAGGCCCTGGGCTCACTCATTCTCTTATATTTTGTAACAAAACATTGTTAATCATTATTAACGTTTTCAAAGAATCGTACAGTAAAGCACTATTGAAAAAAATATTTATTGTTAGGATACAATTTAGATAAATATAAGTTACCGACACATCGAAAAATACCCAAACTTGCAACCCCGTAGATTCAAGTTAAAAACTTGTATTTTTTTACCTACTTATTCGAATTCCGCATTTCTTACGTATCAAACTTGATATTTCAACAAACCAAGTATTTTGATTGATTATAGTTATAGTTGTTGAAATTACCACGGTTCTACTACCTTTTCTAGGTAAAACAACCTTAAACTCTATGACTGATAGCACCCAAGATAGTGTTTAATTAGTTGAAAAGATACTATTTTATTAAGTGTTATTTATTTTAATTTCCATAATAATAAAAATGATCACAGTTATGTTATTTTTTATTAAACCTTGTGCGGACCCCCTGACGCTGTTCAAGGAATTAAAATCAATTTTAATTTTCCACGGACCCCCTGAATGGTACCGGGGACCCCTGGGGGTCCGTAGGAACCACTCTGGGAATCACTGGGGTAAATGAAAGAGGTTATATTAGGACACCTCAAATATCGGATATTTGTTTACTTTTAGTTTCCGAAGATGTTTATCTTTTAAAATATTTTTTTTTAAATGTAAATAGTGTACAACTTGTTTAGTCAATATCCGAAACACCTAGATACTGCCTGCATGCTTGCTGTCGTCATGGTGTAAAAAATAAATTGTAATCAAAGAAAACATAAAGTTAAGGTGCATATTATAAGTTTTGATGTATCTGTCAAATGTTTTCGATACACACTACCAAATGATTGATATCGTACACCCCCACATCCCAGCTCCCAAATTTACTTTCTTGTATTTAATGGAAATGATGTAGCGACATCCTGGTCGCATCAATAATATGTCCTGAGCGTTTCACGCGGGGCCCCCACAAGTTCACCACCCTTAGTGCCGACCCTGGCGTGTAGCCGCATATATCTCGTCTTGAGAGCGTGACGTCATAATTGTGTCCCAATAACTCAACAGATGTACAAAGAATGGGACTACCTCAACACGGGACTAACTCAACACATGTACACAAATGGGACTAACTCAACACATGTACAACAAATGGGACCAACTCAATAGTGACTACACGTTCTATAGGTTTGTCAATAGTGACTACACGTTCTATAGGTTTGTCAATAATGACTACACGTTCTATACGTTTGTCAATAATGACTACACGTTCTATTGGTTTGTCAATAATGACTACACGTTCTATAGGTTTGTCAATAATGACTACACGTTCTATTGGTTTGTCAATAATGACTACACGTTCTATAGGTTTGTCAATAATGACTACACGTTCTATAGGTTTGTCAATAGTGACTACATGTTCTATAGGTTTCACCGTGTCGTGGTTTTAAGGAATAAACAGGTTGCCATTTTGATATCAGAGTAAAACTTATCTGTTTATTTTATTTGGTCGATTAATCGGCACATTTTTTATATTTTATTATTTTGTTGTTAAAAATTTTTAATTTTTTTTAACAGGTTAAAAAAAATTCTTGAGTCACTTAAAAAGTAATTACAAGATAGGACCCGCGGCGTAGATTACGCCGCAGACTTGCTCATCATAGATAGTGCAAAGAATGGGGGGGGGGCGAGAGAACGGACATAAACAGTAGAACGAAGTAGTGAAATAAAAGCGAGTAAACGTGGAGACATCTGCACAGCAGTTGTTTTTACCTGCCCCCCCCACCCTTTACTACCACCCCCTGCCAACCATTAAATGTGATTTGCCGACCAAAGGGAGGGTAGTAATGTTCGAAAATAATGGGGAAAAGAACGAGTAGAAAAAAATAATAATTTAAAAAAAAATTGTTCCGACTGGAGCTTGAACCAAGGACTTTTCGCTTTCAAGGCGGACGTTATAACCACTACACTACGAAACATATGTTATTATGGGAAGAATAAACGGAATTGAACTCAAGAAGCATAGTTGCCAGCCCTCCCCCCCAACCTTTTATTATTATTACACGATTTTATTTAAGTCACACTGTTTGTATGTTGAATCCATCCATCCTTCCTTCAAATCTTGTAACGTAAAATTAAACCACTTCTGGTAGTCCTAGGGATCTCAAAATTTTACAACATATAGATCGTGGATGACAATGCATGGTATCAAAATTTCAGATTGATCGAATGTACCGTAATTAAATTAATACACTTTTAGTTTTTAGTTTTTGTCTATATTAAATATTATCACTCGCATCAATGAACCATGCCTCAATTCGCCCTAGAGGGATACAATTAATCTCAATGTGTTGACGTCGGATGTGGGTGGTAAAGAGTTTTTATTATATCTTTAAAAAGTACTATCAACAAGAAGTCTAGCTGGCCTAAATATAAGCGTGATCGATTGCCGACATGGGGGTACGAGGTTCAATTTTCAGTTAGGGAAAATGTTGTTTTTTTGTGTATTATACATAAATTTGTAATGCATAATCTTTCTTTTTACCACGATCACATTTAAGCTTTTGATAATGAAGTTTAACTAATTAAATTGAATTGATAAGGTCGAAAAATCAATTTTAAAAAAAGGTTGATACTAAAAAGTAGAAAATAAAATAATGTAAAAAAATATTATTTTTAAAAAAGGACACGCTTTTATTTACATATAGAAAAAGCACTAAAAAGAAGAAAATAAAATTTTTCTATGAAAACAGGGGAAATCGGTGAACCTATCTACTGCACATAAAATCTTTGGGGCGCTCATCACAACTCTCTATCGTGTACAAGGCTGCGAAACATAAAAACAAATGTGTTTGAATATTAATAAACAGTTAAAGTTTAACAACTTTGATCATATAAATGCTACTATCCCATTAGTTAGAAATATATATCTATATGTAAGAGAATAGTTGCAATGAGAAATGATTTGTGATGGGCGCCCCACGCTTTTATGTGCATTAGATAGGTGCACCAATTTCACACGTTTTCATTGAAAAATTTTATTTTCTTCTTTTTAGTGCACGCTTTTTATATGTAAATAAAAGCGTGTCCTTTTTTAAAAAAAGATTTTTTTACATTATTTTATTTTTACTTTCATCCCACCACGCATGCCAACTGTGATCTGTCGATCCCAGCGACGGTCAGAGGGTCAGTCGTTATGGTCGTTGGACATGATCGTTTGGACGTGGTCGTTTGGACATGGTCGTTTGGACATGGTCGTTTGGACATGGTCGTTTGGACATGGTCGTTTGGACATGGTCGTTTGGACATGGTCGTTTGGACATGGTCGTTTGGACATGGTCGTTTGGACATGGTCGTTTGGACATGGTCGTTTCGACATGGTCATTTGAACATGGTCTTTTGGACAAGGTCGTTTGGACATGGTCGTTTGGACATGGTCGTTTATTTGAATATATATAACAAGATACGACCCGCGGCTGAGCATACGCCATATGCCGCAGACTTGCTAATCATAGATAGTGCTAAGAACAGGGGGGAGGGGTGGGGGTGAGAGAACGGACACAAACAGCAACACGAAGTAATGAACAAATAAGTGAGTAAACGTGGACACACGTGCACATCGGTTCTTGTTCAAAAATGGGTAAAAGAACGGGTAGAAAAAAACATTGAAATTTATATTAAAAAAATTGTTCCCGCTGGGGCTTGAACCCAGGACCTTCCATGTACCAGGCGGAAGTGGTAACCACTAAACTACGAATCACGTGTTATTCTGTAAAGGAGCAACCCAACTTAGCGCAAGAAAAATTGTTCCACCCCCATTTTTTACTAGTCTTATTTTCTTTTCATCTCACTACGATTGCCAATAGTGATCCGTCGACCCCAGCGAGGGTCATTCGTCATGTTCATTTGCACACGGTCGTTTAGGTGAAATATATATATAGACTACATACGACCCGCGGCGTAGCATACGCCACAGACTTGCTCATCATGGAAAGTGCAAAGAACGATTGGGTGGGGTGAGATTACGGACATAAACAGAAGCACGAAGTAATGAAAAAATAACGAGTAAACCTGGAGACAGGCGTACTGAGTTTGTTGTTAGCTGCCCCCACCCCCTTTATTACTACCATCTCTTAAACATAAACTGTAATTGGCTGACCATAGAGAGGGTTAGTCATGTTTATGGTTGTTAATTGCGTGTTGTTGGTTGTTCTTTTTTGGCAAACCGACTATCGTTTATGTAACTCCGATTTTAAACTGGGTTTGCGATATATATTAATTATAGCTCCGGCTCCGGCAAATCTGGAATCCCACAATTTTTACAAATCCGGCTTTGGCTCCGGCCGGATTTCACTTCAATAATCTGGTGGAATCAAATTCGATTATCGGTTTGGGATATTTAAAACCAATTGTCGCTTTCAAATCCGACTATCCTTTTAACAGCCTAAGTCTTGTTGGAAAAAAGGGGGAAAGAACTGGCAGAAACAATCATTTTAAAGATTTTAAACAAAAAAATGTTTTTGCTAGGGTTTGATACCAGGACTTTCCTCGTCCAAGGCGGACGTGATAACCACTACACTACTCTTGTTGGTATTTTTAGGATCTGTTGTTGGTATTGTTAGGATCTGTTTGTTGGTATTGTTAGGATCTGTTTGTTGGTATTGTTAGGATCTGTTTGTTGGTATTGTTAGGATCTCTTGTGTATTAATTACCACAGGTTACGAAATAACATATTATATTTTTTTAGTCCTAATTTTATTTTTAGTTTAATTTCAAAGGAAGGATTTAAAATAAATTATCCAAATTAAAAATAAAAGGTTTCGTTACATTATCGGAATGGCTATATTAATGGCTGAAAATGAGTGAATGTTATCAAACGACTAAATATAAAATATCGGTGCCATTGATCTAAACATGTTGTCTACTGCTAACAGTGTGTGTATAACTGAATCATTATTCATATCAATCATTATTTCTAAGACACACTCGGTGAAGTATTTGTAACAATGAATCGCAAATATAGACAAAACTTGCATGTTTAGGCAACCGTTTTTATACAGTTCAGTTAGCTGTTCACGTGGTACCAACAGCCGTTTTTATACAGTTCAGTTAGCTAGTCACGTGGTACCAACAGTCAACAGCCGTTTTTATACAGTTCAGTTAGCTGCTCACGTGGTACAAAAGCCGTTTTTATACAGTTCTGTTAGCTGGTCACGTGGTACCAACAGCGGTTTTTATACAGTTCAGTTAGCTCGTCACGTGGTTCCAACAACCGTTTTTATACAATTCAGTTAGCTGGTCACGTGGTACCAACAGTTGGGCGAACATATTATTCGTTTTTTTTTATCCCTTATATTGACGTCACGGTCTGTCGTGATCTCTGTTTCTCTCTCTGTCTGTCGTGGTTCCGTGGAAAAACAAACGTCAAAAATGACCATTTCCCGCAATGCTATCAAGCTGAAATTTTGCACATAGATTTTTGTCACCTTACAATGCATTGTATCAAAAGTTCCGATCGATCTAATGTACCGTAATTACATTAATGAATTTTATGTTTATCTCTATGTAACATGAAATTTTTTGTGCTAGTCTGTCGCGCGATGCCTATTATATTTAACAATTCTTATAATATTTTCCTATCGCGCGGTGCGTTTTATATTGAACATACTTTGTATCATATTAGACGCCCCACGTGTAGCATACGCCGCAGACTTGCTCATAGAGAGTGCAAAGAAAGTGGAAAAGAACGGACACAACCTACAGCGCGAAGAAATCAAAACAACGCGAGTGAACGTCGGTTTTAGGGGGGGGGACTTCCAACTCATTGTTGGTTTCGAGACATTTGCTGGCGAAATTCGGTACACCCTTAACTTATATGAAGTCAGCTATAAAACTATAATTGGTTTAAAATCGAATTTAAATAATCATTAACATGTTTTCCAAAAACAAAAAACAGCAACACTCAATTAACAAACCTAAATATGACTAACCCTCGCTAGGGTCGGCCAATCACAGTTTATGTTTAAGGGATGGTAGTATTAAATGGGAGGCGGGTAACAACAACCTCACTGTGCATGTCTTCAAGTTTACTCGCTATTTTTTATTTACTTAGTGCTGCTTTTTGTGTCTGTACTCTCACCCCAAACCGTTCTTTGCACTGTCTATGTTGAGCAAGTCTTCGGCGTATGCTAGGTTGAGGGTCTCTCCAGAGTTCCTTCTTTTCATTCACTCACAGTCGTTTGCCCAAACCCACCCCATTTTGACAACTGTGTCTTTCAGGAAGTCTTCACCCGTCACTAAATCATTAGCGGCGTATGCTACGCCGCGGGTCAGCTAGTGTTGGCAATCAAGGGGTAAGAGAACGGGCACAAATAGACATTGTTTAAAATTTAAAAAAAAACAATTCGCTGGGGCTTGAACCCAGGACCTTCACCGTATGAAGCGGACGTGATAACCAGTACACCTCGAATCTCACGTTATCTTTGAAGGAACAATGCAAGTGAAACGCAAGGACCATAGTTGGTCTGGATACATTGGTCGACCCCAGCGAGGGTCATTTTTCATGCGCGGTTGGACATACTTGCGTCGTGGTGTCTCGCATGGTCCCATGAAGAGAATTTTACATATAGATAGATTCCCGATCTGTAAATGCTTATGCTAGTATGTCACGCAGTGCGTATGATATTGAACATAATCAATACTTTTAGTTATGTCTCATATATAAGGTATTTATACTCAAAAACTTTGTTTTTACAGGTTTTTAAATTTTTTATTCTTTTCTCTCCCTCTTTTAAATGGCACAATACGATCAACAAGTTATTATTTAGTCAATAAAATACCAGCTTTTTGCAACACAGATTTCTGACTGCGGTATAGCCTCTAAGATCGCGAGTAAAAGCGTGGTAATAAATTAGTATGATCTCTACATTAGAAATTACATTGCATTAAAGTACTAGAGGCTAAATGACGTAAGATGTTGTTTTTTGTTAAAATTTAATTACTGACGTGCATAGTCGAATTTTAAAGCGATTATGGTAATTAAATATTTATTTTAATGTACATAATTCACGAGCCCAGAGTACATACATGGAAAATTTCAATGTTGCTACTGAAATCTATTAAGTAAGGCCTTCGGGTTTTATTAAAGACAAATAAGGAAGCAGCCAGGCATGGGAAACATGACCGTTGTAGTAAACTAGTTTCTACCATGTCCATTTTTTGTGGTCAAACTTATGAGGTTCTGTCATCCTGGGATGCCACACCACCGGAAGTGCCCACCTAACAGACTCCCGTAGCAGCGCCCAAGACGCTATCGGGTGTTCGTGTGATGTGCCTTGTTCGTGAGACCTTAAAATTACTCTTAGTTATGCGATCGTTACGACATAAAAGGCCGCAATTAGCGGGGATGGGAGGGGGGTGAGTCAATACTCAAGAAATCAAGAAATGCTTGTTTGCACAAGTTATAACATTAATGTACGCGCGCAATGATGGAAGAATTATGGGAAGGCGGGGGAGGTGATGTGTTACGTGTATTGTATTGGCTACCAGGAAACTTCTTTATCTTTTACTCAATATGGCTACCAGGAAAATTCTTTATCTTTTACTCAATATGGCTGCCAGGAAACTTCTTTATCTTTTACTCAATATGGCTACCAGGAAACTTCTTTATCTTTTTACTCAAAATGATGAATGGCTACTAAGAAACTTCTTTATCTTTTACTCAATATGGCTACCAGGAAACTTCTTTATCTTTTACTCAATATGATGAATGGCTACTAGGAAACTTCTTTATCTTTTACTCAATATGGCTACCAGGAAACTTCTTTATCTTTTTACTCAATATGGCTACCATGGAAACTTCTTTATCTTTTACTTAATATGGCTACCAGGAAACTTCTTTATCTTTTACTCAATATGATGAATTGCTACTAGGAAACTTCTTTATCTTTTACTCAATATGGCTACCAGGAAACTTCTTTATCTCTTACTCAATATGATGAATGGCTACTAAGAAACTTCTTTATCTTTTACTCAATATGATGAATGGCTACTAGGAAAATTCTTTATCTTTTACTCAACATGGCTACCAGGAAACTTCTTTATCTTTTACTCAATATGGCTACCAGGAAACTTCTTTATCTTTTTACTCATTATAATGAATGGCTACTAAGAAACTTCTTTATCTTTTACTCAATATTTCTACCAGGAAACTTCTTTATCTTTTACTCAATATGATGAATGGCTACTAGGAAACTACTTTATCTTTTACTCAATATGGCTAACAGGAAACTTCTTTATCTTTTACTCAATATGGCTACCATGGAAACTTCTTTATCTTTTACTTAATATGGCTACCAGGAAACTTCTTTATCTTTTACTCAATATGATGAATTGCTACTAGGAAACTTCTTTATCTTTTACTCAATATGGCTACCAGGAAACTTCTTTTTTACTTTTACTCAATATGATGAATTGCTACTAGGAAACTTCTTTATCTTTTACTCAATATGGCTACCAGGAAACTTCTTTATCTTTTACTCAATATGATGAATTGCTACTAGGAAACTTCTTTATCTTTTACTCAATATGGCTACCAGGAAACTTCTTTATCTTTTACTCAATATGGCTACCAGGAAACTTCTTTATCTTTTACTCAATATGGCTACCAGGAAACTTCTTTATCTTTTACTAAATATGATGAATGGCCACTAGGAAACTTCTTTATCTTTTACTCAATATGGCTACCAGGAAACGTCTTTATCTTTTACTCAATATGGCTACCAGGAAACTTCTTTATCTTTTACTCAATATGGCTACCAGGAAACTTCTTTATCTTTTACTCAATATGATGAATGGCTACTAGGAAAATTCTTTATCTTTTACTCAATATGGCTACCAGGAAACTTCTTTATCTTTTACTCAATATGGCTACCAGGAAACTTCTTTATCTTTTACTCAATATGGCTACCAGGAAACTTCTTTATCTTTTTACTCAATATGATGAATGGTTACTAAGAAACTTCTTTATCTTTTACTCAATATGGCTACAAGGAAACTTCTTTATCTTTTTACTCAATATGGCTACCATGGAAACTTCTTTATCTTTTACTTAATATGATGAATGGCTACTAGGAAACTTCTTTATCTTTTACTCAATATGGCTACCAGGAAACTTCTTTATCTTTTTACTCAATATGGCTACCATGGAAACTTCTTTATCTTTTACTCAATATGATGAATGGCTACTAGGAAACTTCTTTATCTTTTACTCAATATGGCTACCAGGAAACATCTTTATCTTTTACTCAATATGGCTACCAGGAAACTTCTTTATCTTTTACTCAATATGGCTACCAGGAAACTTCTTTTTTACTTTTACTCAATATGATGAATTGCTACTAGGAAACTTCTTTATCTTTTACTCAATATGGCTACCAGGAAACTTCTTTATCTTTTACTCAATATGATGAATTGCTACTAGGAAACTTCTTTATCTTTTACTCAATATGGCTACCAGGAAACTTCTTTATCTTTTACTCAATATGGCTAACAGGAAACTTCTTTATCTTTTACTCAATATGGCTACCAGGAAACTTCTTTATCTTTTACTAAATATGATGAATGGCTACTAGGAAACTTCTTTATCTTTTACTCAATATGGCTACCAGGAAACTTCTTTATCTTTTACTCAATATGGCTACCAGGAAACTTCTTTATCTTTTACTCAATATGATGAATTGCTACTAGGAAACTTCTTTATCTTTTACTCAATATGGCTACCAGGAAACTTCTTTATCTTTTTACTCAATATGATAAATGGCTACTAAGAAACTTCTTTATCTTTTACTCAATATGGCTACAAGGAAACTTCTTTATCTTTTACTCAATATGATGAATGGCTACTAGGAAACTTCTTTATCTTTTACTCAATATGGCTACCAGGAAACTTCTTTATCTTTTTACTCAATATGGTTACCATGGAAACTTCTTTATCTTTTACTTAATATGGCTACCAGGAAACTTCTTTATCTTTTACTCAATATGATGAATTGCTACTAGGAAACTTCTTTATCTTTTACTCAATATGGCTACCAGGAAACTTCTTTATCTTTTACTCAATATGGCTACCAGGAAACTTCTTTATCTTTTACTCAATATGGCTACCAGGAAACTTCTTTATCTTTTACTCAATATGGCTACCAGGAAACTTCTTTATCTTTTACTCAATATGGCTACCAGGAAACTTCTTTATCTTTTACTCAATATGATGAATGGCTACCAGGAAACTTCTTTATCTTTTACTCAATATGGCTACCAGGAAACTTCTTTATCTTTTGCTCAATATGGCTACCAGGAAACTTCTTTATCTTTTACTCAATATGGCTACCAGGAAACCTTTTTATCTTTTACTCAATATGTCTACCAGGAAACTTCTTTATCTTTTACTCAATATGATAAATATGATAAAATATTTGTGCTATGTTAGTATCGCGAAAGAAGGCAAGAAACCCGGTACAAAATGATAACATTTTACGTGATCTAATTCTATTCATGTACATTATAACATACAATTTGTGTCAAATTTAGTTTACTTACTAAAGGGAACAATCCAAAAAGTTAATGTTGCTGTAATAATTACATGAATAGGGTTGACAACATATAACTACTAGACAAATCCCCGTTCATAATGGCGTCGGCACTTTGGGGACTTTCCTAAACCCTTCGTTACAATACAACATGAATTCAAGCAACACACTTGATAATAATTGCTGTAAGGGCATCGATCAAATAAGTTTATTTTTTTGACTATAAATCTCAACTTTTTAACCCATCATTTTTAAAATAGTTATTCGATTGGCTTTGATCGTATTTTTATAAAGACAGAATAGCATTGCTGTGTATATCCTTTACGCTTAATCTTTCTTTTAATTTCAAAATTATCTTCTCAGGTTATTTTCGTTTTTGTCTGAAGCCCCAATAATTTCCTATTAATTTGTCTTATATAATAATACTGGTTAGTAATAACCACACTACTTTTAAGGACATTAACGTCAACCAACAAACATCCTAAAAATCAGAGTAATATATCAATAATTATAAACCACAACAACAAAAAGCACACTGACTACACCTCTATCTTAAGCACAATAAATATAAAGGAAATCTCCTTCAAACAATGGAAACATAAAATATGTAGATATAGGCAAAACACTTAATCTTAATTTTGCTCCTCTCAGGCGACATAGAACTTAACCCAGGCCCAGTATCATCTAAATGTCAAATTTGTATTAAGGCATGCACTAGCAAACAAGGAACCATTCAGTGTGACACCTGCAATGAATGGTACCACATAGCATGCCTGCATACTAACACACCAAAGCACATAGCAATAGGCCTAAGAAATAAATATGCATCTTGGCACTGCATACATTGTGGGTTGACCCAAAACAGTTCAGATTTATTTAACTATAAGGACCTGATCACCACAAACTCTTACAGTGTTTTGGCTAATCCTTTTATAAATACACCACTAGAGGAAATGAAACCTACCACACAAACCCATAAAATTACCCATAAAAAATCTAATAATAATAATAATCAAAACATTCTCAAAACACTAATAGTTAATTTCCAAAGCATAAAAAATAAAATTCCAGATTTAGAACTACTTATAGAAACAGAAGAACCAGACATAATTGCTGGTTCTGAAACTTGGTTGAACCCCAACATATATAACTCTGAGATTTTAAACACCAATTATAATATTTTTAGGAACGACAGACCAGACAATTATGGAGACGTGCTACTTGCAATTAAATCAAATATCATAGCTGAAGAAATTACTACACAGCCAAATTTTAATATAGAGTCTATTTATTGTAAAATAATTACACCAAACTCATCCCCACTTATTGTAGGCAGTATATATAGACCTCCGAATACAAACCTAGAATACATGAACAATATTTGTAGTCAATTAACTTTCATAAAAGAGAATAATAAAAATGCAATTCTATGGATTATGGGGGACTTTAATCTTCCAGATATAAATTGGAAAAATTATACAATTGATAACCATCAAACTAACAAAGAAATTAATGAACACTTTTTAGACACTATAAACAACATAAACCTAGAACAGATAGTAAAAACAGCAACAAGGAAAAATAAAACACTAGATTTATTCCTAACAAATAGACCAGGACTAGTGTTAGACTATAAAATAATTCCAGGACTGTCGTCCATGATATTGTTAGGGTCACCAATACAATAAAAACTAAAACTAATAAGATACCTAGAAGTATAATCTATCTTTGGAATAAATGTAATTCAATAAAACTACACTAATCAGCGGCTAACTTCCAACAAATTTTCCTAAGTAAATTTAACACAAATAGCCCAGTAGAAGAAATTTGGAAAGATATAAAAACAAATCTAAAAACTATAATGGATGATAATGTTCCAACAAAACTAACATCAAATAAAATTAACAAATGCTGGTTCAATTCTAGATTGAAAAAGCTATGCAAACAAAAAGAGAACTTATTTAAGAAATATAAAGCAACCTATTCATATAGGATACACAAAAAATACTTAAAGATTAAACACTTGACACAAAAACTTAGTCGAAACCTCCAAAATGAATATATAAACAATGTAATTACCAACGATAACAATACAAACTTATGGTCCTTTATCAAATCTAAAAAAATGGAACCTTCAGGAATAGCCACACTAAAAAGGCTCAATTAATAAAACCTATAATGATAATGAAACTAAAGCTAATATCCTTAACACATATTTTGCTTCATCTTTTTCTGCCTCAGGCGACAAGGAAGTTTTAATAAATTTAAATAAAATGGAGGAAATAGGTAACATAACTGTAGATGAGATAGGTATACATTCACTCCTAAAAAAACTTAAAAATAAACAAAGCTACTGGCCAAGATTATTTGCCTGCAAGGTTTTTAAAAGAACTAAGCAATGAACTGTCCCCAATCCTTGTAGTTCTCTTTCAAGCCTCTCTAAACCAGGGTAAAGTGCCCCAGGATTGGAAATTAGCTAACGTAACTCCACTCTTTAAGAAAGGGGATAAATCAGACCCTGGTAATTACAATCCTGTATCACTTACTAGTATCACCTGTAAATTACTAGAACACATAATATATAGTAGAATAGTTAACACCTTGACAAATATAATGCCCTATGCCCACATCAACACGGCTTTCGGAAAAACAGATCATGTGAAACACAATTAATAGGTTTAATAGATGAACTATCAAAAGGCTTAGACAAAAATGATCAAATAGATACAATATTACTAGACTTCTCAAAAGCATTTGACAAAGTTCACCACCTTAGTTTACTTAAAAAACTTAACTACTTTGGAATCTCAGGTTCCTTACATCACTGGATCCAAGACTTCCTTTTGGGCAGGGAGCAAACTGTAACAATTAATGGATCTAAATCTGCACCAATAAAGGTTAACTCAGGAGTTCCACAAGGAACTGTGCTAGGTCCCTTACTCTTTTTAATTTATATAAATGATTTACCCAACAACATCTCAACATGTACAAAAGTTAGGTTATTTGATGATGATTGTATAATCTATAGAACAATTAAATCAGAACAAAACAGCAACATTTTACAAAAAGACTTAGATGAATTAATAAAATGGGAAACTAACTGGAGTATGTCTTTCCACCCAGAAAAGTGTCAACTGTTAAGAGTAACAAAGAAAAAGAAACAAATAAATTCAAAATATTACATTCATGGAAAAGAACTCAGCAAAACTAAAGATGCAAAACACTTAGGAGTCTTAATAAATGAGAAACTATCCTGGAATCCCCATGTCAATGAAGTTATTAAAAAATCAAACAAAACCTTAGGCTTTATAAAAAGAAACTTTAACAAATGTAATAGAGATATAAAACTAAAATGCTACCTCACTTTGGTGAGACCTGTACTAGAATATGCATCTTCTGTATGGGACCCATCCACCAAAGAAAACATTGATAAACTAGAACAAATTCAAAAAAGAGCTGCCAGATTCATTACTGGAGAATATTCGAAACTGACTAGAATAACACCATTAGTTAAATCATTAAACCTTGAAACACTAGAGGATAGAAGAACCAAAAGCAAAGTAGTAATCATACATAAAGCAATTTATTCTAATTTAGAAATACAACACAAAGATAACTTAATACAACCCTCAGATAGACATAACGATAAAAACACCTTTCTTATTCCGTATGCAAGAACAAACACATACAAGTTTTTCTTCTTCCCGTCCGGAATTCGGGCGTGGAATGGGTTGCCTGAAGAATCCAGGAAAACCAACACTTTATCAACATTTAAATCTCTAATAAAAATGCAGGACTAAACACAAACCATACATAAACGTAGGACGCAATAATATTCTGTATAGAAGGAGCGTCTGTAAACAGATAAGATAAGATAAGATAAAGCTTTTAAATAAAACTAAAGATATACAAATAATTGAGTGATCAAAACAATAAATTAAA
Organism: Ampullaceana balthica; assembly: GCA_944989445.1. Lineage (NCBI taxonomy): Eukaryota > Metazoa > Mollusca > Gastropoda > Lymnaeidae > Ampullaceana > Ampullaceana balthica. The sequence goes on from CALYLW010000027.1 coordinate 3,468,725, forward strand.
TTTGTATTTTACTTTTCAGAGAAAAAAATGTTACCTTTGTCTTAAAATTCTAAATACTTTTATTATCTCTAAAATTATTTCAATAATTATTACAAAGGCCCGGCTTGACAACAACATATGAAACAGAAGCAGATTTAATGTTTTTATAACCCATTTCGCTTTTTGAGCCAATTTTTAAAAAAAATGATTGTACTGTATCCCTCTGCTAGATGAACTAAGTGAATGACGTCGATAAAATGATAATTTAAAGTGAATGACGTCGATAAAATGATAATTTAAAGTGAATGACGTCGATAAAATGATAATTTAAAGTGAATGACGTCGATAAAATGATAATTTAAAGTGAATGACGTCGATAAAATGATAATTTAAAGTGAATGACGTCGATAAAATGATAATTTAAAGTGAATGACGTCGATAAAATGATAATTTAAAGTGAATGACCTCGATAAAATGATAATTTAAATTCAGAAATGTTATTAATTTCTAGAAATGCAGCTCTAAAATTATACCTAATACCTCATTAAACACTAGGTTTAAAAGAAAAAGAACCCATAAAAACAAAGTTTTTGACTATATATCCCTTATATATGAGACATAACTAAAAGTATTGATTATGTTAAAACGCGATAAACATGCACAGACTGAAACCGACTGATCTCCCTTGGCTTTAAAACCGGGGGAAGTGGGGAGGGGGTGTGGACATCGATGGGTGGTGTGCACGCTTGAACTCAACTGGCACATGGAAGTAAAACAATAACAAACTGTGAAATTGAATTACATATGTTATATAGAGATAAAATAAAAATGCATTAATTTAATTGCGGTACGTTCGATCGATCTGAACTTTTGAAACGATGCATTGTTAGGTGACACGAGTCTATGAGCCAAATTTCAGCTCGATGGCATTACGGAGAGTGTGTCATTTATGACTTTTGTTTTTCCGCCCACCCGCGAACGACAGAGAGCACGACAGAGATGACGACAGAGAGACAAGATTTCGAAGTTAATATAAGCGATGTTATTAAACAACCCAATAAAAACAAAGTTATTGATTATTAAATTACTTATATATGAGAAATAACTAAAAGTATTGATTATGTTCAAAAGCGACTAACATTTACAGACTGACACCGAGTGATATTCCCTGGCTTCAAACCGGGGGAAGGGACGGGAAGCGGTGCGGACATCGATGTGTGGCGTCAACGTGTGAACTCAACTGGCACGTGAAAGAAAAACAATAACAAACCGTGAATTTGAATTACTTATGTTATATTGAGATAAACTAAAAATGCATTAATTTAATTACGGTACGTTCGATAGATCTGAAATTTTAAAACGATGCATTGTTAGGTAACACGAGACTACGTGCCAAATTTCAGCTCGATGGCACCACGGGACGTGGGTCATTTTTAACTTTTGTTTTTCCACCCGCCCGCGAACGACAGAGAGAGATCAAGAAAGAAAGAGATGATAAGATGGCGACAGACAAAATTTCGAAGTTACTATAAGGGATTTAAAAAAAACAACCCCGTAAAAACAAAGTTTTTGACTATAAATCCCTTATATATGAGACATAACTAAAAGTATTGATTATGTTCAAACGCGACAAACATTTACAGACTGACACCGAGTGATATCCCCTGGCTTAAAAACCGGGGGAAGGGGGGAGGGTGTGTGGACATCGACGGGTGGCGTCAACGCTTGAACTCAACTGGCACGTGAAAGAAAAACAATAACAAACTGTGAAATTGAATTACATACGTTGTATAGACATAAACTAAAAATGATGTAATTTAATTACGGTACCTTCGATCGATCTGACATTTTGATACGATGCTTTGTTAGGTAACACGAGTCTATGTACCGAATTTCAGCTCGATAGCAGCACGGGAAGTGGGTCATTTTTAATTTTTGTTTTTCAGCCGTCCATGAACGACAGAAATCATGACAGAGATCACGACAGAGAAAGATGACGACAAGATTTTGAAGTTCATATAAGGGATTTAAAAACAAAACAATCTCTTTAATTATTTTATTGCCTGGTCGGTCAAGCCATGGGTATTGCCTGATCGGTTAATTAATGTTGGTCATACTCGTGTTTTTCCTTATGTAAACTGCGATTTTAAGTTTCCACGGTTTAAGCCAGTGTTTCTCAAATAGTGGGGCGAGCCCCCCTTGGGGGGCGTGAGGCTCCGTAAAAGTGGGCTCGTTCGACAGTTATGCAGAGGCGTACTTATAGCAATTTTATAGACAAATGATACTATTTACAGACACGCGGGGGCACGAAATCTTTTCTCTCTTCCTGGGGGGGGGGAGATCATGACATACAATAATTGAGAACCACTGGTTTAAGCCAACATGAATGACTGAGGGAGGTTTATTTATTTTACTTATCAACATATTACAACCAAACTAAACAGGGTGTCTTCTTTGTGAGTAAAATCATATTGACCACTCGACATACCTTTCAAAATTCTGTGATTTCATTTAGCAGTTCTAAGACACTCACGTAATAATTTCCTGTCCATTGGTGTGCAATGATGTGTTTTAATATCTGAACCATCCATCAAAGTTTGAAAAGGCCAGGCAAGCGAGGTTCACTGTTAAGATGTTTTTATTCAAAGAAGGGCAGACAAGCGAGGTTCACTGTTTTGGTGTATTTATCCAAAGAAGGGCAGGCAAGCGAGGTTCACTGTTTCGGTTTATTTATCCATAGACGTTTATCGCTTGATTTCTGGTTTGAAAGGTGAAAAACAAATGACGTCATTTGTGATTGAAAGGGGAAAAACAAATGACGTCATTAGGGAATGAAAGGCTGATAACAAATGACGTCATTAGGGAATGAAAGGCTGATAACAAATGACGTCATTAGTGATTGAAAGGTGAATAACAAATGACGTCATTAGAGATTGAAAGGTGAATAACAAATGACGTCATTAGAGATTGAAAGGTGAATAAAAAATGACGTCATTAGAGATTGAAAGGTGAATAACAAATGACGTCATTAGAGATTGAGAGGTGAATAACAAATGACGTCATTAGAGATTGAAAGGTGAATAACAAATGACGTCATTAGAGATTGAAAGGTGAATAACAAATGACGTCATTAGAGATTGAAAGGTGAATAACAAATGACGTCATAGAGATTGAAAGGCTGATAACAAATGACGTCATTAGAGATTGAAAGGTGAATAACAAATGACGCCATTAGAGATTGAAAGGTGAATAACAAATGACGTCATTAGAGATTGAAAGGTGAATAACAAATGACGTCATTAGAGATTGAAAGGTGAATAACAAATGACGTCATTAGAGATTGAAAGGTGAATAACAAATGACGTCATTAGAGATTGAAAGGTGAATAAAAAATGACGTCATTAGAGATTGAAAGGTGAATAACAAATGACGTCATTAGAGATTGAGAGGTGAATAACAAATGACGTCATTAGAGATTGAAAGGTGAATAACAAATGACGTCATTAGAGATTGAAAGGTGAATAACAAATGACGTCATTAGAGATTGAAAGGTGATTAACAAATGACGTCATTAGAGATTGAAAGGTGAATAACAAATGACGTCATTAGAGATTGAAAGGTGAATAACAAATGACGTCATTAGAGATTGAAAGGTGAATAACAAATGACGTCATTAGAGATTGAAAGGTGAATTACAAATGACGTCATTAGAGATTGAAAGGTGAATAACAAATGACGTCATTAGAGATTGAAAGGTGAATAACAAATGACGTCATTAGAAATTGAAAGGTGAATAACAAATGACGTCATTAGAGATTGAAAGGTGAATAACAAATGACGTCATTAGAGATTGAAAGGTGAATAACAAATGACGTCATTAGAGATTGAAAGGTGAATAACAAATGACGCCATTAGAGACTGCACACATTTATTTACGCCAATAAACCTCTAGTCCCAAAAAGGGTGGTGAGGGAAGGGGGGGGGATACACTTACGTGCAGAAGTCATTTCTTTTATTTTTTACAAAAAGTTTTTTAAAAAGTCCTCAGAATAACTTGTTAGAAAATAATCACACTACTATGTCAGGCTGGAAAAAATTTGAGAGATTTTAAAATGTTTATATTATTCACTTGCGAGAGTGTAAATTAAAATGTTTATATTATTCACTTGCAAGAGTGTAAATTAAAATGTTTATATTATTCACTTGCAAGAGTGTAAATTAAAATGTTTATATTATTCACTTGCAAGAGTGTAAATTAAAATGTTTATATTATTCACTTGCAAGAGTGTAAATTAAAATGTTTATATTATTCACTTGCAAGAGTGTAAATTTAAATGTTTAATACTTTATTTAGTGATGAATTTAAGATTTAGCGGGATCGCCGAAAAGAAAAGAATCCTGAAAATTGTTATTAAGTGAATCGCCCTATAACGAGAATAATTGCATTTGGTCCTGGTCTATTCGTCACGATTCTATTGTCCCGGGATCTTTACATTGAGGTTCTTTTCTCTCTGGAACTATCGTCGTCCGGATCTATTTGTATCTAACAAATAAGGAGACCAGCAGACGTGACTCGTACATCGCATTCAAAGGTGTAAGATTGACAGCTCCTTTCCACCATTTTAGAATCGATTCTTTCCTAATTGCGGTTTAACCAACCAGATTTATTCGATAACTATTTTTTAGAATGATTATTGAGCTGTTCAGAAAACACTTTTTTTAAACAAAAAAAAATGTCTTACGTTTAGCATCAGCACAGCAGAGAAGTTAGTATCAGGAAGATTGGACTCGTAACGAGACTAATAACGAGATCGTTTTTTAATAAAAACGAAGTATCGATACTTCTACAAACGAATATCACCTCGTATGGTTTAATGAAACTTCAAAAGTTTATTATAATACTCTTTGAAATTTTTATCAATGATAGAAGACAACAGAAAGTTTGCTTATTTTCTAGAAAAACGTTTGCTGTTTGTTAAACGTTTGCTGTTTGTTAAGCAATTAAACTTTAAATTGAAAATCAATAAATGAAAGCAAACTGTGTTAACCATTAATAATCCTGTTTATTTTTCCTATATAAAAATGAGAACTTGAATATGGATATGGATATGGATATGGATATGGATATGGAACGTCTCGTAAAAGACAACAACAATAGAGACTGGGGTAAGACTGGGAATACTGGCAATAGACTAGGGTAAAACTGGGAATACTGGAAATAGACTGGGGTAAGACTGGGAATACTGGAAATAGACTGGGGTAAGACTGGTAATACTGGCAATAGACTGGGGTAAGACTGGGAATACTGGAAATAGACTGGGGTAAGACTGGTAATACTGGCAATAGACTGGGGTAAGACTGGGAATACTGGCAATAGACTAGGGTAAGACTGGGAATACTGGCAATAGACTAGGGTAAAACTGGGAATACTGGAAATAGACTGGGGTAAGACTGGGAATACTGGAAATAGACTGGGGTAAGACTGGTAATACTGGCAATAGACTGGGGTAAGACTGGGAATACTGGAAATAGACTGGGGTAAGACTGGTAATACTGGCAATAGACTGGGGTAAGACTGGGAATACTGGAAATAGACTGGGGTAAGACTGGGAATACTGGCAATAGACTAGGATAAGACTGGGAATACTGGCAATAGACTAGGGTAAGAGTGGGAATACTGGAAATAGACTGGGGTAAGAATGGGAATACTGGAAATAGACTGGGGTAAGACTGGGAATACTGGCAATAGACTGGGGTAAGACTGGGAATACTGGCAATAGACTGGGGTATGACTGGGAATACTGGCAATAGACTGGGGTAAGACTGGGAATACTGAAAATAGACTGGGGTAAGACTGGTAATACTGGCAATAGACTGGGGTAAGACTGGGAATACTGGAAATAGACTGGGGTAAGACTGGTAATACTGGCAATAGACTGGGGTAAGACTGGGAATACTGGCAATAGACTGGGGTAAGACTGGGAATACTGGAAATAGACTGGGGTAAGACTGGTAATACTGGCAATAGACTGGGGTAAGACTGGGAATACTGGCAATAGACTATGGTAAGAGGAAGCTTTTGACCGAGTCTTGTGTTACACAAGAAATCTCAAGTGAAAATTGTGATAACTGGTCTATAACTTTTTACTGCTTGTTTATCACGCTCACAACTGTATGGATTTAAAATTTATGATGATGTCATTGACAATGGTATGTAAGGAATATACATGAAAAATTGAAGTTCAATGTTAATATTTAAGCATTAGGATGCATCTTGAATCGGCACTTCAACCACTTCCTAAATACTTATTGCACTTCAACCACTTCCTAAATACTTATTGCACTTCGACCACTTCCTAAATACTTATTGCACTTCGACCACTTCCTAAATACTTATTGCACTTCGACCACTTCCTAAATACTTATTGCTAAATTTAATAGAAAAATAAACCGCTAGCCTTCATACTCTGAAGATTGTGAAATTTAAGTTACCAGTCTCAATAACTGACAGTTACCAGTCTCAATAACTGACAGTTACCAGTCTCAATAACTGACAGTTACCAGTCTCAATAACTGACAGTTACCAGTCTCAATAACTGACAGTTACCAGTCTCAATAACTGACAGTTACCAGTCTCAATAACTGACAGTTACCAGTCTCAATAACTGACAGTTACCAGTCTCAATAACTGACAGTTACCAGTCTCAATAACTGACAGTTACCAGTCTCAATAACTGACAGTTACCAGTCTCAATAACTGACAGTTACCAGCCTCAATAACTGACATTTAGTGGAAAAGTTATGACATATCTAAAACTCTACCAATGACGGGAGTATTTTACATATTATTCATGTAACACTATTAAAGACCTTTTCCTGCCGATTTTACTGCTTTATTGAAGTATATCAGTAAAACACGTGACTCGCATTATTACATGTAACGTATTTTGCTTATTATTTCTTCTTTGTAATTAAACCCCTTATGACCCCTGAACTTTGGACTTTGGAGAAGTTCTTTTAGGATTCGTGTAACTAATAAATATGTGAACTGGGAACATAATTTCCTCTGTCTGTAATTTGTGAAATAAGAATTATATCCACAAGATATTCTATCACTTAAACTGTATGCCACTCCCCCCCCCCACAGGTACTCAAACTACTTATGACCCCATTTGTCCCCACCCCAGCCCCCAAAAGTTACTCCAAGTAATATTGACCCAAATTTGCCTCCAAGTAAACCAAATTAAACTCTTAACTCCGATATCATTATAAATAGATCTTCATAAATCACTGTTAAAATTATTTATATTCACTTTATAAATTAAATACTTACTGTCTTTATCTTGTAGGTTCTGAACTTACTGCATTTATTAACTACTCAATGTACTCACAGCCATTGTATGTCCTATCAACGATCTCTACCCTTGACATCATAAGCTGTGCGGGAAATATCCCTCACAGAAAACTAGAATTCTGTCAGGCCTGTTTGCACATCGTGATCCTTTAAGGATGTGACGTGTTAATCACTTATTCCGGTCATGAGCGGGAACCCTTTCCACCAGTGCGATTACAGGACAAACTGCTTAAAGCAGCTGTTTTGAGAAATGACAAGGCGTCTAGCATGTTCTCTTTTCGTACCAAGAGGCGTCTAGCATGTTCTCCTTTCGTAGCAAGAGGCGTCTAGCATGTTCTCCTTTCGTAGCAAGAGGCGTCTAGCATGTTCTCTTTCGTAGCAAGAGGCGTCTAGCATGTTCTCCTTTCGTAGCAAGAGGCGTCTAGCATGTTCTCCTTTCGTAGCAAGAGGCGTCTAGCATGTTCTCCTTTCGTAGCAAGAGGCGCCTTGCAGGTAAAGCCATGAGAGTAGTGTGCCATCTTCTGCCTTGCAGGTAAAGCCATGAGAGTAGTGTCTCATCTTCTGCCTGCAGGTAAAGCCATGAGAGTAGTATGCCATCATCTTCTGCCTTGCAGGTAAAGCCATGAGATTAATGTGCCATTAACAAATTCAAAAAAGAGCTGCCAGATTCATTACTGGAGAATATTCGAAACTGACAAGAGTAACACCATTAGTTAAATCATTAAACCTTGAAACACTAGAGGATAGAAGAACCAAGAGCAAAGTAGTAATCATACATAAAGCAATTAATTCTAATTTAGAAATACAACACAAAGATAACTTAATACAACCCTCAGATAGACATAAGGATAAAAACACCTTTCTTATTCCGTATGCAAGAACAAACACATACTAGTTTTCCTTTTTCCCGTCCGGAATTCGGGCGTGGAATGGGTTGCCTGAAGAATCCAGGAAAACCAACACTTTATCAACATTTAAATCTCTAATAAAAATGCAGGACTAAACACAAACCATAGATAAGCGTAGGACGCAATAATCTTCTGTATAGAAGGAGCGTCTGTAAACAGATAAGATAAGATAAGATAAGCCATCTTCTGTTTTGCATGTAAAGCCATGAGAGTAGTGTGCCATCTTCTGCCTTGCAAGTAAAGCCATGAGAGTTGTGTGCCATCTTCTGCCTTGCAAGTAAAGCCATGAGAGTTGTGTGCCATCTTCTGCCTTGCAAGTAAAGCCATGAGGGTAGTGTGCCATCTTTTGCCTTGCAGGTAAAGCCATGAGAGTAGTGCGCCATCTTCTGCCTTGCAGATAAAGCCATGAGAGTAGTATGCCCTCTTCTTTAAAATGAACTACATTAAATAATGCCCCAATTACTTTTGTTAATAATGATGAAATAATATTTTGATGAAGAGGTTATTTCACTCAGTATTCGCATCTCGATTTAATTTACTTCCCGAATATTGATCACACAAAACTAGATTTACGTGACGACTAAAGTTCAAAATAGAAAGTTCAAAGTTCGAAATAACACAGTCTTGGCTTTAATATGAATGATTAAATATATATAATTTGCAATGTCACGTCTGTAGTGTTTGTCCGTGACGCATTGCGACGTAACTCCCGATAAAAAAAATAAAATACAGGAGTAAAAATGTTGCATTCGAGATTAACAAAATGTGTTTCTAGCCATAAAATATTGTGATGTGACGTCATTATTTGAGCTTTTATTTACGTGTGAAGGCAACGAAGTAAAAAAAGCCATGTTTTATTTGATTAATTTTTTATTTTTTTTGTATTAAATGTCCGTTTTTGAGTATGTCTCCATGTCAATATTACGTAAGTAATTATAAATTTAATTTTCTATATTAGTATATAACATTCGTTTTTCGGTTTATGAAATTTACAATTGGTTGTCGTTTGATTGTCAAGTTTCGATGCGTTTTGAACAACAAAGCCATTATTTATTACTGCAAATGAAATTTGCCAACTTATGCTTCAGTTTAGCGTTTGTTTTTCTTTTATGCACTTTGAGATTGCATATTTGTATGTTTTAAAAAATAATATATTTAAAAATCGGACTCCTCCCCGCAATAGTTTTTTTTAAATTGTTATTTACATGTAATATTTTAATGCGTCTTAGACTAATTTGGAATAAAAAAATCTTTGCTTTTAATATAGAACTGGAAGGGGTGATGACTTGACAATAATGAAAACGTTTATTAGAATTCCTAAAACGTGTATATTAAATTTTGTATACGATTACCTGTTGATACTTAAATATTTTCTTTTATCCAGTGATTAACATATTACTTCAAAGGTTTCAAGCAAAATAAATAGTTCTTTGTTTTTCATATTTGTAAATAGTTACACATTTTATTTACATGTTTTTGATAATGTAAAGGTACTAATGTATGGACCAATGGGCGCATAAACTGACAAGTCATAATAGATTTTGAAAAGGTGTTGACTTGACAATAATAAAAACGTTTATGTGAATTACTAACACGTTTAATTATAGTTTTAAAGTTATTTTTTAATGTGAACGAACTTTGAGAATTAAGTTTAGAATAACATCTTCTATCACTCGGTTTATGAGTGCATTTTCTCTAATATAATTGTATGAAAACTCTTGCTTCATTAATTCCCTTCCTGTTGGTCGGTTACAGAAGCCATTCACATGGTTTAGACTTTCCACATGTTGGACAAAGTAATCAAAAGCGTATAAACATGTTTCAAGTACATTGATGTGCATTGCCATATGCTCAGGATTTTTTTATTTATTTTAAAGCTGTGATTAAAATTTCACTTGCAAAAAAAAATATTAACACGATTTATTTCAAATGACAATTCCCCGAGAAAATGACATTTTCAAATTCACAATGAAATCATCTCCTTTGAATAGCGAAAGTACTCTATTCACTTTTGGAAGATTCGCCTACCGCAGCTTTCATCTTGGGTATTTTGTCTTCATTTACATTTTCTATATTATGAACTGTTATCAAAAAAAGAGAGACGTCTATACATAGATTTCATGAGTGCAAAGCAAAAAACCAATGCTAAAATATTGAGTGTTGTTAGCTGTTGTTTCTTATCAAGTTATTGGAGGTGAACTTTGTTTGATAGACAGGAAATGTTATTATAAACAATGTAGACTTTGTTTGATAGACAGGAAATGTTATTATAAACAATGTAGACTTTGTTTGATAGACAGCAAATGTTATTATAAACAATGTAGACTTTGTTTGATAGACAGCAAATGTTATTATAAACAATGTAGACTTTGTTTGATAGACAGCAAATGTTATTATAAACAATGTAGACTTTGTTTGATAGACATCAAATGTTATTATAAACAATGTAGACTTTGTTTGATAGACAGCAAATGTTATTATACAATGTAGACTTTGATAAATTATTTTAGGAAGGACAATTTTGGCAGTCATGTCCGGTGGACTGTGCAATTAAATTATTCTCGTCATAATAAATGCACCCATTTTTCAGTAATTAAAAATCATATTGCTTATTGTTAAGAAAGCTAATGGTTTATTTGTGAAAGAGATTAAAATACTGACTATGCCATCGTCTCATGTCAATTTGAGTTAACGCGCAATATATTTACGCTTGAGGTGTGTAAAACCCATCATGGTATCCCGTGGTGCACTGGATGTCGTGACACAGGACTAAATATAACATATATGACATTTACAACATGAAGACTGTTTAATAAACTTTCAACAAGTATGTTGGATGAGACACAATGTGTTCATCCCATGCTAATGGATATGAACATTATACAACAAGGAAATGGATAACATAGATACCATAAACATTGTCACAACCCAAGCATTGCCTCTATTGCCCATCTGTACAATCCAAACATGATATCCTAGAATTATCCAGGTAAATCGGTTGTATATGGAACCAGCTTAAACATACAACAGCCAGCTGACTTTGCCATTAAAGTCTGCACTATTTACATATTGTGACGTCTTATTGTGCAAAGACCGAACGGTGCAAAGAGAGATAATATCCATGTTTCTTTTCTGACCGAAGAATTTAAACTCATTCTCTTTAATTAAAAGCCTATCTTCATTTTTTGGTGTTAACAACATGTTTAATCAAAGGCCTTCTTCCTCTGTTACAATGGACTATTTGCAATAAAAGAACATGTTCATTCTGTCCTAAAAACACTATTCAATGATTCGTTTACGGATTTCATTCCATGACAAGAAAAGATGACACACTCTCGAGCAACTTATGCATCGCAATGTTGTTCTTAAGAAATGATTCTATCCTCTAGAAAATGAGGTCACCAGATAACAAAGGATGTGGTCAGACAGACAAGAACGTACGATCATGTGACGTCTAGCGATGTACCCTACCTTATTGTATCGCGTTGTTCAATCCTGTCAGATGTTTCTTGTCGCTTGGACAAGGATGTCCTACGAAGTAGCCGTATTCAAGCTCTTTAATTGGATCTTGCTGACAGCTACTTAAGTTTTAAATTCTTATCGTGGTTTTTGCTTTGGAAGAAACTGTGCTCATGTGTTTTAAATCTGTTTGTCTGGAGGTCTTCATGCTGAGAGAAAGTTATTTAGGGAAAGCTTCCCATTCAAGACGTTGCTCTTTCAAAATGTATCTTATTTTCCCGTAGAATAATGTAACATAAGAAATAAATTGAATTACTTTTTGTGTAATGAGTTGAAGTATATATATTTTTTAAAGTCAGTAAATCCAATGTTTGAAAGATGTATTCCAATCGATGACTTAGTTACACAACGTCCCTACGCAACGTCCCTACACAACGTCCCTACACAACGTCCCTACACAACGTCCCTACACAACGTCCGTACACAACGTCCGTACACAACGTCCCTACACAACGTCCCTACACAACGTCCATACACAACGTCCCTACACAACGTCCCTACACAACGTCCCTACACAACGTCCGTACACACCATAGAATTAGAAATCACAAGATTAAGATATTTAGATTGTGAAGTAGGTAAACTTTTAGATTAAATTCTTTATATGAATCACTAAATACACAATCAGGTAAGATGTATTACAGTCTTTATATGAATCACTAAATACACAATCAGGTAAGATGTATTACAGTCTTTATATGAATCACTAAATATACAATCAGGTAAGATGTATTAATACACAATCAGGTAAGATGTATTAAAGTCTTTATATTAAAGTCAAATATAAGTGTGAACAAATAATAGTAAATAAAACAAATTAATCAACACGTTTAAGATACAAACTCTTAGAATCGGGTTATGAGCACTTTGGTTTTTGTTATCTAATTTATATAATATCAACTTTATTTTTCTAGATAATGAATCGCGTCCCAAGCACCAGGTTTTAGCGCAGCCGAAAAGAAACCAAATTAAAGCGAGGGAGGGGCGATGCAGCCTACAGACGGTCGGACTCCGTGCCACACCGCTCGCGCATGGGCAGCAACTCCATCACCCTGGCCCGGGCAGTGAGTCGGGTTTGGTAGGAGTTGCGCATTGTTGCATGGACAAAATTTAACACCTCATAGTTGCATTATATTCGGTGACCAGTCTTTATAGTGGATAAATTTGTCTGTAACATTTATGACGATGTCTTTACAATGAAGGGCGATGTTTTATATTGGGCCATAGACTTAATGGTCGATGTTGTCTTTACGATGATGGGCGATGTTTTATATTGGGCCATAGACTTAATGGTCGATGTTGTCTTTACGATGATGGGCGATGTTTTATATTGGGCCATAGACTTGATGGTCGATGTTGTCTTTACGATGAAGGGCGATTTTTATATTTGGCCATAGACTTGATGGTCGATGTTGTCTTTACGATGAAGGGCGATGTTTTATATTGGGCCATAGACTTGATGGTCGATGTTGTCTTTACGATGAGGGGCGATGTTTTATATTGGGCCATAGACTTGATGGTCGATGTTGTCTTTACGATGAGGGGCGATGTTTTATATTGGGCAATAGACTTGATGGTCGATGTTGTCTTTACGATGAGGGGCGATGTTTTATCTTGGGCCATAGACTTGATGGTGGATGGCAGTGAATATAATTATTCAGTTCGCTTTTCAGGTTTTCCCATTTATTGATTTCAAAAAACCAAAAAATCTCCTCTGCCTACATGAAATCTTACGCCTATAATCATTGTAACTATTATCGGACACCAGTTTTATCAAATATTTTACTGCGTTATTATTGTTTTTATATTCTGCTTACTTAAAAGGGGGAAAAAGATTAAATTAACAACGTTGTTGTTGTTTTAAATTATAGAAGTCATTAACTTAAGCTAGCAGTCGTTTATTTACGTAGTAGGAGAATTACCCATTTACTTATACCCTTAATTAACACGACATCTAGATACATTGCTGGTTCAGTTGTTTCTAAAGGTTCTTTTTCTTCGTTTGTCACACGTCTCCATTTAAAAAAAACAATTGGCGATTTTCTACCTCTTTAATATTACATTTTTGTACAACTTCGTAACTAGGATTTATTGGTGACGTCAGCTGGGGCTCTAAGACGAATGCGCCCTTAAC